>JANRMT010062813.1:117322983-117387876 GCA_026402145.1 Polypterus bichir lapradei
CGCTTTGTTTCCGAAGTAGCTGTACTGATGAATATGGTAGTATGTCACTCGCTCGCTTCTTAATGCTTCGCTGCCTTCTCAATTATATAATGCATGTTTTGTTCAGCGTATTTTGGAGCTCTTCCTGGTTTTCTACATAGTGCGTTGACAGTCAGTTCACGTGATTACGTGGGCGGCGTAATGATGTCACACAAAACTCCGCCCCCACGGCGGTCAAGCTCAACTCCATTACAGTAAATGGAGAAAAATACCTTCCAGTTATGACCATTACGCGTAGAATTTCGAAATGAAACCTGCCCAACTTTTGTAAGGAAGCTGTAAGGAATAAGCCTGCCAAATTTCAGCCTTCTACCTACACGGGAAGTTGGAGAATTAGTGATGAGTCAGTCAGTCAGTCACTCAGTCAGTGAGTGAGTGAGTGAGGTTTTGCCTTTTATTAGTATAGATAAACTAACATGCAATTTCTACATAGTTTAATATAATGTGCAAACCTGACCAGCTTGTTCTTTATATTCCTGTTTATGTATGTGAAAAAAGCAGCATTGCTGTGACCACTGCTTAATGAAATTTATGTACGCGATAGCAATAGATTTGTTAAATCAAACTGATACATTTACAGATAACACTTGTCAAACATGGGCACTTCAGAATTACTTTAATGGCTCAGCTAAGGTATGCGATAATACTCTGAGACAAGAAGGGGCATTGTCGCTAAATGTTTAGTCTCTTCCCTCTGCAGCACCAAGAAGATGCCCAATGATTGCCAGCTTTTGTGTTGTGCCACCATTCGCATTCTTTGAATTAAATGGGTTGACCTGTTAGCATCCCAATACTGTTGACTCCTCTATCTTTCTTGGGTGATTACACACTAAACAAGTCCAGCAGAATGATAGCTCAATTCCTGAATCCAAAATACTATACTGGATGAAATATGTTTGAATAAAATTGTCACCAAAATAATTACACGTAGACCTGGCATAATTCATATTTGGCCAGGTGCAGTATGTGATAAATAAAGTTTAAAATAATTCAGGACAAAGTCTTTCAAAAAACAACAAAATATTTATAATTATTAAAAATGTTAAGTCTGGAGATAAAATGACTTTAGGAAAAGGCTTACAAATTCGAATAGATTTGTCATTATTAAATAACAAACATTGTTTAGAAACAATTAACAAGGTTAATGGGATATTGAATTGCAAAGTGTGCTGCTCAAAATGAACTAGTAAGGAAAAATCTGGAAAAGTAGGGTGCGCACACACACACGCACACAACAAGCACACACTAAGGACAATTTAGAATCGCCAATGCACCTAACCTGCATGTCTTTGGACTGTAGGAGGAAACCAGATTACCCGGAGGAAACCCACGCAGACACGGGGACAACAGTACAAAATAAATATTTTGATTTAATAAAGTTAAAGTTAAAAGCAAAAAATAGGAAGGAATCATCAAATATCAGTTATATTAAGTAAACAAAAGGATAAATAGTGAAAACCAAAAATATCTGAAAGTCAAATAATAATTACATAAAATAATCAAATATATCAAAAATGAATATTTCAAACTTTCTGTAGTGCAAAGTCAAAAGAAAATGTTACATAAACTGTATAAATAAAGCAGTAGCATGACAGAAAATTTTAAACCAGACTTAAATATACATAAACTGATCAGCCGCAACACCACTGACAGTACTAGTAAATAACATTCATTATCTTGTTACAGTGGCACCTGTTAAGGGGTGAAATATATTATGCAGCAAGTGAACAGCCAGTTCTTGAAGGTGATATGTTGAAAGCAGAAAACAATGGGCAAGCGTAAGGACCTGAGAGACTCTGACAAGGGCCAAATTGTAATGGCTAGACGATTGGGTCAGTTCATCTCTAAAACAACAGGTCATGATCCCAGTTATGCACTAGTTGCTGCCCACCAAAATTGGTCCAAGAAAGTAACAGGGTCACAGATGCCCAGGACTCATTGTTGAACATTGGGAGCAAAGGCTAGCCAATCTGGTCCAAACTCACAGAAGAGATTCTGTTGCACAAATTGCTGAAAACCGCAATGCTGGCCATTAGAGAAACATGCTAGAACACACAAAAACTGCATATAGAGGTATATAGGTACAGACCAATCAGAAGCTCCATGTTGACCCATGTCTATTGCAGAAAGTTCCTGTAATGGGCACACCAGTTTCAGAACTAGACCATAGAGCAATGGAAGAACAAGGCCTTGTCTAATAAATTGTTTTCCTTAAGATCATTTGGATAGACAGGTGGGAGTGCTTCATTTATCTGGGGAACAGATGGAGGCAGGGTGCACTATAGGAAGAAGGCAAGCCGGCAGAGACAGTGTGATGCTCTGGGCATTGTTTTGTGGGAAAACTTGGGTCCTGCTATTCATGTGTATGTTACTTTGACACACACCACCAACCTAAAGATGGTTGTAGACCACATACACCTCATCATGCCAACAGTTTTCACTGATAGTAATGATAGTATTCTAATTATTAATTAGAATAATGCGCCTTGCCACACTGCAAAAATAGTTCAAGAATTTTTTTGAGGAACATAACACACACTTTAGGGTGTTGACTTAGAATCCAAATTCCCCAGATCTCAATCCGATCGAGCATCTGTGGAATGTGCTGGAAAACCAAGTCTAATCTACGGAGGCCCCACCTCGCAACTTACAGGACTTAAAGGACCTGCTGTTAGTGTCGTGGTGTCAGATACCACAGAACACCCTCAGAGGTGTTATGGACTCAACACCAGGCACGAGGGGGACAGACAAAGTATTAGACAGGCAGTTTTAATGTTTTGGCTGATCATTGTGTATAAATTGTATATGTAAATAAATAAAACAATATGCTGGAAACATTCCTCAGGAATTTTGGTCCATATTGACATGATAGCATCGCACAGTTGCTGCAGATTTGTCAGCTGCCAATCTGTAATACGAATCTCCCATTCCACCACATACCATAGGTGCTCTTTTGGATTGAGGTCTGGTGAATATGAAGGCCATTTAAGTAAACTGTTATATTCAAGAAACCAGTCTGAGATGATCTGAGCTTTGTGACACGGCACATTATCCTGCTGGAAGTAGCAATCAGAAGATGGGTACACTGTGGTAACAAAGGAGTGGACAAGGTCAGCAACAATGCTCGGGTAAGCTGTGGCATTTAAACACTTTGCACTTTCTCTAAATGTAGGGCTTACACTTCTAAGGGTAATAATGCTCTTTCTGATTTCATTTGTTAATAGTCGTTTTCTTGCCATTATCACTGGAATATGGTCAAAATAGTACTTCAAAGGGTGTAGTAAGTGCCATGTTATTTAAGGAATAATCTACTCCAGAGAGATGTACAAAGCCACCAAAAAAAAACTATTAACAAACCACTACGTTGGACAAGGAATGTATAGCAAGTCAGCCATAATGATTTATAGTGTTAAAAGAGGGGCTCCAGGGTAAGAGGTCATGAATTGTTCACAACAAATTATGGTTAACTGTAAACTGAAGAGGAATGGAACATACTATAGGGAAGTTTAGGAGGATTGGAAATACTTGAGTTTTTTTACAATCTGAAAATTATGCAGTAATGCAAGTACACACTGATTTTAATGATCAGTGGACTATAGATTTAGAAACAGCTTGTTTATTTAAACTAATCATAGCAAAAGATTTGTAAATACAACAGTAGCATCTGCCTTCTGTTATAATTAATAAGAAGGGATCATATGTCAAAGGGTACACACCTAACCTGGAGATGGTTACTGGTGCCAAATAGCAGTAAACTCCACTGAAGTGCTTTAGACAGACACTACATTTGCACGTGCCATGACTACACATCATGTAAAGTGATGGTACTCACTGTAAGGGCCCAGGAATATTCTACTGCAATAATGTAACTAACGTAAGACAAAAAACTGATAAAGTAATTACATTTGCAGAAGAAATAAAGGAGATCTCCAAACAACACTAGTGATGGTTTTCATCAAGTGGTCATCATCCACGTATAGTGTGTTATATGTAACTGTCCATCCAAATGTTTAGTAATTTGTAGTTGTAATTGTTTTTAGTATTGCAAAACAAATATTTCTACTTGCTTAGAAGAACACAAGAGCTAGGTTCTTGATGAACTTTCTGGACTGTGTGGGGTCACAGTATCAAAGGGTGCATTGTAGCGAATGTTTTGAAGTGCGCCACTATGATCCATTTACTCCAAACACATTATTTTATTAAAAATGGGTAATTGTGGATATGAATAAATTCAGTTAGTTGTCAACTTACGACCACATTCGGTTCCGACAGACAGGTTGTAAGTCAATCTTGAGATAAGAAGGATCAGTATATGTATTCAAACCTTACCACATGTATAGTACTGTATAATAAGTCCCTTAAGTCATATTGTCTGTTTTATATACTTTTTTTTTCATCATTCTTAGCACAATGTGTAGATTTTTTTTTGTAAATGATATTTTATTTTTTATTCTTATTACTGCTACTTGCATGGGTGCCAAACCTTTAACAGCTTAACGAATCCTTGTTTTGTCTGTATTATGTTACGCCATCAGTGTGAGCTTCTCCCAGTGTTCATTGTGTTAACTGTGAGAGGAGGAATTGTAGTGGCAGAGTTTGACCACTGTTTTCTATTTTAACATTTCAGCCTGTTAATAATAAACAATAACACATAAAGGAGTACAGCATGTTTTCATTACCCCTTCGAGGTGGTTAACACAAAGCAGTTCATTATGAATCACAATGCAGACGCTTCAGAGGTTAACTGGATTCAAAGCCAGAGCACAGTATTTCATTTGCTTTCTCTCCTCCCTCATACTGCATGATCACCTGCATTTTTGTGCCGAGATCAATTTCCTTTTTTCCAGTAAATATAGGAAAAATGTAATCGAACATAGTCAAAATTGCAGCAGGTAATAAAGCGAGATTGAGATGAATGAGTCACAGCATATGGAGCTGGCATGGCAAAAATTGCCGCTTGGCCGAGAGACGCAATAGTGATTGTAAGTAAAATTGTCATAAGACGCATAGGTCGGAACTCGACAACTACCTGTACAGCTGAAATCACGCAAATCAGCTGACAGGGAGAACCTGTCAGGGAGATGAGAAGAAACAAGTGTAAGATGACTCAGGCAGTTAAGTGCTGATGTGCCCTGTTTGGTGATGATCAATATATGCCCAGGGGCCACTGTCAGCTATTTAGAGGTTTCCCAAACTAATGCAGGTATGCAAGCAACCTTTGCAGTAACCATGTACTATTTTCTATTCATGTTATGCCAGCAAAAAAAAATCTACCCATGTTTGGAGAACCTTGAACTGTAGAAAAGGCATAAAAGCTCTAAAGTTTTTAGTGATCGAACAGTAGGGATTTGCTATCAAGATCCCAAGATGATTGGCCACTCAAGTCAAGTCAAGTTGGGGAGCATGCACTAGTACAATGTGTTGCCACACCCACTACACAACAAAACAACTTGGAATCCCGGTTGGCAACCCCCCAGGCAGACGCACGGTCCAGTCCCACCCTCTGGAAATGATTCTCTATCTGCCGCAGCCAGATGTTACGTGGGCGACCCCTTGGCCTAGTCCAGCCACTCGGGTCCCCAACAATGAGGATCTTATGAGCTGGATCACACTCGGGGAAATGTGCCACATGACCGTAGCTCCGTAACTGATGCTCCCTCACAATGCAGGCAATGTGCCTCATTCGGAACTCCACAAGTAACCACTCATTCAACACAAAGTCAAACCAACAGTACCCAAGGATTTTCCTGAGAGACACAGTACCAAAGGAGCCCAGTCTTCATCTCAGGTCACTGGATAGCATCCATGTCTCGCAACTATATAGCAAGACAGGAAACACCAGGACTCTAAAGACTTGGACCTCAGTCCTTTTGCATAGATATCGGGAGCATCACACACCCCTTTCAAGTGACCTCATGACCCCCATGCTCTCCTAATCCGTCTACAAACTCTTAGGAAGAGTCACCAGAGACATGAATGTCACTGCCAAGGTAAGTAAACCTCTTGACAAGGTCGACACTCTCTCCGCAAACAGACACACTACTGATGGTTGTGCTCAAGAGGTCATTAAAGACCTGGATCTTAGTTTTTATCCAGGACACTCACAAGCCCAAACACTCAGACTCCTCGCTCAGTCTCTCGAGTGCCCCAATCAGAGCCTCCATTGACTCCGCAAAGATCACAGCATCGTCAGCAAAGTCAAGATCCGTGAATTTTTCTTCACCAACAGATGCCCCACAGCCGCTGGACCTTGCCCAACACCCAGTCCACACAAGCATTGAACAGTAGGAGCAAGATTACACCCCTAATGAACCCCAGAATCAACTGGGAAAAACGCAGAGGTTCTGCCTCCACTCTGCACAGGACTCACAGTACCAGTGTACAGGCCGGCCATGATATCCAGCAACCTCGAGGGGATCCCGCGAACCCTCAGGATGTCCCGCAGGGAAGCTCGATCAACTAAGTCGAATGCTTTGCGAAAATTGACAAAGGCTGCAAAGAAACTCTGCCAATATTCGCATTTAGGCTCCTTGAGAACCCTCAGGGCTAGGTGTGACGATGCGGGTTTGTTGCATGCTCCCATTTTCTGTCCAGGAGCCCTTGAACCCATCACCGTTGGTAATGTTACCGATTAGCTAAGCAGTGAGGCAGCAACATAGCAAGGGGATGGTGCAAAAGTGTATGGTGCTTTTATTAAAAACAATCAACAAAAACAATCTTCAAATAAACAGGTGCAGTGCTTCAAACATCAATAAATAAATAAACCAATTAAAGCAGATGTGACACGTGGAGGTTAAAACCAATAAATAGAAAAAGTCTTAAAAACAACAAGGTTAAAATACTGCAGGAAACAATCCTTTAAAAACACAAAGCCTGGTATATTCTTTTACTTGTGACTCCACTGCGTCTCCCATCCAGGCTATGCACCAGGGGAGTCACCCTAATTAGAAGCTGACCTTCTAATTACTTGCTTCATCTGTTCGTATTGCCTTACCGACCCCTGGCTCCGGTAGGCTCCTCTACATAGCGACTTGGGAATTCCCCAACGGCCAAGGCTCTCATGCTGGGGACACCATGTCCCAAGTCCTGACTCCCGCTGCCATCCGCGGCCTTATAAAAACAGACTCTGCGGGAGCAACCACAACTAGTACTTCCCGGTTGTTGGACAAACACCCAGGCTGCCTGCACAGCTGCATGCGAGCCTTCACTCACACACTTCATGCACCGGCTTTCTCTCTCTCCCCACTGTTTCCTGCTTTTTCCTCCTGCAACCTCCCGTTTGTTTCGCCTTTCTTTCTCTACCTTAGCCGACTTGCACTTCTAAATATCAAGAGGGCTGGGCAGATGTGGCAAATCAGCAGCCCCAGGAACAATCACGGATGTGGACAGCTCCTCTCCTGTGCACTTAGGTGAGAAACGCCCACACCGCGAATCGCCCTGAGAACCGCTTCAGCCACACTACCATGCCCCCTCGTTAAGCCGCGAGCGCTGTGATTATTTATTTTAAAACTGGCCTTTGACAGGAGCTGTGGACCCGCTATACCACACTAGAATGCGGTCGATGGTAGACTTCTTAGGTGTACAGCCAGACTGTTCCGGTCACTGGTAGGTGAGCAAGTGATCACGGATCCTATTGAGGACGACCATAGCAAGGACCTTACCTGGCACCGAGAGCAGTGTTATCCTCCTGTAGTTGCTGCAATTCAGACAATCACCCTTCTGTTTCCAGATAGGGACGACAAGTCCCATTTTCCAGTCAGTTGGGATGATGCCAGTCTCCCAAATGGAAGCAAAGATTGCTTGCAGTGCCAGGAGGACAGCCTTACCACCTGCCTGGAGAAGTTCACCCACAGATCCCTGCAGCCTTCCTCCCCTCAGCTGTGTGTTCACCACCTGTGCAATCTCAGTGTGATTGGGTTTTTCACAGCTGATTGGAGGATCAGCCTAAGGGCCCGAGGACCCAAAGATATCCAATGTCCTAGCTGGAGGGTCAGCTTTGAACAACTGCTGAAAGTAGCCAGCCCAGCGGGTCACAACTGCAGTGTCATCCTACGACTCTCAGAGGGACAGATTCGGATATGCGTAATGCTTCGATTCCTCTGTAAGCAGGACGTGGGTCGCTAGACCACAGATGGTGTGTCTCTTGCTCACAGATTCCTCTAACAAGCACCTCTTTATCTGCCCTCAGAGCCCTCACAGCCATCTTTCTTAGGTCCCGGTACAGACCAGAGTTGCCATTGAGCCATGCGCTGCGACTCCTCTTGATGATATCCAGGGTTCCCTGCAAGATGAAACACCTCCTTCTGGGAACACCGGTAACACCAGCACAACCCTCAGCAACCTTCAGGGTCTTCTCATGGAAGGTCTCCCACATCACATTAGGATCGGCAGTTGCACCCAAATCTGCAAGTTCCTTATACAAACTACGTAAAAACTCATTAGAAATAGCCTGTTCTTGGAGTCTGGGCAAGTCCAGGCTCATTTTCCTAGTAGGTGGTAACCTACTGGACCTAAGCTGGATCCTAAGAGTAGCAACAACAAGTCTGTGTTCAGAATTCACAAACTGGGCACTTCAGTAGAGCATGCAGTTTTGCAAGAGCCTCCACCGTCTGCCCACGAGGATGTGATCGATCTCCTTCACCGCACCACCAGTATTGGAGTACCAAGTCCAACGATATGGTTCTGGGCGCTGGAACCAGGATCCAGCGATTTGCAGCCCCTGAGCTTTTACAAAGTCAAGGAACATGGAGCCACATTCACCATGGTCACCAGACCCATGGGGACCAAGACAATCCCCATAGCCAGCCCTGTCAGTGTCAGTGGCTACATTAAAGTCACCCATGACCAGAGGAATGTCACCTCATGAGCACCCATCAACCACCGAGCGAAGCTGCAAATAAAATGTCTCCCTCGCCAAGACATCACTCATTGCAGTTGGAGCATACACCGAGACAATAGACAAGGCACCCAGGCAGTGCCATAATCTGAGTCTCATAATATGCTCTTTGAAAGGAATGACATCTTACACCTTCAGAAGAAGCCAATCCACTACAGCAACAGCTACTTCGCAAGTATGACAACCATCAGAGCGAGCAGACCAATAACAGGTGTATCCACCTGCAGAGGTCTGGCCAGTCCCTGGTCTGCACACCTCAGAGAGTGCCGCCACTAAAATGAGTTTACGCAGCTCCTCCGACAGCAGAGGAAGATGATCATCTTGCTGGAGAGACCAGACATTCTACAAATTGGGGCCCAACTGCTGTCATGCAGCAGGCAACGCCTCAGTACCACACCAGTTTCGATCCCCAACAGACATGACCCCATTGGCTCTCTAATGGTTTTGACTCTTCCGGGGATGGGGCTCCCAAGGGCTTTTACCCATCCCCTTCATGATGCGAGCAGCCTTCCTATTGGCGGCGGCAACAGAGCTACTCCCATGGAGAGCAAAAAAGAGTCCTTTCTGTCGTCTCAGAGCTGTGTGAAGTTTTTTAACGGTGGCTGGAGTGCCAATCCTGCCACCAACCCCTATGACTTCCCTGCAAGTTGGAGGACCGCTTACAGGGCCGGATGCAGTTTAATGTCATACCCAGGACGTGAGAACAAAAGAATTCAAACACCAATTGGCATAGATTTGGCAGTTTTAGGTACTAAAAAAGCATGGTGTTTCTCTTACTAATCAAACCAGTAAAAATATAATTTTTTTGGTAAGTGACAATATATACAACATTAATTTCACAGCAGGAACACATCAAACATTGCTCCAGTGCTAATGAAATTTTGTTATATTCATGTTTCCGAATCTCAGTGATATTTCAAAACCTCACTATTATAATCCTGATCATAGGAGTAATGCATGTATTTCAGTAAACTTTTGTAATTCTAATCTTAACAACAAAACATTAGTTATCACAAAAATAGCCATGCTTATAAACCACAGCAAGACATCAAACACTGTGTCTGTGTTCACTGACAATAGGATTGACTGAAACACTAGAGTATGTATTGAATGTTATAAGCTATGATCACTTCCGGTTGAGCGAACGCTGGTGAGACTGGTCACCGCTGCTCGCCAGTAACTTTTTAACTTTATTTTTTACGATTAGTTTACGATCTAATAGACTGAGCAACTGTTTTCATTTGGCAGACTTATTCTTCAAGTATTACTTTTCAGTTATTTATAGGTAGACTGATGATTTTGTTGATACTTCAGTGTGGCTGTGTATGGACTAATTTCAGCCCAAACCTGTTTTGAGACTTACCTGGTTCTGTTCTCCGGATGTCTGAGTTGTCTGCTTTCTCGCCTACAATGTGGACTGGTAGGATATTTATTTGGTTCGTGTTTGTTTGCTCCCTCCTGTTGCTTGTTATCCAACCTGCGATGGGCCTACTTTAGTACTCAGCTGCTGAGCTCCTCCGACTGCACTATATCTCTACCCAGACATTGTATTCCTCCCCTGTCAAAGATATATCCTCTGTGGGTCCTGCCAGAGTCTCCAGGCTGACAATTCAAAAATAATAAACTCAATCTGGTCCAAGTCTCGTCATCCTCCACGTAACACAGATAGGTTTGCTGACCACAGTGTGTTAGCCAGCCTAACTCGGTTGGCTAACAGCATTGTCAACTTCAGTTTGTTAAATATCTGCTCATTTTGGGGCAAAGGGCATCTCATTCAGGATCTCCACACTGATCGTAAGTTTGACTTTTGCTGTCTAACCGAGACATGGCAACAACCTCATGACTTTTCCCAACTTTACAAATCCACTCCCCAGGTGTTTATTTAAATCTGTCAACCCCGTGGCTCTGGCCGGGTAGGAGGTCTCGCGATAATTTATCACGAGAAGTGGAAAGTCCTGCCATTGTCTGTTTCTGCCTTCAGCTCTTTTGAGTTCATTGTGTGTCAATTAACTGGACCTATTCCTACTATCATTGCAACTGTTTACCGCCCCCCTAAATCAAATAATGACTTTTTGAATGACTTTGCTGTTTTTCTTTCCTCTAATATTGATTCCCTTATGGACATTCATAATTTATCCACTTCTAAAGAACTGGTTTCACACTATAATACTGGACTCTATGGTATTCTTAACTCCCTTGCTCTGTTAAAAACTAGGTCTGTTTCTTTCTCTTTTTCTGCTCCCTGTTTCAAGCCTGAACTTTGGCTTTTGAAAGCCAAAGGCCAGCAACTTGAATGGTTGTATAATAAAAACTGCACTCTGTTCACAAAGAGAGGTACAAAAACCATATACTATATTACAAGGACTGTATTTCTCAAACCAAATTTGATTTCTCAAACAAAATTTTCTCAAACAAAATTTATTTTACTGAAATAATTTCTTCAAATAAAGGTAACACCAAGTCATTGTTTTCACTGCTTAATAATTTCACACAACCCCTGCGTTCTCTACCGACTCACCTTTACTCAACTGATTTTTGCAAATCCCTTATGTCCTTTTTCAATGAAAAAATCCAGAGGATACAACAGTCTCTCGGTACGGATTCCTCCAGTATTTCATTTGAATTTCATCTACTGACTCACTCATTTTCCTCTTTTCAGCTTCCTACTTACTCAGAAATCTCAGATCTTGTCTGTGAGTTTAAGCCATCCACCTTGTCAAATGGATCCCCTTCCCAGAGTTCTGGTTAAAGCCTCTTCTTTGGTTCCTCTAATTTCTGTTATGATTCACTCCTCTCTTATCACTGGAACTGTTCCTTCATCTTTTGAAATGGCTGCAATAACCCCAATACTGAAAAAACCTGGTGGCGATCCTACTAATTTCAGTAATGTTCATCCTATTTCCATCCATCCATTCATTATCCAAAATCCTAACTACAGGGTCACGGGTGTCCGGTGGAGCCAATCCCAGCCAACACAGGGCGCAAGGCAGGAAACACACCCCGAGCAAGGCATCTGCCCACCGCAGTCATCCTATTCCTAATCTACCCTTTATTTCCAAAATTGTTGAAAAAATAGTGGCTACTCAACTTCATTTTCATTTATTTTAAAATAATCTGTATGAACAGTGCGGCATGGTGGTGCAGTGGATAGCACTGCTGCCTCGCAGTTGGGAGACCCGAGTTCACTTCCTGGGTCCTCTGTGCATGGAGTTTGCATGTTCTCCCCGTGTCTGCGTAGGCTTCCTCCGGGTACTCCGGTTTCCTCCCACAGACATTCAGCTTAGGTGCACATGCGATTCTAAATTGTCCCTAGTGTGTGCTTGGTGTGTGTGTGTGTGTGCGTGCCCTGTGGTGGGCTGGCGTCCTGCCTGGGGTTTGTTTCCTGTCTTGCACCCTGTGTTGGCTGGGATTGGCTCCAGCAGACCCCTGTGACCCTATAGTTAGGATATAGTGGGTTGGATGATGGATGGATGGATGTATGAACAGTTCCAGTCTGGTTTTTGCCCCCTCCATAGTACAGAAACAGCACTTATGAAAATTACTAACAACCTCCTTATGGCAGCTGATTCTGGTTTAATCACTATTCTCATCCTTCTTGATCTGAGTGTGGCATCTGACACAATTTGCCACACTACTCTTCTCAATAGATTATCTTTGATTGGCATTACCCACACTCCATTAGATTGGTTCAGATCTTTAAGGCCACATTCATTTAGCTTAAAACTTTCACATCCCAACCCACAGCTGTTAGTTCAGGTGTGCCCAAGAGTTCTGTCCTGGGGCCCCTCCATTTCATTATGTACCTCCTTCCCAATGGCAATATCTTTCGTAAATATAACATTAACTTTCACTGTTACACTGATGACACCTAGCTTTACCTCACTAGCAAACCTACTTTTTCCTTTCCACCCTCCTCACTTATTGACTGCATAGCAGAAATTAAATGCTGCTTTTCTTCAAATGTTCTTAAATTAAATAGTGACAAAACTAAGGTTCTCCTCATTGTTACAAAATCAACAATATCCAAAACTGATAAATTTTCATTTGTTATTGACAATTCCTCTGTTTCCCCTTTCTCGCAGGTTAAGAGTCTGGGTGTCAACCTTGATAGTACTTTATCTTTTCAGTCTCACATCTCCCGGTCTGCATATTTCTATTTCTGTAACATTAATCATATTCTCCCCTCCCTCACTCCCCATAAAACTGCTATCCCTCTTCATAGCCTTGTCACTTCTCATCTGGATTATTGCAATTCCCTTTTCTTTGATATTTCTCAGAAATCTCTTTATAAGCTTCAGCTGGTCCGGAATTCAGCTGCTCGCAGCCTTACTAGAACCCCTTCTATTTACCATATCACTCCCATCTTGCAGCAGTTTCATTGGCTCCCGGTTAAGTACCGCATTGATTTCAAAATTCTCCTGTTAACATTTAAGGCTATCCACAACTTTCCCCCTCCATATCTGTCTGACCTCTTACACATTGCCATTCCCTCCTGCACCCTTAGATCCTCTTCTTCCATCCACTTGACTATCTTCTTCATCTGTCTTACCTCCATCCAGCTCTTCCAGCTCTGGAACTCATTACCATCCGAGCTTAGAAATATTGACTCATTCTCACTTTTCAAATCTAAACTTAAAACTCATCTGTTTTTTTTTTCTTTGATTACAATTGCTCTGTCTGATTTTAATTTTTGTATTTTTAGTTTTGTTTATAATGTCTATTTTATCTATTGTTCAGTGTCCTTGAGTGTTTAGAATGGCACCTACGAATAAATAAAATGTATTATTATTGTTATCGTAAGACACATGGCATATACTTACTTAAATCTTACCTTCAGAGAACCTCCTTTGCTCACTTTCTCTCAAGGTTAAAATATCATGGATCATTTAGTTAATCATTTTTATAGAACCTTTCCCATATTTTAATCCACTACAACTCAATGTCATAGGACTGCCCTGAGCTGTAGCAGTTAACATCATTGTATTTAAGGGAGGTTTTTAAACAAGTAAGAGACCAGCCATAGAAGCTATTTTCATCTTCAGCATTGGTATGGTATATATCTCTAACTCTAAATACAAATGTATTTACTCTTTGCATAATATTTTTCAATATGAATTTGTTTTGGGGTTGATATACAGATTCTTTTTTGTTTAGCAGGGTGATGTTTCTGGTTTACAGCTTTAATGGCTGTGAATCTAATTTGAGTTTTACTTTTAACTATAGTTAAACATCAATTAATGCTTAGATATATATGGTAAATGTCCTTATACAGTTATGGATCTTTCAGTTTAATCTGTATAGGAATTTTGCTGACTGTAGCAATTGCTTCGTCTCTCTTAAGTTTTACCTTAGGTTGTTTATCAGTTTCATAATTTTTTTTAACAAACCTGATGTAGTCTTTGTGTGCAAACATTATGATGCAACTCCTTTTAGATTGGGTCTAATCTGTGAATACGCATCTGTTAAATTCAAGTGCCTTGTATTTCCTTTACAAGGGACTCGTTTTATGGTTACACGTTGGAAAAAAAGGGGGTTCATTTATAAAATTTGCTTATGGTCAGGTACATGTGTAAGCCATTTCTTACACAAAAGTCAGGATTTATAAAATATGGACTTGGCATAGAAATTGGCCTGAGGTTATGGAAAGTTTTTTGGTGTTGTCATTTAAGTGACTCCAGGTAGCAGGACAATGAAGTGAACAGAAAATCTCATTTCATTGCATATTTTAATGATGTGTCAGTCACATTCCGATGTCTATTAATCTATCCATCCATCCATTAGTTCTTCCATCCTTCCATTTTCTAAACTCAGTTTGTCTAAACCTGTATTATAGGCATCAATTTAGCCCACAACTCCAAGAGGACAGCTCTGGAACTTCTAAATTAGTCATCATCAAGAAAAGGGGAAACACAACATTAACAATAGTTAAATGACAGAAAACATGTTAAGCTTGATGACATATTTTAATTTTGCCAAAATAAACTCAATTTATTAAGTTAGAAAATATGCACATAGCATAATATTCACGTACAACTTAGTTAACTGATTTGAAACTTGGAACGTTTTCTGTTGTTTACATACTTGATCAAAGAGAAAGATATCACAATTTTGTTTCTTAAATATTTTGCAACAGGAACATGTGTAACATATGATGGAGATTTACACAGACTTAACATATTGCTGTTTGTACTAGAGGCATAATCCAAAGCCACATTCACTACTGTTTAAATTGCCCTTGCTGGCTACACAGGATCTGTTTACCAAAAGGAACATCTTTCAGACCCATAAAAGAGGAAAATACTGTAAACAACATATGCAAGTTGTAATAACCTTTCTCAGGCTAAGTCTGAAACTGTGAACTAACCTGTAATTGAAATTGTACAAAGTATTTCTCTATGTGTTTCAAGGATTGTTGACATGCAAGTAAGAGTTGCTTTCCGCAGGACAGATTATAGCATTCATTAATCTAACCATGCTCTAAACCCACTTATCTAGGGCAGGGGGCAGCTGGAGTTCTAGGCTAGAACTACCCTTGGACAAAGGCACCAGCCCATCGTAGGGTGAATATGAACAAACATGAGGTGATAGTTTCTCATTGCGAGTTCACTTACTCTGTACATCCTTGGGACTGTGGGAGCAAACCCACCCAGACCCACAATCAAACTTTATGCGTGGGCAGCTGGGACGCAATTTCCAGACTCCTTTCTAAGAGACAGTAGCATTACGACAACATCACCGGGCACCTATTTTGTTGATTAAATTTTTTGCATTAACTGTGGCCTCAAAAACTAAGGAAAAATATCCTTCGTATTATATATATTCATAACTGACAAGGTAGTCTTCTCTGTAGTTCTGCCTGCGCCAGTCCAGGTAAGACTGAGGAGATAAGAAGGCTTAATGCATGGCTCAAATCTTGGTGTAGGGTAAAAGGGTATATGTTTATGGAGCATTGGAACTCCTTTTCGAACAGATAGGACCTGTTCTGCCATAACAGATTACATCTGAACTGGAGGGGCATCAATGTCTTGGGAAGGCGTATGAGTAGGCTAGTCAAGGATTGTTAACTAGGGAATGGGGAGCAGGGACTTTAGGGCAGGTCAGGTTTAGATCTACAAACAACAGTGTAGAAATAAAAATGCATAGTAATGTAAATTCAAAGCCAACATTTAAATGTAGAAGGAATGACACATTAAAAAATAGCTTGCCTTAATGCTAGAAGTATCAAAAATAAAGGTAAGTGAGTTACAGCTGTATGTAGCAGAGCATAATTATGATATTACAGCAATAACGGAAACCTGACTAAATATAAAAGATGGGGATGAGTGTAACATAGAGGGATACACATTTTTTAGGAAGGAGAGACAAAACAGGAAAGGAGGTGGGGTTGCTGTTTATGTCAAACAGAATTTAAATGCAAGTCCTCTTCAGTTGGACGATGAACCCCATCTTAGTGAGGAGATGTGGTTTTGTCTGGAAAACATTAGGGAAAAAGGTCTTATTTTAGGAGTGTATTATAGACCATCCAATTCAGACTGTAATTTCAACACACATCTTTTTATTAATATCAAAAAGGCAAGTTTACAGGTAGATATTATAGTTATGGGGGGCTCTAATTATCCAAATATTAACTGGGATAACCTTGCAGATGGAGTTTTTAGAAGTAATCAGTGACTGTTTTTTAACACAGTATTTTAAAGCACCAACACGGGATGAAGCTTGTCTGCATACTACTTTGTAAACCTCTCCTTCTATTTCTTCTCTTCTGCCTTACTTTGAAAGATGGGTTGAATGTGGTTCTAAAGGAAGGTTGGACCTTCTCCTGATTGGATTAAAGTAACTTCCAGTTATAAAACCAGCATCTTTTAATAGGTGGACTCTTCTGTTCATCTTGTCATCACTTGAATCATGGGTCTTTCTTCTTGCTTACATCCATTTCACTGTTTCTGGCTCAAGAGGTCTGCAGAGGGGCCTCTAGAGAGATGTCAATGCACCTCTAATTTACAACTTTTTGTTATATGATGAAATCCACATAGATCCTGGTACAAACTGGAGTTCAGTCACTTAGTTTGGAAAGGAAGTGTTTTTTTTTTTTTGCAGATGGATGCCTATATCACTGTTAAATCTGCTTTCTTAACAGGTCTGGTGTGCCTAGTCAAAGCCTAGTTGGACTATCAATGCCCACTTTGTCCTACACCATAATATAACACAGTTGCCAGTGTTTTGGAGGAGCGCAAATGCAAAGACAAAAACGGTTAACTGTATCTTTAGTAGGGCTAATTTTGAACTGGGACTGGGATAGGATTTTAAATGTGGAGAAAGTTGAGGATTTACAGTACATGTAATGCAGGAAAGGTACATACCTTAGTAGGAAATTATTAGAAAAAACTCTGCAGTGGGTTAAGTGGGTTAATAAAGAGTTGAAAAAGAAGCTACAAATGAAAAAAACAGCTGTTTAACTAATAACTCCAATGTGAATTGTAAGGTGTATGAGAGCTTGAGAGAAACCATAAAGGAGGATATTATGGAACATTAGAACATTCCAGACGAGAACAGGCCATTCAGCCCAACAAAGCTCGCCAGTCCTATCCATTTGTTTCCTCCAAGAAAACATCAAGTCGAGTTTTGAAAGTCCCTAACGTCTTACTGTCTACCACACTACTTGGTAGCTTATTCCAAGTGTCTATCGTTCTTTGTGTAAAGAAAAACTTCCTAATGTTTGTGCGAAATTTACCCTTAACAAGTTTCCAACTGTGTCCCCGTGTTCTTGATGAACTCATTTTAAAATACAAGTCTCGATCCACTGTACTAATTCCCTTCATAATTTTAAACACTTCAATCATGTCACCTCTTAATCTTCTTTTGCTTAAACTGTAAAGGCTCAGCTCTTTTAATCTTTCCTTATAATTCAACCCCTGTAGTCCTGGAATCAGCCTAGTCGCTCTTCTCTGGACCTTTTCTAGTGCTGCTATGTCCTTTTTGTAGCCTGGAGACCAAAACTGCACACAGTACTCAAGATGAGGCCTAACCAGTGCATTATAAAGGTTGAGCATAACCTCCTTGGACTTGTACTCCACACATCGTGCTATATATCCTAACATTCTGTTAGCCTTCTTAATGACTTCTGAACACTTTCGGGAAGTTGATAGCTTAGAATCCACTATGACTCCTAAATCCTTCTCATAAGGTGTACTCTCGATTTTCCGACCGCCCATTGTGTATTCAAACCCAATATTTTTACTTCCTATGTGTAATACTTTACATTTACTGACATTAAATTTCATCTGCCACAAATCTGCCCAAGCCTGTATGCTATCCAAGTCCTTCTGTAATGATATAACAGATTCCAAATTATCTGCTAATCCACCTATCTTGGTATCATCTGCAAACTTAACCAGCTTGTTACTTGTATTCCTATCTAAATCATTTATATATATTAAAAATAGCAGCGGCCCTAGCACTGACCCCTGTGGAACACCACTCTTAACATCGGCCAGTTCTGATGAGGTTCCTCGCACCATCACCCTCTGCTTCCTGTGTCTGAGCCAATTCTGTACCCATCTAAAAACATCACCCTGAACTCCCACTTCTTTTAACTTGATGCCCAACCTCTCATGTGGCACCTTATCAAATGCTTTCTGAAAGTCCAGATAAATAACATCATATGCTCCACTTTGATCGTATGCTTTTGCTGCAACCTCATAGAATTCCAACATGTTAGTAAAGCACGACCTCCCTCTTCTAAACCCATGCTGACTGGTCAGAATAACTCCTGTCCTTGCCATGTGTTGCTCAATCTTATCCTTAATAATTCCTTCCATTAATTTTCCTGTGATGCATGTTAAGCTTACTGGCCTATAGTTGCTTGGATCTGCCCTGTCACCCTTTTTATATAATGGAATGATATTTGCCATTTTCCAGTCCTTCGGAATCTATCCAGTGCTCAGTGACTTCCTAAAAATATGTGTCAAGGGTTTATATATGTACTCACTAGCCTCCTTAAGAACACGAGGATAAATATTATCTGGTCCTGGTGATTTGTTTGATTTCAGCTTATTTAATCTGAGCAGCACTTCTCCCTCTTCAATTTCCAAATTCCTCAGTACCTCCTTAGCAGTTGCGTTTACCTCTGGGAGGTTATCCACTCGCTCACTTGTAAACACCTCCGAAAAATGTAAGTTTAGGGCATCTGCTATTTCATTGTCTGTATCTTTTAATTCCCCTTTACTATTCCTGATGAACTTGACCTCCTCCTTGACTGTTCTTTTACTACTAAAATACTGAAAGAATCTCTTGGGGTCTTCTTTCGCCTTATCTGCTATATTCCTCTCCAACTGTCTTTTAGCCTCCCTGATATCCTTCTTAATGGTTGCTCTCATATTTTCATACGCTCTACGATTCACTTTGCAGTCATTAGTCTTATATGCCTTATACAGCAGCTTTTTCCTTTGCAACTTCTTTTTTAAATCTTTATTAATCCATCGTGGAGTTTTTTTTAGTTTCCTATTAATTCCAAATTTAGGTATGTATCTGTCCTGCATTACATGTAAAACATTTTTAAACCTGTTCCACTGCTCCTCGACTGTCTCCACACTTAAAAGCTTATCCCAGTCTATCCTACTTAGACTTTGTCGAATCTTCTCAAAATTAGCCCTACCAAAGTTCAACTTAACAATTTTAGTCTTTGCATCCGTACTATTACAAAATACTGAGAACTGTATTACATTATGGTCACTTGACCCTAGTGGTTCAATTACCTCTACACCCTCAATTCTATCCTGATTATTACAGAATACTAAATCTAGACAGGCTTCACCCCGTGTTGGTACTTTAACATGCTGTGTTAAAAAACAGTCTCTGATTACTTCTAAAAACTCCTGCTCTTGTGCTCCTCCATCTGCAAGGTTATCCCAGTTAATATTTGGATAATTAAAGTCCCCCATGACTATAATATCCCCCTGTAAACTTGCCTTTTTGATATTACTAAAAAGATGTGTGTTGAAATTACTGTCTGCATTGGGTGGTCTATAACACACTCCTAAAATAAGACCTCTTTCCCTAATATTTTCCAGGCGAAGCCACATGTCCTCACTAAGATGGGGCTCATCATCCAACTGAAGAGGACTTACATTTAAACCCTGTTTGGCATAAACAGCAACCCCACCTCCTTTTCTGTTCTGTCTATCCTTCCTAAAAAATGTGTATCCCTCTATGTTACACTCATCTCCATCTTTGTTATTTAGCCAGGTTTCCGTTATTGCTATAATATCATAATTATGCTCTGCTACATACAACTCCAACTCACTTACCTTATTTTTGATACTTCTAGCATTAAGGCAAGCTATTTTTAAAGTGTTAATCCTTCTACATTTACGTGTTTGCTTAGAATTTACATTACTATGCATTTTTTTTTCTACACCATTGTTTGTTCTTCCATATATGGATCTAAATCTGGCCTGTCCTAAACTCCCTGCCCCCCCATTCCCTAGTTTAAACAATCCTCGACTAGCCTACACATACGCCTCCCCAATACATTGGTGCCCCTCCGGTTCAGATGTAACCCGTCATGGCGGAACAGGTCCCATCTGTTCCAAAAGGAGTCCCAATGCCCCATAAACCTATACCCTTCTACCCTGCACCAAGATTTGAGCCACGCGTTAAGCCTTCTAATCTCCTCAATCTTACCTGGACTGGCGCGTGGCACAGGCAGAACTTCGGAGAAGACTACCTTGTCAGTTCTGCTCCTCAGCTTGGTACCTAACTCTTTGAATTTGGATCGCAGAACTGACAGACTACCCTTATGTATGTCATTTGTTCCAACGTGGACAATGACAACTGGATCCACCTGTGCTCCCGGAAGGCAACACACCGTGCGAGACTCTCTCTCTCTGGAGCACACCTGCGCTTCAATCCCCCTAATGATTGAGTCCCCAACTATCTATGGAGACTAAAAGGCAATTAATAGAGGAATATAGTAGATAATATGAAAGGTGACCCAAAGAGATTCTTTCAGTATTTTAGTAGTAAAAGTGTATCAGGAATACTAAAGAGGAATTAATATACAGACAGTGACAAAGTGAAGAAAAAAAAAATCTAAATGTCGAGATTAACGTTGACATGTTGACTTTATTCTCGACATTTATGTCGAGATTAAAGTTGACATGTTGACTTTATTCTCGACATTTCCACTTTATTCTCGACATTTATGTCGAGTTTAAAGTCGACATATTCACTTTATTCTAGTAGTATATTTTGTCAGTAGAATGTCACAAACTAAACTTCATCTTAAAATGAATGTTTAATTTACTAGATTTTCTCAAACCCCGTCATAAATTAATGTAGCACATTAAATACTTTATATTATGTGTTCCCCGACCCAGTTGTTAATCTCTATGCGATTCTTAAACTGATTTCCTGTTGCACTGAGAGGCGCCGGCAGCGATCGCCGCACATTGACTTCATGATATTCCTACTCTATGAACATTCAAAATACTAAGATAAATACTTTATATCTTTTTCACAATGAAATGCATTAAAGCATGTATTAAACATGGGTGGCAGGGGGCACAGTGGCGTGGCTGTAGTGCTGCTGCTTCGCAGCAAGGGGGTCCCGGGTGTTCCCTGCCTCGAGTTTGCATGTTTTTCTGTTGAGATTATTCGGCGTGCTTCAGTTTCCTTTCAAAGACATGTAGGATGTGGGGTTTTGTTACGTATTATTGACCCTGCTACTTTATGTGGCGCACCATTCAGGATGTACTCCTGCCTCGCACACTTTTTTTAAAGTTCTGAAAATTCCATCAAAGCAAGCACCGTGCCCCCATATGCTTTAATAATTAAAAGTTCTGAAAACTCTGAGGTCTAAGTTTATAACTTGTTTTAATTTCACAAAGATGTTTATCGTGTGGTGATTGGTTATGTGCAGAAAGAAAAAGGAAGGATAGGAACTGGAGGTTTAAACCAGTGCAATACCCATTCATATATCCAGTTTTTTGGAGCCTTGTCACACCTGCCATAAAGTTCACTACACTGAACATACACCTGGGGACCCGTTAATGCAAGGGAGCAGCACTACAGCCATGCCACCGTGCCCCCCGCCACCCATGTTTAATACATGCTTTAATGCATTTCATCCTGAAGAAGATATCAAGTATTTATCTTAGTATTTTGAATGTTCATAGAGCAGAAATATCATGAAGTCAATGTGCGGCGATCGCTGCCGGCACCTCTCAGTGCAACAGGAAGTCAATTTAAGAAGCGCATAGAGATTAACAACTGGGTTGGGGAACACTTAATATAAATCATTTAATGTGCTACATTCATTTATGACGCGGGGTTTGAGAAAATCTAGTAAATTAAACATTCATTTTAAGAAGAAATTTAGTTTGCGACATTCTACTGACAAAATAAACTACTAGAATAAAGTGGAAATGTCGACTTTAATCTCGACATAAATGGCCAGAATAAAGTGGAAATGTCGAGAATAAAGTCAACATGTCGACTTTAATCCTGATATTTAGATTTTTTTTTCTTCACTGTGTCTGTATTTTTTTTTCACCATGGCCCTAATACGCTTCCGTATGTAGCAGTGGATAACCTTGAGTTAATATTTACCTTCTAGTTTGTAAGGAAGTCTGCGAGTACATATATATAAACTCTTGAGCATATTTTTGGGAAATCACTGTGCAGTGGAGAAATTAAAAGAACTGAAAAATAGCAAATATATCCCATTACAAAAAAAAACTTTAAAAAAAAGGTTGATTAGGCAGATCCAAGCAACTATAGGCCAGTAAGCTTAATGTTCACCAAATCTAAATTAATGGAAGAAATTATTAAGGAAACGATTGAGAAATACATGGTAAGAATAGTTATACTAAAAAGTCAGAATGGGTTCAGACAAGGGTTTTTTTTTTTACTAACGTGCTGGAATTCTAAGAGAAAACAATAAAAAGAATATGATAAAAGTGGTGCATACAGTTTTATTTATCTTAATTTTCAAAAAGCATTTGACAAGGTCCCACGTGAGAGGTTGGGCATCAAACTAAATGAAGTGGAATTTCAGGGTATAGTGTGTAGCAGGTGCAGAATTGGCTCAGACACATCCATTGAATCATTACAGATGATCTTGAACAGCATGCAGGCATGGGCATATTTGTGGCAGATTAAATATAATGTAAGTAAATGTAAAGTATTACACGTAGGAAGTAAAATGTTATATTTGAATACACAATGGGAGGTCTGAAAATCTAAAGTATCCCTGATGACAAGGATAGGTGGACTTGACACTGTCAACTGCCAGACAATGTTCAGAACCCATTAAGAAGGCTAACAGAATGTTAGTTATATAGAACAATGTGTAGAGTACAAGTCTAGGGAGGTTATTCTCATATGCTTATAATGCACTGGTTAGACCTAGTCTGGAGTCTGCATGCAGTTTTGGTCTCAAGACTAGAAAAAAGACATAATAGCACTAGGAAAAGTCAAGAGAAAAGCAAATAGGCTGATTCCAGGGCTACAGGGAAAAAAAGTTATGAGGAAAGATTAAAGAGTTTAGCCTTTTCAGTTTAAGCAAAAGGAAATTAAGCAGAGACATGTTTGTAATATATAACATTATGAATGGAATTAGTACAGTGAATTGAGACTGTTATTGTAAAATGAGTTCAGCAAGAACATGGGGACACAGTTGGAAATTTGGTAAGAGTGAATTTCACTCAAACATTAGGAATTTTTTCTTCAGAGTGGATAAGACTAGGAATCTTTGTTCTCATCTAACTTGTTAAAATGTTCAAAGGGTCTTTTTTAAAAAAACACATGGTTCAACAGGGAGTACCTAAAAGTGCATAGTTTTAAGTTTTAAGTTGATTTGATATTTATTTATAAAGGAACTTAGCATGGCATTGTAATTCTGCTTGGCATGGCATTGTAATTCTGCTTCAAAATTGATAAATACTTTGAGTAAGTCAAGTGTAATTTTGGAAAACCATTTAGATCAGTTAACATCAAATCTAAACATGGAAAACAATTTAGATCAGCTAACATCACATTATAATGTGACTTTGAGAGATGCTTTGGATGCAGAGGCTCCCCTTAAGACGAAAATGATCAAAGCGCATAGAAACTCTCCCTGGTTTAATGAAAACACTCGAGCTCTTAAATTAGAGTGTTGACAACTGGAGTGCACATGGAGAATAACAAAGCTGCAGGTCTTTCAAATTGCATGGATAGAGAGTGTTAAAAATATTAAAAAAGCTCAAACTACTATTCTAAAATAATATATAACAATAATAACAATCCTTGGGTACTGTTTAGAACCGTGGCTAATTTAATAAATGGGAATTCATATCTACAGTGCAAAAATACCAACAGACATCTCCGGCACAGACTTTATAAACCTATTTAATTAGAAAATTAAAAATATAACATCCCAGATCTCAATATCACAGTGCAAACCACATACTAGCTTGGCAAACCCTTGTCTCACCTTGAATTGAACACTTTTGTCTTTAATCAGTTGTTTTAGTGAATTAAAGGAGTAGATGCATGAGAACTACTTGTCTTTAAACACCAATAAAACAGAGATGTTAATTATTGGAGGGAATAATGCCGACCATAACAATATTTGGTTACCATTTAACTCAGTTGGAATCACCATTAATTTTACTGAATCAGCCTGCAATCTAGAAGTTATCTTTGACTCTACCATGTCATTTAAAGTGCACATTACAAAAGTTGTCTAAATCATATTTCTTCCATCTTGAAATGTTGGGAAATTAAGTCATTTTCTAAATAAGCGGGATTCTGAGAAATTAATTAATGCATTTATTTCTAGTAGGATTGACTATTGCAATTTGGTGTTCACTGGATGTTCAAACTGTTCTTTATACAGCTTCCAATTAATTCAAAATGCTGTTGCAAGAATTATTACAAGAACAAGAAAATACGAACACGTAACTCCAGTTGTGGAGTTTTCTGCAATTTATTTGGAGTCTTCATTCCATAACAAATGGTGCCCTGTCTTATACTCCATTATTTGGGTTACAGAGCACACCTCCAAAACAATAAAAGAAAGCTTTCCCTACCAGTTAATTTATCTCCTGCCTGTTACATTCTTTCTTTCTCTTCCCTGCAAACACTCCTGCTTATTTTCTCCCGACTCCCTACTCAAAACTTCCTTCCACCGCACCATCATTTTTCTCCTAACATCTCCTGTCACTCATCTTCTAAGAGGTGTGTCCTCCCCTTACAGAACAGAGCACCTTCACCCAGTCCTGTCACTTACACAGCATTCTGCCCTTTCTTCTCCCATGCAGCACATCACAAGCTGCTTGCAACAAAACATAATATAACAGAATTTAAAAAGAAGATTACAATACAAAGGAACATTAACATTAACATTGGTTCTACGGATTCTAGATCATCTGCAAACGTAACCAGCTTCTTACCTATATTGCTTTCCAAATAATTTATATACAGGTCAAATTCTGTTACAATGAGGTGCCAGGGACCTAAAATATTTCATTGTAATGAAAATTTCGTAATAATGAGATTCTGCATTTGTCGCTATAGTGCTTTCTTTAACTTGCATCCAGGTTTTTGTAATAATTTCAATAGCTTCTTTCACAATAATTTGCATCTCCTCCTGTCTACAAGTTATGTTAACGAGAATTTTTCCAAGCATTTCCTTTGCGATAATACACTTTCATGGTACTTTTCAATGATGCTCGATGGCTGAATCACTGCCATGTAATTGAGTGGGAGGAACTCAACTCAAACATTATCTAAATGTTGAAGCATGCTGTGAGCAGAACCGTTATCAACCAGAAGTAGAACCTACATTTCTTCTTCTTTAAAATTTGATATTTCTGAACTTTTTTTGGAGCGCAGCAGAAGCAAATCAGAGCCGATCGCAGTCGCGGTATCATCAATGGGTGATGCAAGGAACATTATAAATGCAGGGAACAGTATTACTTGGCCACTAACATGGCTATACTTGACTGCTGTGTCTGTATAGGAGAGTGGTAGATCCTGCTACAATAAATAACCGTGCTGTTCCTGTTTCAAGCAGAATAAAGCTGGTTTTGCAAAAGTACTGAGACTCAGCCTCATTTTCTAGGGTGCAAGGCAGAGACTCACACATCACAATATCCTTGTCAAGTTGTCGCAGCCAGTTTCCTAAAATGTCTTGAGTCATCCAAGCTCGCTGGTTTGCTTTTTGCTCGCAGGTAAGGAATGTAATGCGCTTAAAACACCAAGGACTTGTCGACTTGCCAATGATGAGAGAGAGTCTTCAATTGCAACAATTCGCATACATTTGCGCTGAGGCCCAAGGTTTGAAACCTGAGATTTTTCTTCTATTTTTGCTCGGTCTTTCAAGAAAGTTGACAATGTCGATGGCAAAATTCCAAATTCTCTGGTAACGTCTTTTTTCTTTTTGCCGGATTCGAGAGCCATTAAAATGTCAATTTTTTTTTTTTTTCTAATATGAACTGTTGTCATTTTATCATGTCTGCCATTGCTATAGGAGGGTGATAATAAGTTAAATTGTAATGGATGTTTTTCAAATGTTGACGAGCAATAATCAAAAGGTATCACTGAAAACCAGAGAAAACAAACACAGCAAAAAAACAGTACAAGGAAAGTTTGAAGAAAGAGAAAAAATTGCAATGTTTTTATTCAGGGATCGTTGTGCACAACTGAGCTGTGACCACAGAACTAACTGCTCTATGGATGATTAATTCTCTTGACTACTCTGCGGATGATTCATTCAGACATTTCAGGGTCTTTTGTGCACTTCGTTCTAATGAAAGTACTTTGTTGTGCTAAATGTTTTTCACAGTACAGTGATCCCTTGCTATATCGCGCTTCGACTTTCGCGGCTTCACTCCATCGCGGATTTTAAATGTAAGCATATCTAAATATATATCACAGATTTTTCGCTGGTTCACGGATTTCTGCGGACAATGGGTCTTTTAATTTATGGTACATGCTTCCTCAGTTTGTTTGCCCAGTTGATTTCATACAAGGGACGCTATTGGCGGATGGCTGAGAAGCTACCCAATCAGAGCACGTATTACATATTAAATAAAACTCCTCAATGATATACGATATGCTTCCTGCGTGGTGCTTGATTGTTTGCTTTTCTCTGACTCTCTCACTCTCTCTGCCTGATGGAGGGGGTGTGAGAAGAGGGGCTGTTTGCACAGAGGCTGTTTGCTTAGAGGATACAGACTTCACATTGCTCCCTTCTTTGCGGCCGGCCGCTTTATCGCGGTGCTTCGGCATACTTAAAAGACAAAAAGCACGTATTGATTTTTTGATTGTTTGCTTTTCTCTCGCGCTCTCTCTCTGACATTCTCTGCACCTGACACGCATTCCTTTGAAGAGAAGATATGTTTGCATTCTTTTAATTGTGAGAAACAACTGTCATCTCTGTCTTGTCATGGAGCACAGTTTAAACTTTTGACTAAAGGGTCTTATTTCATGTATAGAGGGCTCTAATAAGATTAACAGAGTGGGAGAGTTTATATGGGCTTAAAATATATAATAACCATACAAACATATGGTTTCTGCTTCGCGGATTTTCACCTATCGCGGGGGGTTCTGGAACGCAACCCCTGCGATCGAGGAGGGATTACTGTAACAAGATTTTTATAGACTCTATCTTATGAGGAAACTGTTGGGACAATAAAATATTTTGTTATAATAAAAATTTAGTTGTAAAGATATTCATTGTAATGGAATTTGACCTGTATATTTAAAATAGTAAAGGCCCTAGCACCAACCCCATGATACACCACTCTTAATGTCAGTCAACTGTGATAAGGTTCCTCGCACCATAACCCCCTGCTTCCAGTGTCTGAGCCAATTTTTCATTTATCTACAAACACCTTGAACTCCCACTTCAGTGTTTGATGGCCAACCTCTCATGTGGCATCTCAACAAATTCTTTCTGAAAGTCAAGATAAATAATATCATATGTTCCACTTTGATCATATCATTTTGTTGCTTCCTCATAGAAGCACCTCAATAAACATGCTATTCTTAATAAATTTCAGTCAGGTTTTAGAACAAATCACAGCACAGAAACTGCACTCGTTAAAGTAGTAAATGACTTGCGGGTAAATGCAGACAGAGGCCATTTATCTGTTCTCATCCTCCTCGATCTGAGTACCGCATTTGACACCATTGATCACAATATTCTTAGAAATCGCCTTAGTCAATGGGTGGGCCTCTCTGGCAGTGTCTTAAATTGGTTTAACTCCTACCTGGCAGGGAGAAAATTCTTTGTTAGTTGTGGTAATCACAACTCAAAGACACATGATATCCTATATGGTGTTCCACCAGGCTCTATCCTGGGTCCGCTGCTCTTCTCAATCTATATGCTTCCGTTAGGTCAGATTATCTCAGGTTACAATGTGAGCTACCACAGCTATGCTGATGACACACAGCTGTACTTATCAATAGAACCTGATGACACCAACTCTCTCGATTCACTAACACAATGTCTTACTGGTATTTCTGAATGGATGAATAGTAATTTTCTCAAGCTAAATAAAGAGAAAACTGAAATTTTAGTGATTGGCAATAATGGATTCAATGAGGTTATCAGAAATAAACTTGATGCATTAGGATTAAAAGTTAAGATGGAAGTAAAAAACTTAGGGGTAACTGTTGACTGTAACCTGAATTTTAAATCGCATATTCATCAGACCACTAGGACAGCATTTTTTCCACTTGAGAAACATAGCAAAAGTTAGACCTCTTATATCACTGAAAGATGCTGAGAAATTAATTCACGCTTTTGTTTTCAGTCGCTTATATTACTGTAACGCACTCCTCTCAGGACTACCCAAAAGAGACATAAATCATTTGCAACGAGTTCAGAATGCAGCTGCTAGAATTCTAACTAGGAAAAGAAAATCCAAACACATTTCTCCAGTTTTGATGTCACTACACTGGTTACCTGTGTCTTTCAGAATTGACTTTAAAATTCTGCGTATGGTTTATAAAGCCTTTAATAATCTCTCTCCATCTTATATATCAGAATGTCTGACACCCTATATTCCAAATCATAACCTTAGATCCTCAAATGAGTGTCTCCTTACAATTCCAAAAGCTAAACTTAAAAGAAGTGGTGAGGCAGCCTTCTGCTGTTATGCACCTAAAATCTGGAATAGCCTGCCAGTAGGAATTCGCCAGGCTAATACAGTGGAGCATTTTAAAACACTGCTGAAAAAACATTATTTTAACATGGCCTTTTCATAACTTCACTTTAACTTAATCCTGATACTCTGTATGTTCAATTCATCATAATAACTATTCATGGTGGCTCTAAAAGCCGTACTGACCCCTACTCTCTCTTCTGTTTCTTTTTCCGTTTTTTTTTGTTGTGGCGGCCTGCGCCACCACCACCTACTCAAAGCATCATGATGCTCCAACATTGATGGACTAAAAGCCAGAAGTCTACGTGACCATCATCATCAAGTCCTTCCATGAGAACCCTAAATCAAAAGAGGACTGTTACACTTATGTTGGGTAGAATGCCCAGAGGGGACTGGGCAGTCTCATGGTCTGGAATCCCTGCAGATTTTTTTTTTTTTCTCCAGCCGTCTGGAGTTTTATTTTTGTTTTTTCTGTCCGCCCTGGCCATCGGACCGTACTCTTATTCTATGTTAATTAATGTAGACTTATTTTATTTTCTGTATTATTCTTCTATTATTCATTATGTAAAGCACTTTGAGCTACATTTTTTGTATGAAAATGTGCTTTATAAATAAATGTTGTTGTTGTTGTAGAATTCCAGCATGTTCCAGGATTAGTTTACCTGTGTTGTACATTAAGCTTACTGGCCTATAGTTCCTTATATCTGCCTGGTCACTCCCCAGTGCACAGTGATTCCCTAAAAATATGTCAGTTTATATATGTATTCGCTAACCTCCTTAAGAACTCAAGGGTAAATACCTGGTCCTAATGATTTTTTTGATTTCAGCCTATTTAATCTAAGCACTACTTCTCTCTCTACAATTTCCAAGTCACTCAGTACCTCCTTAGTAGTCTTTTTTACCACTGAGAGGTTGTCCAATTCCTCACAAGACCTCGGACCTCAGTTTAGAATATCTGCTATGTTGCTGTCTGTATTTTTTAATTCCCCTTTACTATCCCTGATGCACTTCACCTCCTCTTTGACTGATCTTTTACTACTAAACTACTGGAAGAATCTCTTTGGGACGTCTTTCGCCTTATCTACTTTATTCCTCTCCAACTGTCTTTTAGCCTCCCTGATATCCTTCGTAATGGTTGCCCTCATGTTCTCATATGCCCCACAATTCACATTTGAGTTATTAGTCTTTTACTCCTTATACAGCTGTTTGTTTTCCTTTGCTGTTTCTTTTTCAAATCTTTTTTAACCCACTGCAGAGCTTTTTTTTTAAATTAACCAATTTAGGTATGTACTTGTCCTGTATTACATGTAAAACATTTTTAAACCTTTTCCACTGTTCCTTGACTGTCTCTGTGCTTAAAAACCTATCCTAGCTTATCCTTCTTAGACTTTGCCACATCTGCTAAAAGTTTGCCCTACCAAAGGTAAACTTAACAGGGTTAGTCTTAGCATCTGCACTCTTTCAAAACATTGAGAACTGTATTATATATATGGTCACTTGACCCTAGTGGATAATCACTACTACACCCTCAATTCTATCTTGATTACTACAAAGTACCAAATCCAGACAGGTTTCACCCTGCTTTGGTGCTTTAACATACTGTGTTAAATAACAGTCACTGATTACTTATAAAAACTGCTTGGATTAAACAGGATGAAATCTAACTAATTACCAGCACAAGATAAAAGGTATCTTCACAGGCAATTTAATGGAAGGATTTTTTAAGGAAAAGATTGAGTAGCAAATGTCTGGAACAGGGATATTAGCAAATGATATCCAGCTGCCTTGTTCACCTGACCCACACACCCACGTGCTTCCCTTCTGCATGTGTGCTTCCTTTGTCTTGTTGCACATGTGCACACCTTTCTCCCCTGCCACATTCAATTATACAGGTAATGTTTTGCAGAACTCTCCCATTGGTATAATTATATATTAAATAATAGTAGGGGGTGGAGGCTGGTCCCCTTTGAGTTCAGTTCATGCTGATATACTATAGAGCGTTCTGTGCCTCTACACAATTTACTTCTGATACCTATATCAAAATAAACTGGTAAAATACTAAAATAAAAACTTGGTATTTTGATTCTTTTCTAGTACTGGTATATTGCACAACATTCAAGGTTACACAAGAAAGGTTAGTGATCAAGTGAAAACAAGTAGGAATTCAGGATGTAGTTTGTAGGTGGTTACAAAATTGTCTCCAATACAGGAGGCAAAGGGTTATGACTAGAAGAACATTTAAAAATTAGGGGATGTTAAAAGTGGCATTACTCAGGGACCAGTGATGGAGCCTCTGCTCTTTCTAATACACAAAAGTCACCTAGACAAGAATATAATAAATGAGGATAGGTTTGCAGATGACACTGAACTAAATGGAAGGGCAGATAATGTAGAAACAGCTTAACTGTTACAGAGGGACTTGGATAGCATACAGGCTTGGGTAGATTTGTGGTAAAACAAAGTTAATGTAAGCAAATGTAAAGTATTACAAGTAAGAAGCAAAAATGTAACAACTGGTTATAAAATGGGAGGCTTGAAACTTAAATAAATACCTTATGTGAAGAACCTAACCATCATAGTGGACTCATCATTATCTACATCCAAACACTTGGAAGAAGCAATCAAGAAAGCAATTTTTTAGGTTATACAGTATATTGCGATGTGTGGAGTACAAGTCAAGATAGTTAATCAAGTCAAGTCAAGTTGGGGAGCATACAGCGGTTCAGTGTGCTGCTGCACCCACTACATGGTGAAACAACTTGGGATCCTGGTTTGCAAACCCCCAGGCAGACACACAGTCCAGTCCCGTCCTCCAGAAATGACCCTCTATCTGCCACAGCCAGGTGTTACGTGGGCGACCCCTTAACCTGGTCCAGCCACTCGGGTCTCAACAATGAGGATCTTACGAGCTGGATCACCCTTGTGGAAACGCGCCACATGGCCGTAGTGCCGTAATCGACGCCCCCTAACAATGCAGGTAATGTGCCTCATTCGGGACTCCATGAGCAACCTCTCATTCAACACAAAGTTAAACTAACGGTACTCAAGGATTTTCCGTCTAAGATCACTGGAGACTGTCTATGTCTCGCAACCATATAACAACTGAGATAGTTAATGCTTTTGTTTTATTCATGCACTACTGATGCCTCACCTGGAGTACTAATTTCAGTTTTTGTCTTCATGTTACACAAAGAACATAGCAACACTAGAGAGAGTTCAGAGAAGAGTGACTAGCCTGACTCCAAAACTAAAAGATACAATCTAGAAAGACAGATTGTGTGCAGTTTTGGTCTCCAGGCTACAAAAAGGACATAGCAATGCTTGAAAGTTGAGAGAAGATTGACTAGGCCGATTACATGGCTACAGGGGAGGACTTAAAATTGCTGAGTCTTTTTAGTTTAAGCAAACAGAGATTAAAAGGGGACATGATTGAAGTGTTTAAAATTATGAAAGGAATTAGTACAGCAGATTACAGCTATTACTTTAAAATAACTTCTGTAACACAGGGACATGTTTGGAAACTTGTTAGCAGATTTCACACAAATGTTAGGAATCTTCATGTAAAGAACACATAGAATAATTTACCAAGTAGCAGGGTGGAAAGGAGGACTTTAGGGACTATCAAATCTTGACTTGATGTTATTTTGGACAATCTTAGGTGAATAGGATGGACCAACCTGTAGAGCTGTTAGATGTCCGTTCTCATCACAATTTCTTAATGTTCTAATGTACAATATAAAGGACTGACCATTCACATAGATGTTGAAGAAGATTTTGAAAATGTCTGCCAGAAGTGCCTTTCAGTTCCATGATGGATAGTTTGTGTTTTGTAAGACATGGTCTGGACAAGTTAGATGATAAAGACAACTTAAAAAAGCTTGAAAGCGTCACATTTTCTGTTTAAATATGTCTAATTAAACAATTAACTTTGAAATCATTTTGTTCGGTGGCATCAATTTTAAGAGTTGCTATAACAGCCATCATGCATTCTCTTAGGGATTGTACTGTAAAGTCATGAGACAGCAATCTAGTGTTAATAGCCATTTTAAATGTAATGGCCTGTGGCTGGGATTTGAGTAAAACTAACCTCCGGGATGGACACAATTTGTAAGAATTAAAACAGTTGTCTTAAGATATCATTAAATTTCACTAAAAAGGAACTTTCTGCAGATTGCTGGACACTAGCAAATGTCAGTCAGCAGTTTGCAGAATGACATTTGAAATATATATGTTTCAAAATGATAATACATGTTCCAACAGATCCCATGCCAACCAGATTAATTAGATTATCAGTAATAGTCGCAGTTTTGCCATCAATCAAATTGCAGGTGGTTACAAAAATAACCCTAACCTCTTTATTTAGTTAACAACTACTGTATATTTAATATACACAATCAGCTGTTTAAAAACAGCGATGTCTGCAATTTCATCACAAAAACACTGAATTATTCTACAGAATGTGCATGTTTCAAATGATTTTTCAATTTGCCTTATCTCAGTTCTAGAATATTTTTTCTAGAAATCTGCAAAACATAATGTGTATTTTACTTTGTTAATGACCAACCAACCATTCTTTCAGATGTCTTGCGCATAAAATCTGTTTGTGAGTTGTCTCTTTTAGTATTTCATACACATGGAACACACCATTTTATTACCTTTCACCACAAGTCACTAGCATTTTAAAATGACTCAGTGTTAATCAGGATAAGGAATGTTGAGATGAAATCTTTTTATTTAAAAGAGATTGTGCAAAAGGCAGTTGACCAGATGGACCTATCTTCACAATGCCTTTGTCGAAAATCAACAGCACTGCCATAGATTTGATAATTTCAAAACTATGCTTAAACCTTTATTCTCTTTTAAAATAATTGTGTAATTTTCTGACTTAAAATGATATTGTTTTTAAAATGACCAAATCAATGCTCAAGACTTGAGTAATTTTAAGGTGTTCAGCTTTATTCACTGGAATTTAACCAGCAGTTTACAGCTCACACAGCAATTTACAGCATTTATTTTAAAACTCTTTGCAAGTAAGATTAAAAATAAATTCTTGCTCTTTCACAAGGAGAATTTTGATTAAATTTCTGCTCACTCATTTTTCCATCTTTCAATGACTACATTCTGTGCAGATATTTTGTACAATTTTTTTTCTTTGCAATTCACTTTTAAATATACAGCTCTCGTTTCTCTTCTCTGAAGTTTTCATACTCCTTTCTCAACACCTACATGCACCTTCCCTAAACTCTGGGAAGATTTTTGGCTCCTGGCCAGACTGGGAGTGGACCGGTTGTCATTGTCCATGTTGGAACAAATGGCATACATAAGAGTGGTCTGTCAAATCTGCAATTCAAATTTAAAGAGTTAGATTCCAAGCTGAGTAGCAGCAATGACAGGGTAGTCTTCTGTGAAGTTCTATCTGAGAAGATTAGAAGGCTTAGCATGTGACTCAAATCTTGGTTCAGTGTAGAAGGGTATAGGTTTATAGGGTGGGTTAATAAGAAGTTGAAAAAGATGCTGCAAAGGAATAAACAGCTGCTTAAGTCGCATAAAACTAACAACTCTAATGCTAATTGTAGGGCTCATGAAAGAATGAGGGCAACCATAAAGAAGGATATTAGGGACGCTAAAGGGGAAGTTAGTAGATAAGGCAAAAGATAACCCAAAGAGCTGTTTTAGTAAAAAAAAAAAACCTCAGCCTTTGTCCATTCCTGCATAGTCCTGGTGGTGACTCACAACCTCTAAGAATTGTGTCCATATGCAACAGATTTCTATACTTCTTTAACATTGACATGTAACAGTCACAGTAGAAATGCATCATTTTCAATGTCTAAAATTTTTGAGCATTTTCACATCCAGAAAGGAAGAAATCTGTAGTAACTTTTTAATGTTTTTTATTACTAACAGGATTCATCCAGTGGCTACTGTTTGAAAATGAAAGGTTCAACACTGCAGGAATTTTATTTAGCCCTAGATGAGAACAGCTGAACAGAGGGAATTTCAAAAACCAGCTACTACTTAAGCTAAACATAAAGCTTTACAGTTTATGATGTGCATAATAGAGTTTGGAGAAACATTAGAATCTCCTCAGTCATCAGTTATGTATCGATAAGACATTATTATTATTATTATTATTATTATTATTATTATTAAAAGTACTTTAACTCTTTGTACTTGAGTATTTTTGAAGGAAAATGCTTTTTTACTTTTACGCAAGTATTTTTAAACTGAAATACTTCTTACTTCATTGAAAGTAAAAATTTGCCAAAATACATCTACCTTTACTCAACCATCATTTCTGATAACTTTTTACAACTCCTACTGCAACACACTTGTTTCATTCTTCATAATTCTAGCATTAAGGCAAGTAAAATAAAATTAGCACTGGGAATTTATATTTTACTTATGCTGGTAAGTCTGTATTATTTTAGTATGATTTATTTATGAATCAGTGATTTATCATGTCAATAATCAATTCTGATAATAATATTCAGAAAAAAAGAAAATCTATATAATTTAACTTCTTTTTTGTTCTGTTTGTGTCTCCATAGCTGAAATAATGGTTTCAGAAAATTAGTGATGTAATTAAAGTATACGACAGACCTAGTGAGACTAAACAGTTAAAACATTGTTTCAGTTTAATTGAATTAGTTTATTAAATCAGCATAGTTCAGTTGTGTTTATTATTAAATGTAGTAGTGAATGGTATACTGGTAGAAAGATGACACTGGTAGAATATTGTCAACCAGCAGAAATGTTTGTATATCACTTTTATCACAGTCGAAGACAGCAGGATGTTGCCTTTATTACAAAAGAGATGGTGCATGGTGGAGAATGGGCATTTGTTATCTTGTGACAAAATGGCACTCTCCAGTCAACAAAAGCTTAAACAATCTTCAGATGTTGAAGAGGACCCCAATCCCTCCCCCCAATAATACTACTGCCTTTTGTTCCCCAAAATTAGTTTTAGACTTGATCACATCTGTGAACTTAGAAGTGGGACATTCACTCACCTACCAATAAGAAGCCAGTAAAACAGATTAGGGTTATTTGTTCCACTTCAAACACTGATGATAATTACAACAATCTAGATGAGAACAGGCCATTCAGCCCAACAAAGCATGCTAGTCTTATCCACTTAATTCTTCAGAAATAACATTAAGTCTAGTTTTAAAAGTCCCTAAAGTCTTGCTGTCTACCACAATACTTAGTAATATATTTCATGTGTCTGTGGTTCTCTGAAGAAAAAAGTCCTAATGTTTGTGGGAAATTTACTTTTAACAAGTTTTAAACTCTGTCCCCATGTTCTTGTTGAACTCATTTTAAAATGACAGTCTGGATTCACTTACTAATTCCCTTCTTAATTTTAAACACTTCAATCATGTGACCTCTCAATCTTCATTTACTTAAACTGAAAAGACTCAGCTCTTTCAATCTTTCATCAAAATTAATTTCCTGTAGCCCTGCTCTCCTCTGGACTTTATCTAGCATGTCTATTTTGTAGCCTAGAGACCGAAACTGTACACAGTACACAGAGGTCTAACCAGTGTGTTAAAAAGCTTGAACATAACTTCCTTGGTCTCATACTCTACACATCATGCTATATAACCCAACATTCTGGAAGTTGATAATGATGAGTACACTACGACTCTGAAATCCTTCTCATAACGTGAACTTTCAATTTTTATCCCTCCCATTGTGTATTCAGATCTGCCATTTTTACTTTCTAAGTCTAATATTTTACATTTACTTACATAAAATTTCATCTGCCACAAATCTGCCCAAGCCTGTATGCTGTCCAAATCTCTCTGTAATGATTCAACTGGTCCTAGATTATCAGTCAGTCCATCTATCCTGGTATCATCTGCAAACTTAACCAGCTTGTTACTTATATTCCTATCTAAATCATTTATATATATTAGAAATAGCAGTGGTCCTAGAACTGACCCCTGTGGAATACCACTCTTAACATCACTTGATTCTGATAGGGTTCCTCACACCATAACTCTCTGCTTCCTGTGTCTGAGCCAATTCTGCATCCATCTACAAACACCCTGAAATTCCATTTCTTTAGGTTTAATGCACAACCTCTAATGTGGCACCATATCAAATGCTTTCTGAAAGTCAACATAAATAATAGCATTTGTTCCACTTTAATCATATAATTTTGTTGCACCTTCATAGATTTCCAGCATGTTGGTAAAACATGACTTCCCTCTTCTGAACCCATGCTGACTGTTCAGTAGAGGTTCTGTTTTTGCCATGTGTTGCTCAAGCCAACCCTTAATTCCTTCCACTAAATTTACTTGTAATGTAAATTAAGCTTCTTGGCCTATAGCTGCTTGGATATGCCCTATCACCCTTTTTATATAACATGATAATGTTTTCCTTTTTCCAGTCCTTCGGAATTTGCCCAGTGCACAGTGATATCCTATAAATGTGTTAAGGGTTTATATATGTACTCGCTAACCCCGTAAATATTATCTGGTCATAGTGATTTATTTGATTTCAGCCTATCTAAGAAGTATTTCTCCTCTGCAATTTCTAAATCACTCAGTACCTCCTTAGTAGTTCTTTTTACCGCCACTTCCTCAGATATTAAGAGCTCAGAATAATGCAAGTTTAGAGCATCTGTTATTTCATAGTCTCTATTTTTAATTCTCCTTTAATATACCTGATGCACTTCTCCTCCTCCTTGATTTACTACTGAAATACTGAAAGAATCTCTTTTGGTCATCTTTTGCCTTGTCTGCTATATTCCTCTCGAACTAATTTTTTTACCCTCCCTAATATTCTTTGTAATGGTTGGCCTCATGTTTTTATACGCCCTGCGATTCACATTAGAGTTACTAGTCTTATAAGCCTTTTATAGGTGTTTTCTCCTTTACAGCTTCTTTTTAACTCTTTATTACCCCACTGCAGAGTTTTTAAAAATTTCCAAATGTAGGTATGTACCTGCCCTACATTATATGTAAAACATTTTTAACACTAGAATCCCTGAAGCCTACAAAAAATCTCTTAATTCCAGACCACCTTAAATTCCATTGCATCACCTCATCAGCGTCTTTTCTTTTGCAAACGTGTCGATCAGCACTGGCAGCAGACTGTTATCCCTATCCCCATCAATGCAGCTTTAGTCGTGAACAAAGTTCTCCCAGCTCAAGTCTGTTTATCTGGATATGAGGTGTCTTGAATTGTATAGGGTAAATTATATATTGGGGCGGCACAGCAGCGCAGTGGGTAGCGCTGCTGCCTCGCGGTTAGGAGACCCGGGTTCACTTCCCGGGTCCTCCCTTCGTGGAGTTTGCATGGTCTCCCCGTGTCTGAATGGGTTTCCTCTGGGTGCTCCGGTTTCCGCCCAAAGACATGCAGGTTAGGTGAATTGGCAATCCTAAATTGTGCTTGGTGTGTGTGTGTCCTGCGGTGGGTTGGCGCCCTGCCTGGGATTTGTTTCCTGCCTTGTGCCCTGTGTTGGCTGGGATTGGCTCCAGCAGACCCCCGTGACCTTGTGGTTTGGATAATGGATGGAATACATACATTTCATGTGTGTTCTGTGTCTACAACAATCTGTGTAAATGATGGATGACAGGAAATGTGAGGCAAGAAATGTTGAACACATACCGAAAACAGAATTTTTTTTCATGTTCTATTAATAATTGTCAAAATGTTGATGTGAAGTGTATAATGTGTGTAGACTGAAGTGCAAATATCAAATAAACACTTTCACAAAAGACATAGATATAACAAAGCAAGTGCTCTTTTTTTCTAGAACTTAACCAAAGTAAAAGAAATTGGGATACACACACGTACACGCACATATATATACATCAGCTTGCCTGGTGCAGAGGTAACAACTGCTGCCTCCACTTCAAGAGGTTGTGGGTTCAATCCCGGCTGTTTCACACATTAACTGTTTTTGAGTAGTGAGTAGCTATTATTATTATTACTATTATATAATAAAAACCTATATTTAATTTATTTGCGTCTTTAACAGCCAGTGTAAATTTATGGTACTTGTAAAAGTTAACATTTTGTTTTATTATTCACTTTTATTCTCTCTGTCACATTCAAACACACCCCCAATCTGACATTGTTAGTTTTCAAATAAAGATGTGCTATAACAGAGGTGAACCGAGATGAGGATGAGGGTTCTGCATCGTAAAAAGAGAACAGAAGCCCTGTCCGCAAGAAATGTCCACTCACACATAAGAACAACACAGCTGCACCAGGTGTAAAGGTGAAAGATGGCACCATTTGGATGCAGCAAAAGGTTCGGTGGCATCCTGCCAGTATATCTACCACATGCATGTCCTTCAACAACATGCAAGCATTTTGCCCAAAAAGAAGAAATATGTCTGTATTCTCAGTACCATTGCTTTGCTCGCATACTGAAGTGACTTCAGCTGTAGACGCAACTGTTGTCACGTTTCTGCCTTTGTCCAGAAACGGCTCCATAAGCTTTATGACCTTAGTCTCGGAAAGTCTTTCTTCCATGTATGACTAAAGGTGTGTCAGTGGGGTGATGGGACTGCAGGCTGCTTGCTGCTTGTGCTGATGGATATATTTACGAAACAAAAGACGCTGATGGAGAGGTGCAAAGGAATTTAAGGTGGCCCTGGATTACGAGGTTTTCCGTAGGCTTCAGGGATTCTAGTGTTAAGTAGTGCAGATGAATCTGACCATAACACAAGCTGGGAAAATTGTTTTTTTTTTTTAATAGAACAAAATGATAAAACAATGTGTTAAGTTAAAAAGAGTGATAAAATTACTTGCTTGATAATTTTAATTTAGTGGAGTCAAATATTTTTTACAGTTCATGGCCCTCTCTGTCTCCAGCCTGATCATTACAATACTGTGCTCATAGATGGAAGAATGTGTAACAACTAAGAAAATGTGTAGATGTGCTAACAGGTTTCTAGCATAAAATTCAACTTTATTCGTTATTAGTAAGGTGGGTGGGTGGGTGTGGGGATGTCAATACCTTAGCTTGCTCTGTAGCAACTGGAAACCCCATCCATAATTCCACTCCACCAGCACTTTTGGCATTTAGTTAGAACTGTGCATTTTCATTCAAAGCTCAATAAATAGGCAGTCGTTTAAAACAGATACTGTCATTTTGTGCTAGATAGGAGCATAAATTAAAATGATAGGGAGATTAAGCTTTTAAACTCAGTTCAATCTATTTTTCAGCAACACACCGTCTGTCACATGATGAAAACGGCTAATGCAGAAACAAGTAACAAAATTCATCAATATACGTTATGCATAATGATGTCTTAAATCCTGGAGAGAGAAAAAAATTCCCAGTGTGTTGGATAAAACAACTGGTAGCAATTTCACGTAATGCTTATATATCTCCTGGGTGTGAATAGGCTGCAGATCGTCTTATTTTGTAAACAGCAAAAAGTTTACTGATAAATATTGCTTGGACTTTTTCAGCATTTATACTAAACTAAAAAGGTATAATTACTTTCTCAAATTACATCTTCGCCTCATCTTTTTGTTACGGATTAGGAAAAGGAAGAATGTGCTCCAGGTTTTCGTTTTTTTTTTTTTTTTTGACCTAAGGATCCCCTCAGTAATCCGTAGTCAAAACTGCTAAAAGCGTCAGTTTTGTCATTAAGTCACTAACCGCTCTGAAACACCTGTACTCCACACCTGAGGGAGATAATATGTTCAAAGAAATGGCAGAAAAATGCAACAAAAATATAAATTAAACCATTAAAACAATGTAGTATCAGTGCAATGTGATCACTGCGGTGTAACTACGTAAAACAATTTCCATCTTTCTTTCTTATTTTAGTACTGTGTATAACCCTACCACTCCCGTAAAGCAATCCTTGCTCACTTCTACAAAGGTGTAGGTTACCGCACTGTAGACTAACTAGCAACCAAAAGGAGCGTAACTCTTACCCGAAGCAGAATGCAGACTCTCAAGGCTCCAATACCTGGAAAGAACCACTCTGACACCTCCGACAACACCCAAGCCACCACTACTGCCCGAATCAGATCCAGGAGAGAGCGCAGAGCTGCCGCTACTGTTACAGCTGCAGGCTGTGTGGGGTCCCCTCCCCTCACTACTCTGCTGAGTCCTCATCCGTCGGAAGATCAATTTGTTGCTTCTCCTATATCGTTCGTTTTCACTCAGTTCTATGATACCTTGCTCATGCGACTAGAGACTCAGATAACTGTCTTTTTGCAGTGAGCTCGCACACACATTTAGCCACGCTGACATCACACGCCGTGCTCCAAGGAGAAATAGGCTGCTCAGCTCATTGTCGGTGACAGATGAACACGGCAAATGCTTTCGGTTAAAGAAAGGAATTGTGGGAACGAAATAATTTGAACACCCCGCCGTCACCAATAGCGAACTATTTGATGGTATGATAATAATTGACTAGGGCACAGTAATTTTATCTAAATAATAGTACATCTTCAAAAAAAATAAAAAAGAAAAAAAAACACTTATATGTAACTGCTATTCAAAAAGCATGGGTTTCTAAATTAACACTTCAAAATTCAGCATGTTGCTCTGGTGTGTTTATCAGATTTGTTGCATACAGGTTTTTGACATTTTATTTATTTATTTTTTTTTTTGTCTGCATATTGAGACATTGTACTATAAAGAATAATTATCTGGTAAATCAGCTGTTGGGCTTTGCCTCTTCTCATGGTGGCTCTTCTGATTAGAATCACATAGGGCAAATAGTTGCAAATCATTTAGTTCACAAAATAGCTACTGGGTCACAATAGAACCTGAAAGCTGCTCTGTACAAATAAGCAGATGGGCCATCATTTTCAAAGTACTTTAAGTGACGGGACAGAGAAGTTAAACTAGGAGACGGTGATTCCATTAGTGTCCTCACAGAATCAACAGAATCACTTTACAAAGAAATTCAGCAAAGGTGCAGCTCCTGGTCCAAGTGACACCACCTATACCATTTAAATGATGCTTCTCTAGGTTGTCTACAATAAAGAAAAAGTGTCCAAGTAATGAAAGTGTGCAAATGAATTGTTGATTCCAAAAGAAGAGAGCTTCAAGATTATTAGCCAGTTGAGTGTTGACGGGAATGTCTTCATCAGTGTGGTGGTAAAGCACCTAACAGAGATCCTTGTGAGGAACAATTACATTGACACTTCTGTTTAGGGTGGTGTACCAGTTATACCAGGCTGCATGGAACACACTTAAGTTAGCACAAAGCTCCTGAGAGAGGCAAAAGAAAACAAGGGTGACTTTGTGGTTCTGAACTTGGCTAATGCCTATGGATCAATCCCCCACAAGGTTGCTGAAGATGCTCTGAAGATGAATAATGTTCTTCAAAACATCAGATGCCTCTTAATGGATTACTACAATGAGTATCGCCAGAGAGTCTCATAAGGGCCCAAAAATATCAGATCAGTGCAGGTTGGAGACTGGCACCATTACAGACTGCACAATCTCAGTCATTCTTTTCACCCTGGTAATGAACTTACTGGTAAAATCTACAGACTTACAAGAATGGCAAGTCTTTCCTTTAAGATAGCAAAATCATGATCTGTAGTACTGAAGAAGGAGAGAATCCTGGAGAAGTTCTGTTTCTCTGTGGAAGACAGCTCAATTTCTGTCATCACAGAGAACCCCAGAGTTTTCAGTTTCTACTGTTGCTGAACTAGAGAGGATAGTCAGTTATTTCCAGCACAGTTTACTGGGGACCATCAGCTGCACTGCTTTGTATGAGAAAAACTGCAAACTGAGACTCCCCCTGAAATCCATCAAGGAGGACTTCAAGATTTTGTGATTGAAACAAGTTATGCAGTACCAGGAATCTTTAGATCCAAAGGTTGTTGGACCAACAGTGGCAGTGGGATTCCTTAGTGGGAAACAAGGAAGCTGCTCGTTACGAAGCAGTAAAGAGAAGGGCTCAGTGGTACTTGGGCAGGCAGCTATGCACCAATTAGGCACAAGCAACCATAGAAGCAGATAAGATAGAAAGAAATTCATTAGCAACAGATATTCAAAAAGTGAGTTTTTCTAGATTGAACAGTTCTTAGCAGTTAGGAAAATGAGCAGTTAAGAGGGTAATACTGTAAAAGTTAATTAATTTGAAGGAATACAAATGGATACAAGTGGAGAGCTTTTAAGTAAGGAATAAGCTAAATGGTTCACTTTTTAGAGGATGGTTTGGAGGAGCCAGTCTTCTATGAGGGCTGCATTTGTAGGAGATGCTAGCTAATCCAGCACCTTGAGCTCATGATGGCTGAACAGGAGTTGGCTTGCCTGCATTTGTAGTAGGGAATTGGCAGTCCTGGCCCAGGTGTCCTTTAGAGAGATAGTGTGCACCTGTAAGGTATCGCGGGAGGAGTTTCCAGACCAGACAGGTAGAGATAGGTGGGTCATGGTCACAAGGTGCAAGGTAAAAAGTGCCTGAACTCCAGAATTGGAACTGTCAAACTATTTTTAGGACCATGCAGAGCTGGACAGTGTCTCTGTAGAATTTGAGGTGGTAGGCAGGTACAAGGAGCCCCAATGGGCCACATCAAAACCAATTCCCAGAAAGAGAGTAGTAGTGAAAGCTGGGGACTCAGTCATTAGGGGGATTGAAGTGCACGTTTGTTCCAGAAACAGACAGTCTCACACATTGTGTTACCTTCTAGGTGCACAAGTTGGAGAGCTCCCTCGAAAGTTTGATATGCTCTTGGCCAGAGCGGGAGTGAATCCAGTTGTCATTGTCTATGTTGGAACAAATGACTACAGGTGCATCTCAATAAATTAGAATATCATTAAAAAGTTAATTTATTTCAGTAATTTAATTCAAAAAGTGAAACTCAAATTGTATGAATTCATTACACACAGAGTAATATATTTCAAGCATTTATTTCTTTTCATCTTGCTTTTATAGCCTACAGGTAATAAAAACTCAAAATTCAGTATCTCAGAAAATTAGAATATTACATAAGACCAATAAAAAAAATATTTTTAATACAGAAATATTGGCCTACTGAATAATATGTCCTTGTATAAACTTAATACTTGGTCAGGGTTCCTTTTAGATAGATAGATAGATAGATAGATAGATAGATAGATAGATAGATAGATAGTGTCACAAGAATGAAAAATACTCAGATAAAGGTTTGGGGCAGCCACCCGTATAATCTGGTTTCCTGGCTGCAAAATCGTTTTGTAGTAATACAGAGCACTGAAGTGCATACAACCGAGTCCAAAACAAGACTGAGGGAAAGGGGAAAATAGGGCAGCTTTTAAAGGGGAAGACAGGAAGTGAGGTCATGGGGATCAGGCACGTGTTCGTCCCTCATTGGATCAGGCCCGGACGTGACATCAGGGGGGCCGGAGCCGGTAAGGTCTGTTTTCATTGGTTCGGTCCCGGAAGTGATGTCAAAAGAGCCAGGTGGAGTTTCCCAGGGATGGTCTACAGGGAAGTGAGAAAAAGAGTCAGTGCACTCTGCCACACCCCGGCATGCCTCAGAACTGCCTTCACTCAAGCCCTTTAGCTGCCTCCCATGCGCACATGTGTGACAAGGCCCCCCCTTAGCCCAGACCCGTCGGGTCGGGCGACCCTAACCGAGAGGTCGTGAACCCGAGAAAGAGCATCAGCGTTGGCATGGAGAGCACCCCGACGATGAACGAGCGAAAACTTATACGGCTGTAGGTCAAGAAACCACCGGGTGACCCGCGGATTCGACTCCTTGTGCAGGGCCATCCACTGTAGAAGTGCATGGTCTGTGACAAGGGTGAATTCCCAGCCCAACAGGTAGTACCTAAGCTGAGTAATCACCCATTTAATCGCCAAAGCCTCCCTTTCCACCACTGCATACCTGGTCTCCCGGTCCAACAGTTTCTGGCTTAGGAACATGATGGGGTGTTCCACACCATCGACACTTTGGCTCAGCACGGCGCCCAGGCCTGTGTCCGAAGCGTCCGTCTGGAGGATGAAAGGCAAAGAAAAGTTAGGTGCCATCAAAATAGGTGCGGACATAAGGGCCTGTTTTAAGTCACCAAATGCAGTGCCTGTCTTCTCAGTCCATACCATAATGTTCGGGGCCCTCTTCTTTGTCAAATCAGTCAAGGGCGCCACTCTCTCCGAGAACCAGGGTACAAACCGGCGGTAGTACCCGGCTAACCCGAGGAAGGCTTGGACCTGCCGCTTGGTTCGCGGACGGGGCCATTTCAAAATGGCATCAACTTTGGAGCACTGTGGCCTTACGGTACCCCGACCCACCAGGTAGCCTAAATATTTGGCTTCGCTTAACCCAAAGAAGCATTTCTTGGGATTAATCCGGAGCCCGGCCTCACCAAGTGTTCGCAATACCGCTCGGACATGCTGTAGGTGTTCCCTCCATGTGCTGGAATAGATTACCACGTCATCCAGGTAGGCAGCACTGTATGAGTTATGAGGCCGGAGCACTTTGTCCACCAGATTCTGGAAGGTTGCTGGAGCTCCGTGTAACCCAAATGGAAGGACACGATACTGCCAGTGTCCGCTAGGGGTACTAAAAGCGGTTTTTTCCTTCGCGGAGTCCGTTAAAGGAACCTGCCAGTACCCTTTTGTCATGTCAAGTGTGGTCAAGTACCAAGCCTGTCCAAGCCTCTCGAGGAGGTCGTCCACTCGTGGCATTGGATAAGCATTGAATTGGGAGACTTGATTAAGCCGACGGAAGTCAATGCAAAACCTTCAACTCCCGTCAGGCTTACCGACGGGCACAATTGGGCTGGACCAGGGACTATAACTTTCCTCAATCACACCTAGCTCCAGCATGCGCTTGATCTCAAGCTCCACTTCAGCCCTTTTTGCCTCGGGAAGACGATATGGGCGTTCTCGGACAATAACCCCGGGCTCTGTCACGATGTTGTGCTCAACTTAAAGAGGTTCTTCCGGGGTTTTCAACGACTACCTCCTGGACGGCCCGGATAACTGTTTCCAGCTCCTGCCATTGTCTGGGACTTAGGTCTGTACCGAAGTTAAGTCGGTGTGTGTGAGCGAAGAGTGAGCGGGGCTGGCCGGAGGAGGGATCGGGGTCCCTGTCCTTCCACGGTTTCAGCAAGTTCACATGATAAACCCGCTCCTTTGGCCGACGATTGGGCTGACTCACCAAATAGTCGACCAGCCCCTTCCTCTCCTTAACTTTGTTGGGGCCTTGCCAATGGGCAAGCAGCTTAGAGTGGGAGGTAGGCACTAGGACCATGACCCGATCTCCCGGGTGGAACTCCCGAAGAGACGTGCCGCGGTTGTAGTAACGGGCCTGTGCTGCTTGTGCTTCTTCCATGTGACTTTTAAGGAGAGGCCGAATCTTTCCCAATCTATCGCGTAACTGCGCGATATACTCTAATAGGTTTGTAGAGGGGAGAGCCTCTTCTTCCCATCCATCTTTTAGAATGTCTAATATGCCCCGAGGTTGTCGCCCGTATAGTAATTCAAAAGGGGAGAACCCCGTGGAGGCTTGTGGGACTTCCCGATAGGCAAAAAGGACGAGGGGGAGGAGCTGATCCCAGTTCCTTCCATCCTCGCTGACCACCTTACGTAGCATTTGTTTGAGAGTCTGATTAAACCTCTCTACTAACCCGTCGGTTTGAGGATGATACACCGCGATCTTTAAATGCTTTATTTTCAGTAACTTGGCAGTCTCCTTGAACGTCTCCGAGGTAAAAGGTGTCCCCTGGGGGGTATTCCAGAAAGCTTGGTTAACTTACCATTTGGTAAATCATAACCTCTGGGTTGATTTACCCCAAACCCGCATACCATGAGTATGTCGGTTCCAAAACACCTGAGAAGAGTAAGTTCAATCAACCTCCTACTGGTTACCCAGAGTTAATGCGCGTGCACCGTGCATACATAAAGACGTTTTCAATGGATCGCCGATTTCACGAGTCAAAATGGAAGATCAAGGAGAAAAAAAGCGAGCGGCATATTTCACAGAGGTGGAGTTGGAGGTGTTAATGCAGGCGTTTGAAGAATTCAAGCCTATCATAATGAAAAAAAGTAATACGGCTGCATCGGCTAAAGAAAGAGAGTTGGCTTGGCAAAAAATAACGGACAGAGTAAATGTGTGAGTGTATTAAATTGCAAAATTGACATCGCCTCCCTTTTATTATACTGTAAAATAATGAAACACCCCTTCCGCACCCTTTTCACTGTTAAATCACTTTGAATGCTTTCACTTTTCCTGCCATTCATTTCTTTAGGTTAAAATAACAATGTGTATTGACTAGGAATATATGGTTTCTTATTTAATAAGGTGTAATCCGTCTGGATGCAGAAGAACTTTGAGCCAAGTCAAAATGAAACATAAAAACATACTGCAAAAAGGTAATAGTTGATTACACGATCACTGAACTATTGATTAAACACGATTTAGTATATTCTGTCTGTCATGTAGCTAATAGAAAGCAAGCTGAAGCCCGTCTAACTGGCGGGGGCCCACCACCACCTCCCCTCACCCCATCTGAGGAGCTGGCTCTGTCCCTTAATAAAGGGCGACCAGTGGTTGCTGGCATTCCAGGAGGCACTTCGTCACACACACCATGCACCACAAGTAGCATGGTGAAATGTAAGTTTACCACTATGATTTGTTTTCATTATATGACTTAATAAATTACTATCTCTGTCACTTAAAGGCTTCTTCAACATGCATAATGTTTTTATGCAGGCTGACTTTATTGAACTGCATATGCTGTGTAGGCTACTGTGTGCTTAGTTGTATTACTGTGACATGTTTTTTTCCTGCATTTTTGGTTTTTCTTTGATAATATTGAGAATTTTATGGGTTGTATTTTCCTATAGATACTGATAGAGGGATTGTATTATTGGACCCTACAGAAAGGACACAGTCTGTCACAGCTGTAAGTGTTTTGTTGTCAGGTACCTTTAGTTGCTTTTAGATATTTTTTTTCTTTTTGCCAGATAATGTATACTTGCATATTTCCTCTATAGGTTGAAGATGACGATGAAGAGACCACATCTGCTGTGACAGAAGTGGACAATGCTGGTGGATCCACTGAGGTATGATGCATACCATTATAATGCATGCCCCCTTTTTACATTAGAGTAACAAACTGTCATTGTCCTTTCACAGTACATACCTGGGGATTTGCCCACAGATGACGGTCCTTCAACCTCAATGCACGATCTAAGCAGTGTAAGAATTTATGTGCAGTTGTCCATATTTTAATGTTATTGTCTGACAGAATCTCATTCATTTAATTATTTTTGGCTTCCTAGTTGCCAGCAAAGGAGCTGTATAAGGTCCATCTTCAAAAACAAATAAGAAAAAGTGACATGGAGATGGACCTTATACAGCTTCAAATGGAGGCGAAAAGGCTATCCATAAAAAAAGCAACATTAGAAATAGAATTACTGGAGCATCGCCTTAAGGTGAGAACTTGTGTGATTATTAATCTGTTGCATGTTAAACGTGTGTGTGTGTGTATGTGTATATATATATATATATATATATATATATATATATATATATATATATAAATATAAAGCAATGTAATACAAAAAACACATTTTATTTCACTTTCATTGTTTTTCAGGAAATAAAGAAATGAACCACACCGCAGACCAGTGCACACAATTTAATAAAAGTAATTCTGAGAAATCCTGTCTCTCAAAAGTCTTCCATCTCTGTTGTATGGAAACATCTGTAGGGGTTCCTCTGGGCCATCTTCTTCAATACAAGGAGGGTGGCTCTCTCCTCTTATAGTGGCAATGTTGTGAAGCACAACCCAAGCCAATATGATGTCGCATGCCCTCTCTGGACTGACCCGGAGCCCACGCAGACACTGAAACCTAGACTTGAGGATCCCTATGGTCATCTCCACCTTGGCCCGTGTTCGGCTGTGAGCCAGGTTAAAGCGTGTCTGTGGTCCAGGATCAGGTTCAGGGTAGGGTGTCATTAAGCAGGGCAGACAAGGGTATCCTCTGTCCCCCAGCAAGTAACCATTGTACTGTCCTGTAATGATTCAAGTGTACAACACAAATATAGTGCAAAGGAAAAAAAACAATATTTCATAAAGCGAAACATACCCTGCTGAAATGTCTGGCATAATGATGACTCGCGGAAAATTCTGGCATCGTGCACAGATCCTGGCCATTTTGCCTCAACATTAGTAATAATGTGGGTTGCCTCACATATTACCTGTGGTTGAAAAGTGGAAAACTGTAATGAGTTTACTGATTTTAACAAGGCAAAAAATTAAGGACACAAAATCCAGTTCTTACCTGCACATTGATACTATGAATAGATTTCCTATTAACATAGTCTCCCTCATTCATTGAAGGAGCTTTAATAGGAATGTGGGTGCCGTCAATGCACCCAATTACATTTGGAAACCCTGAAATAGAAAGTCATATAGGGAAGTATCAAGTGTGTGTGCAGGATGAATACATCTATAGATATATATAGTATGACTACATATTAAATATGCGTCATGAATTTTACTACAAAGGACAAACCTGCCACTCTGTGGAATTCCTCTTTAATTACACGCAGAGGTTTATGGCCAGGGAACTGTACAAACGTGTGTAAGAAGTGTTTCAGTGCCAGACATACTGTGCGAACGGCTCTACACACAGTTGCCTTTCCCACATGCTCTGCATCGCCCACATTATACAAAAAATGCCCTGAGGCAAAAAACCGAAGTGCTATGCACAGAATGTTTTCTGTGCTAAGCGCAGACCCGCGGTTTGTGACATGTGCAATATGCGGTGCCAAGAGATGGGTCAAGTAAATTAACGATTCTTTTGAAAACCGATAACGCTCTTTTAAAAAATCATTTGGAAATGAAAAGACATCAATACGCGGTCTTATTACTCTCTCCCGGCGAAAAAAACCTCGGATAATTTGTGCTTCCACGTCCACAGGATCGTCATCAAAAGGGCACGCCATGCTCAGTAACCTTCTGAAACAAACTTACCCTGGAACATAACCTGCTCGGTGGCAAGTTATCTTCAGAGAGTAAGCTGCTATGGTTACATACATACCCAGAAAGTTACCTCCGTTTTTGGAACCGAAAGTTGAGGTTATCCACTAACTTACCCTTAAACTTACCCGGGTATGTCACATAACCTGCTTTCTGGAATACCCCCCTGGTCTGTCAAGACTTCTTTGGGAATGCCCACACGCGAAAAGACCCCTAGTAATTCCCGTGTGATGGCTTTGGAGGTAGCTGAGCGCAACGGAACAGCTTCGGGGTATCGTGTAGCATAATCCATGAGGACTAAAATGTACTTGTGTCCTCGGGCTGAGGGCTCTAGGGGTCCAACCAAATCTACCCCGATTCTTTGGAAGGGAACATCAATCAGGGGAATAGGGACAAGAGGAGCACGGTCCCTCCTGGGAATTTGTCGCAGTTGACACTCCGGGCAGGAAGCGCAAAGGCGACGAACCTCCTCATTGATTACCGGCCTGTAGAAACGGAGTTTGATCCGCTCCAGAGTTTTCTCGGTGCCCAAGTGGCCACCTAGGAGGTGGGCGTGTGCTAGCTCGCAGACCTGCCGCCGGAAGGTATGCGGAACTAGCAGTAGCTTTCTCTCCTGCCCATCATGCATTGCTACACGGTAAAGAAGGTCATTGTCTAATACAAAGTAAGGGCCCTGTGGTATAGACTGATCAGTGCGCTGGCCATTGACAAGGACCACTGCATTTTTTGCAAATTTCAGGGAGTCGTCATTCCATTGCTCCCTTCGAAAAGAAGTCGGCATCTCATATTAAATTGAAACCGCAACAAGGAGAGAGGGTCAGCGTCGACCTCAAGGGGCGTGGTTTCCTCCCGTTCCGTCTCGGCTTCAGTGGATGACGTACCAGCACGCGACGGCCCGGGGGTTGCCACGTCACTCAGGGAAGCCGCTTCGTCTCTCTCTGCCGGCTGATTACACGGAGTGGAGGCAGCCTGAGACAGCTCATGCCCGTCTATAACGAGGCCCAAAGTAATCCCGGGAGTGGTATGTGTCTCACCGCTTTTAATTTCAGGGCAGTTCCGCCCCAGTATCACCGGGTGTGGAGGATCAGGAAGGATTGCCACAGTTAATTTCCGAACCGATCCCCCGTAACTGATGACACACGTAGCGGCCCTGTACCAGTGGGTTTCCCCGTGGACACAGGTTATACCAACCTTATACTTTAACCACTGTCGCGGTAGCACAAAACGGCGGGCAACAATGGAAATGTTGCTGCCGGTGTCTAACAGAGCAGACGTTTTGAACCCATTAACAACCACCGCGCCTGTGTGTGGGACCGCCAACGGGTTTATCAGAGCACACCAACCCCTCCTCCCCCTCCACCCATATTCCGCCTCATTCCCAAGCAGTTTGAGCGCCCGCGGCCCCGGGGACGCCGGCACAAGCTCTGGGTTGCACGCGGGGGGGGGGGGGGGGGCGAGGTGTTGGGACATACCCTGGTTGAGTTTGGCTAAAGGACGGTTCAGCTCCCTCAGATTGCGAGGCCGTCCTTTGTTTTTCTACGAGCTCTATGAGCTCTGCCATGTTCGTAAATTGTCTACCCCAGACCGGCTGGGTGAAGCCACGGGGTAGTGTGTCCAGAAGCAGGTAGCAAGCCACCTGCTTTATCACTTGGAAGAGCTTAAGATTCTGTGGCCGCAGCCACTGCCCTACTTTTGCCCATAGGGACCAGGCTTGCTGTGGGGTTGGCCGCTCTGGGTCAAACCTCCAGTTTTTCAGGCTGCTCACCTGCCAGTCTGGGGCACCCCTAGGTGGAAATTGGGGCTCTGGCTTCACAGGGAGGCGGGCACTCTCCTCCGAGAGAGCACAAACAGCCCTCTTCGCCTCCCTCTTCTGAAGCAGCCCAAGTCTGTGAGTCCCTTCCAAACACTCCCTGGCCTGTCTAGAATGCCTAGTGGAGCATGCCGGGAGCAGAGCCTGTACCGGGCCACTCCGAAACACGGGACACCCTCCCCGCCTGAAAACTGGCGGTCCTGTCCCCTTTTCTTCCAGGACTTCTCGATCCTGCCGACTACACCAATGTCACAAGAATGAGACATACTCAGATAAAGGTTTGGGGCAGCCACCCGTATAATCTGGTTTCCTGGCTGCAAAATCGTTTTGTAGTAATACAGAGCACTGAAGTGCATACAACCGAGTCCAAAACAAGACTGAGGGAAAAGGGAAAAAAGGGCAGCTTTTAAAGGGGAAGACAGGAAGTGAGGTCATGGGGATCGGGCACGTGTTCGTCCCTCATTGGATCAGGCCCAGACGTGACATCAGGGGGGCCGGAGCCGGTAAGGTCTGTTTTCATTGGTTCGGTCCCGGAAGTGATGTCAAAAGAGCCAGGTGGAGTCTCCCAGGGATGGTCTACAGGGAAGTGAGAAAAAGAGTCAGTGCACTCTGCCACACCCCGGCATGCCTCAGAACTGCCTTCACTCAAGCCCTTTAGCTGCCTCCCATGCTATAGATAGATAGATAGATAGATATTAATCCCAAGGGGAAATTCACATAATCCAGCAGCAGTATACTGATACAAAAAAAAAAATTAAACGAATTACTGAATCAATGCTACATGGCATGGAGACGATCAGCCTGTGGTACTGCTGAGGTGTTATGGAAGACCAGGATGCTTTCATAGCAGTCTTCAGCTTGTCTGCATTGTTGGGTCTGGTGTCTGTCATCTTCTTCTTGACAATACCCCATAGTTTCTCTATGGGTTTAAGTCAGGCAAGTTTGCTGGCTAATCAAGCACAGTGATACCATGGTCATTACATCAGGTATTGGTACTTTTGGCAGTGTGTGCATGTGCCAAGTCATGCTGGAAAATGAAATTAGTATCTCTGTAAAGCTTGTCTGCAGAGGGAAGCTTTATTTAAAATATCCTGGTAGATGGCTGTGTTGACTTTGGACTTGATAAAACATAGTGGACCAACACCAGCAGATGACATGGCTCCCCAAATCATCACTGACTATGGAAAGAAATTTCACAGTGGACCTCAAGCAACTTGGATTCTGTGCCTCTCCACTCTTCCTCCAGTCTCTGAGACCTTGATTTCCAAATGAAATGCAAAATTTACTTTCATCTGAAAAAAGGCCTTTGGACTACTGAGCAACAGTCCAGTCCATTTTCGTCTTAGCCCAGGTAAGACGCTTCTGACATTGTCTCTGGTTCAGCAGTGGCTTGACACAAGGAATGCGACAGTTGGAGCCCATGTCCCAGATACATCCATGTGTGGTGGCACTTGATGCACTGACTCCAGCTGCAGTCCACTCCTTGTGAAGGGGGTTGTGTGCCTTTTTCTGCCACATTTTTCCTTTCACTCAACTTTCCATTAATACACTTGGATACAGCACTCTGTGAACAGCCAGCTTCTTTAGCAATGACCTTTTGTGATTACCTTCCTTGTGGAGGGTGTCAATGACTGTTTTCTGGAAAACTGTCAAGTCAGCAGTCTTCCCCATGATTGTGTGGCCTGCTGAACCAGACTGAGAGACCATTTAAAGGCTCAGGACACCTTTGCAGGTTTTTTGGGTTAATTAGCTGAGTGAAGTGTGACACCATGAGTCTAGAATATTGAACATTTTCACAATATTCTAAATTTTTTGAGATACTGAATTTTGGGTTTTCATTAGTTATCCATCCATCTATTTTCCAACCTGTTGAATCCGAACACAGGGTCACGTTATTATTATTATTATTATTATTATTATTATTATTATTATTATTATTTCATTAGTTATAAGAGTGATTTGTGACAGACGGATATCAGCAAGAGTGAAAGGGAAGGTCTACAGGACAGTAGTGAGACCAGCTATGTTATATGGGTTGGAGATGGTGGCACTGACCAGAAGGTAGGAGATAGAGCTGGAGGTAGCAGAGTTAAAGATGCTAAGATTTGTATTGGGTGTGACAAGGATGGTTAGGATTAGAAATGAGTACATTAGAGGGTCAGCTGAACCTGGACGGTTGTGAGACAATGTCAGAATGGCGAGATTGCGTTGGTTTGGACATGTGCAGAGGAGAGATGCTGAGTACAGTGGGAGCCACGTCAAACAGCCGCCTGGAGCATGACAGGTCCATGACAGGACCATGACAGGACCATGCACGATCCGTGCACGGAATGTGATCCCCAGCGATGACGCAGTTAACGATGCCCCGCCCCATAAACGCCCCCATGCGCTTTCTAAAAAGATGGTTGCAATGCTGTATAATCCCGCCAGATGGAGCATTGACTGCTTCAGTTAACTGCAGTGTCCAGGAAGCCCTATACCGTATCTTTAATATACTGTACAGGCAGTTCTTGTATTGTCAACATACTGCAGTTTCATAAATAGATGACGTGGTAAAAAAAACAACAACAAACCGATTAATAAAACAGATTTGTTAAATCACTCAATACACAACCCATGATGATTATGCTATTTATTATTAAATAATGAATTAATAAAACTAGTTAGTAAAATATTTTTTAAGACATCCTTAATAATCCTTAAAGACAAACGCCCTCTGCCAGACATCTGCCAGATGAAAAAGATGACGTCGCATAGACATCTCCGCGACGTGTGTGTGCTATCTGGGTTAACAATCCTTAAAGACACGGTATGTCTGTAATTTATCTATACCGATCATTGTAGGTACGGAATACAAATGCAGGCTATGTACAGTATTTTACATTACGGTGTATTTTACCTAGTTCCATTTAATATACTGATAAATTATATTTTGCTGCAAAACGTCTTTTTGATTAAAAGAGGAGTGACATTGTGAGTTTGTGACACTGACAGTAAGCTGTAATGTTAACTCCAGACTTGGTAAACAGACCATTAAGTTATCTAAAGTTACATCTGACCGCTGCTGGTGCTGCCAGTGATTTTCAAAACGGCCAATAAAAAACTAAACTGGGAAATAATCTGTAAACTACCCCAAACAAATTTTATAAAAATAAATAAATAAATAAAGTCACCACTTACCGCGAATAGTCCATTAAGCCGCCATCTTAATCTCTGTAGTGCAGTTTGGTAGCATCAGTTTGGCGGGGGAGGGGGTGGGTTGTTAAAATCACGTGATTGCAACTCAGCACAGCTAAATTGCTGGCGTGTGTTAAAGTGTTCTTGAGAACAAAGCGCCATCTAGTGGTGGAACCAGGTAAATGAATAAATAGGGCATGAATGGGCGTGTTTACTGTGAAATCTTGACACGCCTTCTGTCAGTAGAGGGAGGGGGGGATCACAGCGTGAATAGGGCAGCCGTACGCCATTCGCACGCCATTCACACGGCTGCGGCTATTTGACATGGCTCTATCTGTATATTGGGAGAAAGATGCTAAGGATAGAGCTACCAGGCAAGAGAAAAAGAGAAAGGCCTAAGAGAAGGTTTATGGATGTGGTGAGAGAGGACATGAAGGTGATGGGTGTAACAGAACAAGAAGCAGAGGGCAGAAAGATATGGAAGAAGATGATCCGCTGTGGCGACCCCTAACAGGAGCAACCAAAAGAAGAAGAAGAAGATTAGTTATAAGCTATAATCTGTAAAATAAAAAGACACATACACTTGGAATATATCACTCTGTGTGTAATGAATCAATATACTTGAATTACTAAAATAAATCAACTTTTCGACGATATTCTAATTTATTGAGATGCACCTCTACATAAGGGTAGTCTGTCAGTTCTGTGATCCAAATTTAAAGAGTTAACAATTAAGAAGGATATTAGGGAAGCTAAAAGGCAGTTAGAGATCAACATAGCAGATAAAGCGAAAGATGACCCAAAGAGATTATCATCCATATTTTAGTCAAAAAAATCAACAAATAAATAAATAAACAATATTTCTAAGGTAAACAGAGGAAAATATTATTTGGACCTGGTGATTTGTTTGATTTTTCCAAATCACTCAGTACCTCCTTAGAAGTCATTTTACAGTAACACTTTACATTAAGTATCCATAATTACACTGTAACTACTATGTAATCACCTGTATAAGTATAGTGTAACTACGAGTTATTACTCCGTACTTACTGTGTAATACAAAGTAATGTTATAGTTAATTACTCATTTGTCATTGTTATTCCACAGTTTATGTAATTACAATGTAACAATTTATCACTGATCCAAAAACAAGTGTACTTACATAGTTACATTGTATCTGTACTTTCAGACTGTAATAAAAACATCAAGGTATGTAACTACAACTGTGTAACAGATGTTTCATGGTCTGGGCAATTGTAATGGAGAATTGCAGTGATAACTGCATAGGTTTTCAATGATATTTCAAGATCTTTTCTAAATGGTGAAAATGCCTTTGCAAAATAGTCATTGTTATATAAACTGTGGAATAACAATGACAACTGAGTAATTAACTATACCGTTACTTTGTATTACACAGTAAGTACGGAGTAATAACTCGTAGTTACACTGTACTTATACAGGTAATTACATAGTAGTTACCGTGTAATTATGGACATTTAATGTAAAGTGTTACCCATTTTACTGCTGGGAAGTTATCTACTTCCTCACATGTGAACACCTCAGAAAAATGTGAATTTAGAGCACCTGCTTTTTCACTGTGTGTTTTTTAATTCCCCTTTGCTATTCTTGAAACACTTCACCTCATCCTTGACTATTCCTTTATTACTAAAATACTAAAATAATCTCTTTGGCAGTGTTGGGCGATACTGACAAAATTAAATACTACGCTATTTACCAAATATATCATAGTATTACAATATTTATCAATATTTAATTATATGTTAAAGGTAATGAAGGTAATAATGCAGTGCCTCCAAAGCACTGCTACACTATGTCAAAAAGGTTTATTTAAAAATTTACACAGTATTTCAAAATTTAACCAGGCAAGAAAAAACTATTTCCAGAAAGAGAACTTGCTTTTATTTACTTTAAGTATTATAAGCTATTCTTTTGAAACAATCTTAATATTTGCAGACATTGTAACAAAAGCAATTACCGAGTAACATTATAATTAAGTTTTATTTGACACTACTTATATGTCAAATGTGCAAAATTAGCCACCCATTAGCAATTGGGTGGGAGGAACTCAATGCAAACATTATCTAAATGTAGAAGCATGTTGTGAAGAGCACAGTTATCAATCAGAAGATGAATCATCCTTTTCTTCTTCTTCATATTGTGAGGCTTCTGAACTCTTTTGGGATCCCCCCCCACCCAACGGGAACGTTTACACTGAAGCATGATTGCCACATCTGTGGAAGATTGTCCGTCGCCGGGATAGGGCAACAGCAGGCTCACAGCGCTGCAGTGAAGCGACAGAGAAGCGAATCCTAAAAGATTGTGGTCGCACTATAAGTCCCTGTCTTACACCCCAAAACACAAGGCTGAGTCTCAGTACCTTAGCAAAACCAGCTTTATTCAGCCTGAAACAGGAACAGCACAGTTATTTATTGTAACGGGATCTGCCACTCTCCTATAAACAAACACATCAGTCAGTCAAGGTCGTGGCCAGGTTAGTGACCAAGTAATACCGTTCCCTGCATTTACAACAACAACAACAACAACATTTATTTATATAGCACATATTCATACAAACAGTAGCTCAAAGTGCTTTACATAATAAAGAAGGCCACCACCACAAAAAAACCGGAAAAAGAAACAGAAAAGAGAGTAGGGGTCAGTACGGATTGTAGAGCTACCCTGAATAGTTATTATGAGGAAATTGAACATACAGAGTATCAGGATTAAGTTAAATTAAGTTAAATTGAAGTTATAGAAAGGCCATGTTAAAGTAATATGTTTTCAGCAGTGTTTTAAAGTGCTCCACTGTATTAGCCTGGCGAATTCCTATTGGCAGGCTATTCCAGATTTTAGGTGCATAGCAGCAGAAGGCCGCCTCACCACTTCTTTTAAGTTTTGTTCTTGGAATTCTAAGGAGACACTCATTTGAGGATCTGAGGTTACGATTTGGAATATAGGGTGTCAGACACTCCGATATATAAGAAGGGGCGAGATTATTTAAGGCTTTATAAACCATAAGCAGAATTTTAAAGTCAATCCTGAATGACACAGGTAACCAGTGTAGTGACATCAGAACTGGAGAAATGTGTTCGGATTTTCTTTTCCTAGTTAGGATTCTAGCAGCTGCATTCTGCACTAGTTGCAAACGATTTATGTCTTTCTTGGGTAGTCCTGAGAGGAGTGCATTACAGTAATCTAGTCGACTGAAAACAAACGCGTGAACTAATTTCTCAGCATCTTTCAGTGATATAAGAGGTCTAACTTTACTTATGTTTCTTAAGTGAAAAAATGCTGTCCTAGTGATCTGATTAATATGCGATTTAAAATTCAGATTACAGTCAACAATTACCCCTAAGCTTTTTACCTCCGTCTTGACTTTTAATCCTAATGTATCCAGTTTATTTCTAATAGCCTCATTGTATCCATTATTGCCAATCACTAAGATTTCAGTTTTCTCTTTATTTAACTTGAGAAAGTTACTATTTATCCATTCTGAGATACAAGTCAGACATTGTGTTAGTGAATCAATAGAATCGGGGTCATCAGGTGCTACTGATAAATACAGCTGTGTGTCATCAGCATAGCTGTGGTAGCTTACGTTGTGCCCTGAGATAATCTGACCTAACGGAAGCATGTAGATTGAGAATAACAGCGGACCCAGGGTAGAGCCTTGTGGAACACCAAATCGGATATCATGTGTCTTTGAGTTGTAATTACCACAACTAACAAAAAATTTTCTCCCTGTCAGGTAGGATTCAAACCAATTTAAGACACTGCCAGAGAGGCCCACCCATTGACTAAGGCGATTTCTAAGAATATTATGATCAATGGTGTCAAATGCAGCACTCAGATCTAAGAGGATGAGAACAGATATATGGCCTCTGTCTGCGTTCACTCGCAAATCATTTACTACTTTAACGAGTGCAGTTTCTGTGCTGTGATTTATTCTAAAACCCGACTGAAATTTATCAAGAATAGCATGTTTATTTAGGTGGTCATTTAACTGCATAATGACTGCTTTCTCCAGAACTTTGCTTAAGAAAGGCAGGTTAGAGATGGGTCTAAAATTTTCAAGAGCCGAGGGGTTAAGATTATGTTTCTTAAGAAGGGGTTTAACTACAGCAGTCTTAAGACAGTCTGGGAAGACCCCCGTATCTAATGACAAATTTACTATGTCCAGAACATTATCAATTAGCACGCCCGATACTTCTTTGAAAAGCCTTGTTGGTACTGGGTCAAGGACGCAGGTGGAGGATTTTAATTGAGATATTATTTTTTGTAAATCAGGTAAATCTATCCTAGTGAAAGAGTTTAATTTGTTTATAACAGAATGCTGGGGTTTAGGAGGATCCTTAGTGTTTGAGGGATATACTATGTTATTTCGAATATCATTAATTTTTTGATTGAAAAATACAGCGATAGCCTCACAGGTTTTATTGGAAGTACTTAGGAGGCATTCCTGTGAGTTACCTGGGTTTAGTAGGGGATCAATTGTAGAAAATAAGACTCTGGGATTACTAGCATTGTCATTTATAATCTTGGAGAAATAACAGCGTCTCTCAAGACGGACAATATTATTGTATTCTGTTATTTTGACTTTTAATATTTCATAGTGGATAGTTAGTTTAGTCTTCCTCCATTTACGTTCAGCTCTGCGGCATGTTCTCTTTAAGTCCGACACTCTTTGGGTCTTCCATGGTATAACAATACTAGAGGGTTTTTTTACTGTCTTTTCAGGTGCAACTATGTCAACAGCAGCTCTCACTTTAGTATTAAATTTTTCCACCTTACTATTTACATTATCCTCGCTATTATAGTTGACACTATAAACGGACTGATTGCTTAGAATGTTTGTAAGTTTTACAGCTGCTGCTGAGTCAAAGAAGTGTTTTTTAACAATATGCTTCTCATGAGTGTTTTTTATCATTATTTCTATATTAAAAAGTAGAAGAAAATGGTCCGATAGACCAATATCAATGATCTGCTTTACATCAACTTTCAGTCCTTTAGTAATCACTAAGTCTAACGTATGACCTGCTTTATGTGTAGGCTGATTTACGAGCTGCCTCAAATCAAAAGAATCCAGGAGGTTCATAAATTCTTTTACTTTTAGATCACACTGATTATCTATATGAAAATTAAAGTCGCCAACTATTAGGAGTGTGTCATAGTTAGTAATTAAAATTGACATTAAGTCAGAGAATTCCTCAAAAAAAGACGCGTTGCATTTTGGAGGTCTATACACAGATAATACTAGAACTTGAGCATCTCCTTGGATAACAACGGCGAGATATTCAAAGGACTTGAACTTACCAAAACTGACATCTTTACATTTTAATCGGCTCGAGTAAATGTTAGCCAATCCGCCCCCCCTTTTTCCCCTGGCGGTCTGCACGAGTAAAACTGTAATCCGGAGGCGCAGATTCGATTAAAACCGCCGCGCCGTTTGAGTTAAGCCACGTTTCACTTAGTGCAATAAAATCTATTTTTTTATCACTAATAAGATCGTTGATAAAAAACGTTTTGTTAGTTAAAGCTCTAACATTTAATAGTGCCATATTTAATGTTTCGGAGGTGCAGAGATGAATACTATGTGCGTTATTGATATTTGGAATAGGGACTAAATTATTTTTATTAGCGCCGCTCTGTGTGTATTTTTTGTTTAATCTGTGATCTGTTTTAATATTTTTGATACATTGTTCCTCTAAAATGGTAATTTTAATTAGATTATTGGAGTTTATGCCGTATTTCCTAGATTTTCTATGTGCATTGAGATTGCTTATTACAGTACTAATGTTGTGCACTTTAACGGAAGATTCTATTAAACACTTATCATGTCCTAGCACAACAGTATTATTTCGGAAGGGGTTAAGAGCAGAGATAGATAGTCAAGATAAACGAATTACCTTCGCTATGTTTTCGGAGAGGACCCGGGCGCCGAAAACTGTTCGGATGCAGGCCATCACGCTTGAAGAAACGCGGCCTTTCCAAAAAGAGATTCCAATTGTTGATGAAACCGACATCCTTCTTCTTGCAGAAACCCTGTAGCCAGTTGTTCAATCCTAGCAGCCGACTGTAGTACTCGTTGGATCGTCTGACGAGAGGTAGTGGACCCGAAACGAAGATCTTTGCCGATGGGGTCCTCTCCTTCGTGTCTTTAATCAAAGCTGCGAAATCAGCCTTCAGGATTTCTGATTGTCGGTGCCTTATGTCATTTACGCCGGCATGCAAAACGATTTCTCCAATTTACAATGTTCCTTGCATCACCCATTGAGATCTTTTCTGTTTGCTTCAGTGAAGAGCTATCCCAGAGCTGTGAGCCTGCTGTTGCCCCGGAAACAGATAAACAGTCTTCCACAAACGTGGTGATTGCACTTTGGGATGCTCTTCAGCGTGTTGTCCAGTTGGGGGCGGTCCCAATAGAGTTTAAAAACCTCACATTTTCTTGAATGAGTGCCGCATTAATAGAAATGTTTCTTGATCGAGCATCACTGAACCACATAAAAACTGTTTTTTCGGCATCTTCAAATGCAACAGTTTGCATACATTTTTCTTCTTTTTTTGCTCGGTCTTTCAAGAAAGTTAACAGTGTCGATGGTGAAATTTCAAATTTACTGGCAATGTCTTTTTTCTCTTTGCCACAATCGAGAGCTGCAAAAATGTAAAGTTTTTTTTTCTAATACGAACTGTTATTGTTTTTTCATGTCTGCTGTTTCTATAGGAGGGTGACAATGAATTAAATTCCAATGGATGTTTTTCAAATGTTGACAAGCAATAAGCAAAAGGTATCACTGAAAACCACCAAAAATAAAAACAGCAAAAAACAGTACAAGGAAAGTCAGAAGAAAGAAAAACTTTTTTACAATGTTTCCGTTTGGGGATCGTTATGCACAACTGAGCTGCAACCACAGAAGTAACTGCTCTGTGGATGATTCATTCAAGCATTTCAAGGTCACTTTGTTGCAATGAAAGTATCTGCTGAATGTACTTCGTAGTAACGAGATTTCTATAGACTCATGTCATATGGGGAAACTGTCAGAACCATAAAAATACTTTGTTCTAATGAAAATTTCTTTGTAACAGAATTTTACCTGTATAAGTATTTTTTGTAAGAAGTACTTATATATTCCTCAAGATAAATTGGTTTTATTGGTTTTCCACCACTGCAGAGTGTCACACTTACTGTCTGCATCAGCCATCTGTTGACAGTTTTCCAGCTCTTTCTCAGTTGCATATCTGCTGGTAAGACCAATTTCTCAGCTTTATGGAGCTTTCTTAACCCTGCTTTACATGGAAGTTTCAGGAAACACTATTATATACCTCAGGTCTTTAGTGACCTGTCTCATTATATGTATATACCCTTACCCATGTACCCAATACTCCCAGGCCGCCAGATGGGACCCTCCCTGCAGCATAGAGGTGCCTTGAATGCCAGCAGGGAATCATGGACAATGGAGTGTTTATTCACAGCCCTGCTGGATACCATGGGGGCCGCCAGAGGACACTGCAGGGAGGATCAAGGACTATTTTCCCTACAGCCTGGAAGTACGTCCCAGTCACGTGGACAGAAGAAATGACGTACTTCCGGGTTGAAGAAAAGGAGTTTTTATCTGACCTGGAAGTGTTGCCAGTCACATGGACAGAGAGAGAGAAACACTTCCGGGTCGAGGACTATAAAGAACTGTGGGAGATCCCAGATGGGCAAGCTGAGTTGGGAGGAAGGGAACAACGCATCTGGGAGTGGAGGATTTGTAGTATTGTGTATTTGTATTGTTTATGAGTATTGTGGAGTGGAGGGTGCTTTGTGCACATTATTATTGTAATAAATTTAATAATTGGACTTTTATCTGGTGTCTGGCATCTGGTCCGAGGGTTCAAGGGGACGACAGCACCCCCTATCTGTCACAACCCCTAAATACCCTGTGCGCCGACACTCAGTTAATGCAGACAGGGACTGCTTGTCCGCTGCTGGTGCAACTGCAATTTCACACGCTTCCTGCGCAACACATCTGTTGCCTGTTGGTTGATGTGGGAAACATTTAAAACCAGCAGCTGACCTGGCTTTGTACTCACTCTCTGTCTTCTTGCTTGTGCAGGAAGGCTATCTGTTCTTTTGATCTGAGAATGTGGCAGATGCAGGAAAACGTCATCTTCCCTGCTTGCATGCTGCATGTTTGACTGACAACTCTCCTGTTTGGATAAATGGTTTGACAACAATAAAGCTGTTTTTTTCTGAAACCTGGACTTGCCTCCACCTGTGCAAGTTTCTGACATACACATCACATCACAAGGCATATATAAAAAGTGAGTTTACTGTTGTGAGTACATGAGGCCAGCACCTATTTGCACTGTGCTATTGTGACATTCTTTTGAGTTAATAAATCTATTGTAATAATCATATGAACAGCTGTAAACCTACTTTTGCCTACCCCATATATATACTCTATATTGCGAAATGTATTGGGACACCCTTCCAAATCAATCACTTTCATGGCCACAGGTGTATAAAATCAAGCTCTTGGGCATGCAGACTGTTTCTACAAACATTTGTGAAAGAATGGGTCGCTCTCAGGAGCTCAGTGAATTCAAAAGTGGTACCATGATAGGATGCCACCTGTGCAATAAGTCTATTCGTCTAAATTCCTCGCTACTAAATATTCCACGGTCAGCTGTTAGTGGTATTAAAAAAAAGTGGAAGCAATTGGGAACAACAGCAACTCAGCAACGAAGTGGTAGGCCACATAAAATCAGAGTGGGGTCAGCGCATGCTGAGGTGCACAGTGTGCAGAAGTCACCAACTTTCTGCAGAGTCAATAGCTACAGTCCTCCAAAAGCTCAAATACAGTGCATAGAGACCTTCATGGAATGGGTTTCCATGGCCGAGCAGCGGCATCCAAGCCTTACATCACCAAGTGCAATGCAAAGATTCGGATACAGTGGTGTAAAACACACCACCACTGGACTCTAGAGCAGTGGAAAGATGTCCTCTGAAGTGACGAATCACACTTCTCAATTGCCAGGAAACCAGTACTTGCCTGACTCGATTGTGCCAAGTGTAAAGTTTGGTGTAGGGGCGATTATGATGTGGGTTTGACCCCTTAGTTCAAGTTAAAGGAACTCTTAATGATTTAGCATACAAAGCCATTTTGGACAATTTCACACTACCAACTTTGTGGGAACAGTTTGGGGATGGCAACATGACTGCGCATCAGTACACAAGGCAAGGTCTATAAAGAAATAGATGAGCGAGTTTGGTGTGGAGGAACTTGACTGGCCTGCACAGAGCCCTGATCTCAACCCGATAGAACATCTTTGGGATGAATTAGAGTGGAGACTGTGAGCCAGGCCTTCTCGTTCAACATCATTGCCTGACCTCACAAATACTCTCCTGGAAGAATGGTCAAAAGTTCCCATAAACACCCACCTAAACCTTGTGGAAAGCCTTTCCAGAATAGCTGGAGCTGTTATAGCTGCAAATGGTGGGCCGACACCTTATTAAATCCTATGTATTACGAATGGGATGTCATTAAAGTTCATGCACGTGTAAAGGCAGGCATACCAATACTTTTGGCAATATAGTGCATATAATACATATATTTTACATATATTTTGTCACACACATGTGCTTGGTAGACAGTTTACAGGCTCAAATACTGGTATGTTCCTGTCAGACCAGGGGTTGGTGCTGCCCTCTAACTCTTTCTCCTCTCTCCCTGCACAATAACAGATCATAAACCTCATCATAAAACCAGTTCCGGTCCTTAGAAGTTAGCCTACCTAACTTCCTCTTCCGCTCCTCTTCTAGTTATCAACATCCCACCTCCACTCGATTTCCAGTCCCTAGAATTCCATCTTCCCATTACATCACTTTTGCTCT
>JANRMT010062813.1:117387976-117405566 GCA_026402145.1 Polypterus bichir lapradei
ATATATATATATATATATATATATATATATATAAGTGATTTTCTCATGCAATTCAGTTCTGTTTTGAGATCACATCTGTAAAGACCTTTTTATTGCCTGACTTTCTTCAAGTATATGTGGTGGTTACCTTTTTCTTTGTTCTGTTTATTCTTTTACTATATAACATTTCCTACAAAACATAGAATAATAGCAAATTATACAGTCAGATTGTGCTTCTCAGCAGAATAATCACAGGCCAGTTACATTTTTGTGATCACTGCAACATCATGGCTCCTGGCACATAGAGCAGCAGTCAATTTTTCTGCAGTGATAATGGAAATATCTGGATCCTTCTGTGTTTTTGTATCTATAAAAAGCTATTATGGGTGATGTACTTTGTTCTGTGTCACTCTGAGCAGCTCCTGGTTTGAGCTCTACCCCGCTACAATTTTCTGCCCATACCATTCCCGATCCTTGTAGTGCTTGTGTAACACCCCGGCCACATTCAAAAGATTAATGACCCAGACCCTGACTGGACTGCACCTTACCCAGTGTCTTATCTGTTAGGACGATATATTCACTCACAGGTCTTCTTTTGAGATAGCATTGAAAGCACTCAGGGCTGTTTTGAAACAACTATGCACAGATGGGCTAAAATTACATCCAGATAAGTGTTCCCTGTTACAAGGGGAAGTTACTTACCTGGGGCATCGTGTGAGTGGCCAGGGTGTGGCCATGGAAGCATCTAACATTCATGCCGTTTGAGACTGGCCCTCTCCCATAAATGTGAGACAGGTTAAGGTATTTATGGGCTCATATTATATATGATTTTCCCCCCAGTTTGCCACAATTTGCCTTCCGGTGTGGGGACAAAGAGCAGCAGGCTTTTGAATTACTAAAGGTTGTGCTTTGTAATGTCCCTGTACTGGTCATGCCAGATCCATTGTGGGATTTTAATTTGGACACTGATGCCAGCAATGTGGGGTTAGGAGGTCTACTAGCCCAGGAGGGTGAACATGTGGTCGCTTGTTTTAGTAGGTCTCTCAGTATAGAATTACCGTGTAATCCAGAAAGAATTGCTATCAGTGATACAGGCCATCCGCCTTATTTGGCATTATTTAAATGGGGCCATGTTTATCCTGTGGTGTGATCACACTGCCTTTCATTGGTTATTATCCTTCAAAGAACCAGAATGATAACTGGCTCAGTGGTTGGAATGGCTGCAAAACTTCACTTTTACTATTTAGCACCACTGGGGACTCCCCGTCAAAATGCCAATGCCCTCTTTCAGCATCCATGCCTACAGTCTGAATATAGGCATTGCGCCTTGCAAGAAACAGGAGGGTTAGAAAGTAATGAGAAGCAAAAATGTTTTCTCTCTGAATGATGATCAAACTGAATAGCAGTTTTGGTAGGGACAGGATCCCAGTGGAAGCAAGAGGCAGACCATCCTGGGAGGAGGTTGCAAAATGGGTTCTTGAAATTTGGCAGGTAATTTTTGCCAAGGAAATTCAAACAGAGGTGCTGGAGGCTGTAAATGGGGTTGCTGGGTCGGGTCACTTTGAAGTGACCAAGACACTGGAGCACCTGTGACAGAATTTCTACTGGGAGAGGTCCGATGTGACATGGAGGACCACTGCCACAGGTGCAACTCTTGCTGCCAAGAAAAGGCCTGCTGTACAATCTACTGTCCCGTTGCAACAGTACAGGGTGGGCATGCCCATGGAGAGGGTAGGAATTGATGCTGTAGGTTCCCTTCACTTGTTCCAACAGGGCAACAAGGTAATTCTGGTTGTGGTAGACTACTTTATAAAGTGGCTTAAAGCATACCCCCTCCCTGATAAGGAAGGTGAGATAGTTGCAGATGCTTTAATTGGGGTAATTTTCAGTTGCTTTGGCATGCTGAATGAGCACCACCCCACTCAGGGACAAAATTTCGAGAGCAGGGTGTTTCAGTGGGTTTGTGAATGCTTACAGATTCAGAAGACCCGCACTACATCCCTGCATCCCTTGGATTATGGGCTAGTGGATGGTTTATTTGGACACTCACTGCTGAGACAGCCTTTGCTAAAAGCCATCACCAGTGCAACTGGAACCAGCAGCTGCCAATGATCCTTCTTGCATTGCGAACAGCAGTTCAAAAAATGTATTGATGTACACCTATCCTCCTGATGTTGGGACATGAACTGCAGACACCTGCTTCACTGATGTATGCAGCTGTGCTGGAACCCTGTGAGACCCCATCTGGCCCCGAATATGCTTGTCGACTTCAGGACTGCTTGAATGTGATACATGAATTTGCCTGTCAACATCTGCACAAAGCCGGTCTCGCCCAAACATAGTACTATGATTTGCAGACCCAAGGTTCACTCTTTAGCCCAGGTGACTCAATGTAGGTGTTTAGCCCTCAATACAGGAAGGGTTGATCCCCAAAACTAGGCAGTGTCTGGGTTGAACTGTGTCAAGTCCTGGAACATGTGGGGGAAGTGGTGTACAGGGTGCAGTTTCCCAAGCGACGAATGTTCCTGCATCAAGTCCCACTAGGGAGAGGGAAGGGAAAGAAGCTCAAGAATACAGTGGACTCATTGGAATTAGCCTGAGAGGGGAATACATCACTTGGAGACCTTACTCAGGTGGACAATGAATAACAAGGTCCCAACTCCACCGCGAGACATCTAAGATGGACGATCAGGCTACCAGGATTTCAAAATTGTCTCGAGATCGAGGGATTTCTGAGGAGGGAGCAGTGTAGCATGCTGGCCAGGGTGAAGTCTGGAGGCTGAGGGACTGTTGAGTCTACAGGGGAGGGCAGAGAGAAGGGTGGTGGACTGACGTCAGGGATATGATTGACGCCAAAATCAGGAAAAGGGGTGGTGCTGAACAGAGAAGCTGGAAATGGAGGCATAGATTTCTGGACAGTCTGGGGGATGATGGAAAAAGGTGAGATATAAAGATGAGTTTCAAGTACAAGGGCAGAGAGGATTCTGTGTAGAGAACCTGAGTTTTCTTTTACAGCATCTCTCAGGGCAATATCAATGAGAGATTTATAGATAACTGTACATAATTCTAATTCAATTTCCTTTGTTTTCGTTTTACATTAGTGTATTCTTCTGACTGTTATGAGTAAACTTTTCTTCAATCACTTCTTTGTCTTGCTGTATGTTCCTTTTCAAACCTGTTATGCTGAGGTCGGTGCAATATGGTTCAAATGTGTGGACAGACCACAGATTTGTTCTGCTTGCAAAATACTCAGTTGACTTAATATCCGAGTGGTCTTTTTGCCTGCATACTTTATACTTTTTGTGGGAGCGTTGCTTTGGTGAAGTAAATGGCATTATATATCTGGGGTATAAGGCGTTTTGAGCAAGTTTTTAAATTTCTCTTTTTTCACCATATAAATGGGATGCATTTCCTTAGCAATGTGGTCTTTTATGGCATTCATAATTTTGTTCACAGATTTCCTTTTTTTTGTTATAAATGCATCAGCTGACACTAGTGATTGTAAATTGACTTAAAGATCATTTCACTTTATGTCATGCTGCATGTCAAAAGAAGCTGTAGCTTATCTTTTCGGATGCCTGCTGTGTATACAAGCGTGGCTGTCCTTGAGGTGTGCAGAATGGTTGCTTGTGTTACCATCCTTTGCATCAATGTACCTCTGGCAAGGGTTTCATATTACATTAATTTGGTCACTGATGGGGCTGATGCATCCGGACAGTGTGTACACTTTACGTTGCTCCTTGTGACCATGACCTACCTATCTCTACCTCTCTGGTCTGGAATCTCATCCCATGCCACCTTAGGGGTACACACTATCTCTCTTAAGGACACCTGGGACAGAAAGGGAGGTAAGAGAGCAAATTGTACCAGATAGATGATAGCATCACACACTTTACTGTGTGTGTAATAGGCATATTTCAGACTGTTCAAAGCTGCTTTCACTTGGGTCCAGTGTGACTGACCTTTAAAGGGTTTTAATAATGTTGGATTCAGGGATTATACAGTTAGGTCCATAAATATTTGGACAGAGACAACTTTTTTCTAATTTTGGTTCTGTACATTACCATAATGAATTTTAAATGAAACAACTCAGATGCAGTTGAAGTGCAGACTTTCAGCTTTAATTCAGTGGGTTGAACAAAAAGATTGCATAAAAATGTAAGGGAAGTAAAGTATTTTTTTAACACAATCCTTTTATTTCAGGGGCTCAAGAGTAATTGGACAAATTAAAAAACTGGAAATAAAATGTTCATTTCTAATACTTGCTTGAAAACCCTTTGCTGGCAATGACAGTCTGAAGTCTTGAACTCATGGACATCACCAGATGCTGGGTTTCCTTCTTTTTAATGCTCTGCCAGGCCTTTACTGCAGTGGCTTTCAGTTGCTGTTTGTTTGTGGGCCTTTCTGTCCGAAGTTTAGTCTTCAACAAGTGTAATGCATGCTCAATTGGGTTAAGATCAGGTGACTGACTTGGCCATTCAAGAATTTTCCACTTCTTTGCTTTAATAAACTCCTGGGTTCCTTTGGCTGTATGTTTTGGGTCATTGTCCATCTGTATCATGAAACACAGCCCAATCAATTTGACTGCATTTAGCTGGATTTGAGCAGACAGTATGTCCCTGAACACCTCAGAATTCATTCGGCTGCTTCTGTCCTGTATCACATCATCAATAAACACTAGTGTCCCAGTGCCACTGGCAGCCATGCACGCCCAAGCCATCACACTGCCTTCACCGTGTTTTACAGATGATGTGGTATGCTTTGGATAATGAGCTGTTCCACGCCTTCTCCATACTTTTTTCTTGCCATTATTCTGGTAGAGGTTGATCTTGGTTTTATCTGTCCAAAGAATGTTTTTCCAGAACTGTGCTGGCTTTTTTAGATGTTCTTTAGCAAAGTCCTATCTAGCCTTTCTATTCTTGAGGCTCATGAGTGGCTTGCACCTTGCAGTGCACCCTCTGTATTTACTTTTATGCAGTCTTCTCTTTATTGTAGACTTGGATATCGATACGTCTACCCCCAGGAGAGTGTTGTTCACTTGGTTGGCTGTTGTGAAGGGGTTTCTCTTCACCATGGAAATGATTCTGCAATCATCCACCACTGCTGTCTTCTTTTTTTTTTTTTTTTTTTTTTTTTTTTAACCACCACTGCTGTCTTCTGTGGACGTCCAGGTCTTTTTGCGTTGCTGAGTTCACCAGTGCTTGCTTTCTTTCTCAGGATGTACCAAACTGTAGATTTTGCCACTCGTAATATTGTAGCAATTTCTCGGATGGGTTTTTTCTGTTTTCGCAGCTTAAGGATGGCTTCTTTCACCTGAATGGAGAGCTCCTTTGACCGCATGTTGTCTGTTCACAGCAAAATCTTCCACATGCAAGCACCACACCTCAAATAAACTCCAGGCCTTTTATCTGCTTAATTGATAATAACATAACGACGGACTTGCCCACACCTGCCCATGAAATAGCCTTTGAATCAATTATCCAATTACTTTTGAGCCCCTGAAATGAAGGGATTGTGTTAAACAAATGCTTTAGTTGCCTCACATTTTTATGCAATCGTTTTGTTCACCCCACTGAATTAAAGCTGAAAGTCTGCACTTCAATTGCTTCTGAGTTGTTTCATTTAAAATTCATTGTGGTAATGTACAGAACCAAAATTAGAAAAAAGTTGTCTCTGTCCAAATATTTATGGACCTAATTGTAGGTCCATACTTATAGTACCAAGTAGGATGTTTTCCATTTCAAGGCTGAGACCATGTAAAGTCTCAACAAACATTTTAGCAACTATAGCAGGTAAAACTTTTCTTCACTATTCTGAAAATGGAAGAGGATCATTCTAATTAGATCGGTTTGCATTGCCAAATCATCCAAATTATTGTTCCATCTCCCTATTAACTCACTGACCGTGTCCATGACTTTCCAGGTTGTAACACTGATCAGCTGAAACAAAAATTAAAACATAAACACTAGACAAATATGATATATAGTTGGTCACAGAAAGGAATTTTCTGAGTATCCCAGTCTATTCAAGTAATCATAATCCTGCCTCTGCCTCAAATCATGGTCTTGAGAAGTAATAGATGTATACCACCTCACAGTCAAACAGTGATAAAGTTTATATTTATGTATTTATTACTGTCTATATTGCTTCATACTATAAGGAAAACAGAGAATAACTATTTGTATTAACATTGAGTGATTTAGTGTCTTAGTGCAATTTACTGTTTGAGAGAAAACAGTATTCCACAAGTTCCTGGTTCAGAGGAATTACAGCCCACTGCTCAAAATTGGACAGTATATCACTAAAACACACATTGAAAAATTTCTTATTTCTAGCAGAAGAATTACAGACAAAAAATCCAGAACAGTGTTCTCATACTTCATTATAAAAACCACTATATTTTGTATGGTCAGAACCTTTCAGCAACTCAACATAACTGAAACAAAGCAACAATGTCCCTTGTATCCTGAATGTCAACCCAAAGAACTATCAAAACCTAGTCAAACCTACCCCTTATTCCTCATATCCATAATCAATGTTCCACTTTAAATGTTTGTTGTGATTATTGACTCGCAGCTGGAATAGTCAGAAAGCTGACTCCAAAACATACTGCTATCCAGCTTTCCATTTAAGAACAGCTTCTGGAAAGACGATTGCAAAGATTTATTTACAAATATGGAACATGCTGATGGAGGAAGAAAGTAGGTAAGTTTGTAAACTTTGCTCAGTAAATTCAAGGACCTCATGAAAAACAAACTGGGTCACATCATTTTGCATAATATTCACATTGACCTAGAAGTAATGATGACAGAGCATCATTACAGGATCTCTGAAGAACAAAGGGCAGAGAGAGAAAGACATACAAAAGAGGCTAGACTTGAACACAACTGAGTAGAGCATTAGTCCAAAAATCAAGTCCTGTTTTATTTGATACCAAGCTGATGGATCCTGGTACTGATTCAATGTCATGACATTGAACATATGACAAAGACATATTGGCAAGTTTTAGCACATGTGGTAGTCATTAGCAAAGTCTGGTATATGGTGTACAGTATCTTCTACTTACCCACAAGAGAATATCCATTTGAAATTGGAAGGAGTCCTGCTTTCAGTAAAAAAAAGAAAATCTGCATACCACATTAATCCAGCTAAGTGTAGGATTGATCTGGGAGGCAAACTCTTTGGACTAGATAGGGGAATAGGGAAAGTCTCGAATATCCAAAGTGAATACAGTCCTGCCTTGACGAAAACCCAGATATAGAGGTTTTAAATGATTTTTAGAACTGCAAGAATAACACTGGATGTTCATGCTCAATTTTTAACCAGGAGAGCTTTCAACCAATGTATACTTGACAAAAAAACTGTTCTTTTGACTAAATAAGTAGACACATAATTCAGCTGTATACTCTGCATTCCTTTTAACTGCACTGTAATTTAGATCACTATTTATACTCCAGAAAAAAACATCCAGCACAAGAGAGGATTTTTAGTTATGTATCTCTCTCAGATTCACACCAATACAGACTGGGTATATGGCTGTAGTATGAGTTTCAGTAGGGAAATGGACAGTGCATTAGACACAATAGATCCTCTAGGGCAATAGAGCAATGTGGTGTCATTCAACATTACAGCCATACTACTGCTGAATTAAAAGAAAACTCCACAAGAACACATGCTCTCTCTTTCAGTTTTATTGACTGTTTGTTTCCATTGCATTTTATATCTAGAAGCAACTGGATGCTTTATTTTCACTCATTGCAGGGACAGTTTTGTTAAACCTTTAAATAACAGTTGTTAACCAGCCCTACCATTCACAAAAATGTTAAAAAATAATTTATATATTTGGAGCAGGTTAAGTGACTTGCTCAGGGTAATACTGTAAGAGACAGGAATTGACCAAGCAAACACAGATTTTATGGATAGTGCTTTACTCACTACTTCACAGTGCCTGAATAAATACTGCCTGGATTTTATGCCTTAAAACAGAAAATATTACAAATGATATATTCAATCAAGCTTATTGTTTGAAATGTTGTATTTAAGTAGTTGATTGTATTTCAGACTTTCTAAACTATCCTAATGAAAATTAAGTATTTATCTGCCATTAATGAAAAAATGCCATTCAATCCATTTATAAATACATTTCAGCTGAAGTTTAAATACTCATGAATATAAATGTTGAAGACATTCTCAAAATATATTAATTTTCTTCCCCAACTTTCTCAGTTAGGTCAGCTTTGTGTAGGCTTGCTTTTGTATGGTTAAATTAATGTGTTCTTTCATTTGTAAAACAATATCAAATGTTCATCATTCGCTGGAATGCAGCTATACTTGTGGAGGTTACAACTGTCTATTATTCATTATGTTTTAGAATATTAAACTAGCAAAATGGAAAACTCATTAGAACATACAATATTAACTGCGAACATTTTGGCAACATTAACACGGAAGTTTCACTGCACTGTTTAACATAAAAAGGTAACCAACATCAGGGAATGGGAACAACAACTTTATGTTCATCAGCAGTATGCATGGACAACACCAAGTGTATTTAACTGTAACCTGTCACTCTGTCTTTACTTCTCATTATTTTCTTTCTGTCTCTCTGTTCTCATTAATCATTCCACCATTCATCATTACCATTTTCTGTTTTCACTGGATATAAGCTGCTAAAAATATTTAGTTCAATATCTTCTGGTACAGTGTCCTTGTAAGTGTAAACCATGGGTAGCTAAGCATATACACTTTTTGCAGTATAAATATGATTCTCATAATGTGCAGAGACCTACTCGTTTTTGTCACCTTCTCATCTCAGGTTTGTAAAGCACTGCAGAGGCTGGTGAAGGTGAATGACACTTCTTGGATTGTGCACTTAATTAAACGCCTTATTTAGATTAAATTGTTGGATTATTGAAAATTATAAATTTAAAATGCAATAATAAACAGATGTTTTATTTAGTGAGTGCAAAAGCTGGACAATACTGACATTTATTTTTTCAAGAAGTTGAACTTTATTTTGTCAGAATTCATGCAAAATTTAGATGCTATTTTAACAAGGATTTTACCTTTAGCTATGATACATTATACCCCAGTACTATCTACAAACTGATTTGTCTAGCATGGAATAATGATAGTTAAAATGTTTAATGCAGAATATAAAAGCTAATTTATTTTTCTTTGTTTATCTAATGCTTTCTTATGAGGCAATTCAGTCATTCATCTAACTATTCTACAGCTAATCCATAACACAGCACTACACAGCATCATTGATCATAACTAAATGTAGAATGTATTAACTCTTAAATTGCACCACCTAGTTACATATACAGTTAATCTGAAAATCCTTTTTTTTTTGAGATATAAAATTATGAATGACCTATCCAAGACTTTAGCTTTCAGAATTGTATCAATTCAGAGTGTCCACTAGAATAAAAAGATGCAGGTCTTCTTGAAATTTTAATGGTAAATGAACCCGCTGTATCTGAGGAAGCATTCAACTATAATGACCTCAAAGTGTGACAAGATATACTTATTTTAGAGAAATCACAACTGAAAAGGTATTACTTAAATATAGGACATCTTGTTTTACCTGTTGCTAAAGCTGTTCATAGTTGTTTTTAAAAACTATACTATTCTTTGTGACTCTGTGTTGTTGTGAGTTTTTCCTTCCATTTTCCAACCCTTTTTTTTTCAAATTATTCATTCTGGCAAAGACAAATTACCTTAGAGCTAATATTATTACCAATAACCTGAGTTCAACACTTTTCCATTTAATTATTGATATTTATGTGCACCATAAGATCCTAATATATTAAAATATATATCGGAGAGATACATGTTTATTTTTGCATGTGTATATTTTCTGTTTTATGTGCTTATTGCAGGATATTTTTGTATTCAGCATTACATTTTGCCCTTGGTTTCATACTATACTTTATCTACACTCTAGCTGTACATATTTGCAAAACTATGAGCCTGTAAATGGAAGTGGAATATGTAAACGTACACTGAATTAAATTGCATTTTTTAATTTAAGAGAAAAATTAATGTCTCTGCTTTAGGTAACTTGGAAAATTCCTGTCTGGGCTGCTTTCAGTGTAGAAATGTACCTTTTCTTCCCATTTTTTATAATGGGGATCAACTCCTGGGGCAATGGTTTCCAGCATCAACCCCAAAAAATGCTACAAATGTTAGTTGGCAGTACCAAATTTGTCCACTGTGGTCCATGTGGCATTTTACTGTATACAAATCAAGAACACCACTCCATTACAGACCAAACATATTCATATAATCTATATTAAATTATATACAGAAAATTTAGACTTGTCAATAAATCTTTGACAAAATTTTGGAATGTAAAAAAACAGTATTACTAAAATATGCTATCGGCTCTTTTACCATTATCTGACTTTAACCACACATCCCCAAAACAATATTTTATTGGATTGGTTCCTCCTTTGACTTTCAAACAATGCTACCATGGTGGGCATCATCTTTTTGAGACCCTGACATACACAGACAGATTAAAAAAACTGATGGTTTATATTTGGATACATAAAGTTTTCTCACCAATTAGATCAGTTAACATCAAATGTAAACATGGAAAACAATTTAGATCAGCTAATATCACATTATAATGTGACCTTGAGAGATGCTCTGGACACAGTGGCTCCCCTTAAAACAAAAGTGATCAAAGCGCATAGAAACTCTCCCTGGTTTAATGAAAATACTCGAGCTCTTAAATTAGAGTGTTGAAAACTGGAGCGTAGATGGAGAACAACAAAGCTACATGTCTTTCAAATTGCATGGACAGAGAGTGTTAATGAATATAAAAAAGCCCTCTTTAAAGCTCGCTCAGAATACTATTCTACATTAATAGATAGCAATAATAAAAATACTCGGGTACTGTTTAGAACAGTGGCTAAATTAACAAATGGCAATTCAGATCAACAGTGCAAAATACCAACAGATATTAGCAGTACACACTTTATGAACTTCTTCAATGAGAAAATTAAAAATATAAGATCCCAGATCTCAGCATCACAGTACAAACCAAATACTAGCTTAGCAGACCCTGCCGCACATTGCATTCAGCACTTTAGTAATTTTAATCCTGTAACTGAGCAGGAAGTCTTAACTTTAATTACTAAAATGAAGCCCTCTACTTGTTCCCTAGATCCAGTGCCAACAAAACTAGTAAAAAGTGCAATGGATGTTCTTGCAGCGCCTATTCTAACCGTTATCAATAGTTCATTACTGCATGGCACAGTACCTGATGCACTAAAAGTGTCAGTCATTAAACCTTTACTTGAAAAGTCAGACCTAGACCCACACATACTAAATAATTATAGGCCTATTTCAAATTTACCATTTCTCTCTAAAATACTAGAAAAAGTAGTCGCCAGTCAGCTTCAGTCACACCTTACGCATTACAATTTATTTGAGAAATTCCAGTCTGGTTTTCGCACTGGTCATAGTACAGAAACTGCACTAACACGGGTTGTAAATGACATTCTGATATCCTCTGATGAAGGAAACTCCACTGTAATTATGTTATTAGACTTAAGTGCAGCATTTGACACCATTGACCATTCTATTTTACTGCACAGGCTAGAAAATGATGTTGGTCTTACAGGCCACGTGCTCGCTTGGTTCAGTTCTTATTTATCAAATAGATTCCAATATGTACAGAAATGTGCTGACAGTACTCCATCATTATACACAGAAGTTCAATATGGTGTCCCACAGGGCTCAGTAATGGGACCTTTACTGTTTTCACTTTACATGCTTCCACTGGGATCTCTCATTAGGAAACATAATGTTAATTTTCACTTGTATGCAGATGACACCCAGTTATACCTTTCATTTAAATCAAATGAAGTTTCTCCGATGTTGTCTTTAATTAGTTGTGTTAGTGAATTAAAGGAATGGATGAATGAGAACTACTTGTCTTTAAATACAGATAAAACAGAGATGTCAATTGTTGGAGGGAATGACGCTGATCACAGCAATATTTTGCCGACATTTAACTCAGTTGGAATCCCAATTAATTTTACTGAATCAGCCCGCAATCTAGGAGTTATCTTTGATTCTAGCATGTCATTTAAAGCACATATTACAAAGTTGTCCAAAACATGTTTCTTCCATCTTAAAAATGTTAGGAAATTAAGGCGCTTTCTAAATAAACAGGATTGTGAGAAATTAATTCATGCATTTATCTCTAGTAGGATTGACTACTGTAATGCGGTGTTCACTGGCTGTTCAAACTGTTCTTTATACAGCCTCCAGTTAATCCAAAATGCGGCTGCAAGAATTATTACAAGAACAAGAAAATATGAACACGTAACTCCAGTTCTTAAATCCTTACACTGGCTCCCGGTTAAGTTTAGGGCAGATTTCAAAATCCTCCTTTTAACATATAAAGCATTAAATGGCCAAGGTCCGGCTTACTTGTCTGAACTTATCATGACTTACAAACCTGAGCGCACATTAAGATCTCAAGATGCCGGTCTGCTTATGATTCCAAGGATTAATAAAATAACAGTGGGAGGTCGAGCTTTTAGTTACAGAGCCCCTAAACTATGGAATGGTCTTCCTGCTTCTATAAGAGATGCCCCTTCGGTCCCAGCCTTTAAATCCCGGCTGAAGACTCACTACTTCAGTTTAGCATATCCTGACTAGAGCTGCTGATTAACTGTACATACTGCATCTCTGTTGTTAGTCATTAGCACTAAAACATAAGTAACATGATAATTATAATTGAATACTAACCCTCACCTATTCTGTTTCTGTTCTCAGTACTCAAATGTGGCAATTGGTGCCACAGCCCACCTGCCAAGTTGTTTGCCTGCCTATGGTAAAGTCATCCCTGGTGGAGGATCACAGGAATCATGGGAAAGAGGGGCCCTTTCATCGGATTGGCTGGCCGAGCAACGTTTCAGCCGTGGAATGGCCAAATGGGGAGGCAGCTTGACGGATGAGGTCTCCAGCACTCTAAAAATATCAAAATCTTATTATGTGATATCATCTACTGTTAAATTCTGCTCTGTACTTCTAAAATTTTTATTATTATGCTGTATTAAGGATTTGTTCTGTTCTGTGTATTGTATTGTATTGAACCCCTTCTTTTGACACCCACTGCACGCCCAACCTACCTGGAAAGGGGTCTCTCTTTGAACTGCCTTTCCCGAGGTTTCTTCCATTTTTCCCTACAAGGATTTTTTGGGAGTTTTTCCTTGTCTTCTTAGAGAGTCAAGGCTGGGGGGCTGTCAAGAGGCAGGGCCTGTTAAAGCCCATTGTGGCACTTCCTGTGTGATTTTGGGCTATACAAAAATAAACTGTATTGTATTGTATTGTATTTATTATCTTGTACTATTTGTACTTCAGCTTACTTATGTTTTCTCCATTCAAAATATATATATATATTTTTATAGCACTCCAAACTGAATATAGACTCAGGGTACGATAACAAGTTCACTGTTAAAATGCAATAACAAACTTTACAAATTACAAGGCACAAATACATTTACAGATACCTAGTCCTTATTTAAAATGTTTAATCTGTTTATTTCCTTTTTCTGCTGATCTAGTGTTTCTTACCTACAGGTATATGTTATACAGTACATAACTAAAATGTATTATTATAATTTATTATTAATGTTAAAGGCCTGAATCACGAATTAAAGAGAAAGAAAGTACTCTCTCACCTAACAGGTCTAAATGCTAAAATAGTATTTTTACAGGAAACTCACTTAATAGGCAAGGATCAGTTCCGGCTACAAAAAGACTGGACTGGCCAAATGTTCCATTCTAGTTTTACAAAGAAAACTAGAGGTGTGGGAATTCTCATACATAGAACAGTACCATTTGTAGCATCAGATGTAGTATTGGATCCTGAAGGGAGATATGTAATGGTCATGGGAGACTTATCTAACTGTAAAATGATTTTGATAAATGTTTATGCACCTAATGTTGATGATAAGGAATTTATACAAAATTTATTTGCATCCATTCCCAATCTGAACACTCATAAAGTTATAATGGCTGGGGACTTCAATTGTGTTCTAAATCCACTTTTAGATAGGACTTCCTCCACAGGGGGAACGGCATCTAACACCGCAAAGATAATTACAAAGTTTATAACTGATCACAATTTATCAGACCCCTGGAGGTTTTTAAACCCAAATTCAAGAACATATTCTTTCTACTCACCAGTGCATCATTGTTACTCAAGGATTGATTACTTCTTTATAGACAATAACTTTTTGCCGTTGATTAAATCTTGCGAATACAATGCTATTGTTATTTCTGACCATGCACCTATGATCTTGGAGCTAAAATTACTAAGCCCCATGCACTCACCCCGCAGATGGCGCCTCAACCCGCTTCTATTAGCTGACGAGAATTGTACGGAATTTATATCCAAACAAATCAAATTCTTTCTAGAGACAAATACATCCCCCGAGATCTCTGCAGGAATACTCTGGGAAACTCTTAAGGCCTTCTTAAGAGGTCAGATTATCTCATATCTTTCCCACAGAAATAAATCCGAAGCCAAGAAACTAGCAGAGATAAAAAGCGAAATTACTAAAATAGATGAAGAACACGCCAGACTACCAAGCGAGACTCTACATAGGAGGAGGCAGGCTCTACATTCAGAATTAAACCTCTTGACAACTAAAGAAACTGAACAACTAATTTACAAATCCAGACATCATTACTATGAACATGGGGAGAAAGCTAATAAGCTTTTAGCTCAACAAATTCACAAGCAAGAAGTGCGCAATGCAATCTCGGTAATTACTAGCACGAACGGAGATAAAATCGCCGAACACAAAAATATAATGCAAACTTTCAGAGACTACTATAAATCCCTATATGCTACTGAGTTTAAAGAAGACAATACACAATCTAATACATTTCTAGATACATTACAGATACCACAAATAGATGCTTTTAGTGCGGAGGAACTTGATAAACCTCTGACGTTATCAGAATTACTAGATGCTATAAAATCTCTCCAAGGTGGGAAAGCAGCAGGCCCTGATGGTTACCCTGCAGAATTTTACAAGAAATTCTCCGCTCAGCTAGCTCCCCTCTTATTAGCAACATTTACAGAAGCCAGAGATAACCAATCTCTTCCACAAACCTTTCGCCAAGCACTAATCACTGTCTTTCCAAAACAAAATAAGGACTTATTACAATGTGCATCATACAGACCAATTTCCCTTCTGAATAACGACGTTAAAATACTCTCTAAAATCTTAGCCAGAAGGATGGAGAAAGTGCTCCCCTCGGTAATATCACAAGACCAAACTGGATTTATTAGGGGCCGGCACTTATCTTCCAATCTTCGACGCCTGTTTAATGTAATATACTCACCAACTAAATCAAACACCCCAGAAATATTATTATCACTGGATGCAGAAAAAGCATTCGACATGATTGAATGGAAATACCTTTTTACTATATTGGAGAAGTTTGGGTTTGGCCCAAACATCTGTGCATGGATTAAATTACTGTATACTAACCCAGAAGCTTCAGTTTGCATCAACAACATTTGCTCAGACTACTTTAAACTAGAACGTGGCACTAGACAAGGATGCCCCTTGTCACCGCTGCTGTTTGCGATTGCCATTGAACCACTAGCAATACATTGTCGAAATACTGATCAGATAAAGGGGATTTGCAGAGAAGGACTGGAACAGAAAATTTCATTATATGCAGATGACATGGTACTGTATATATCAGACCCAGAAAATTCCGTGCCTGCAGTCTTAGCAGCACTCACAGAATTTCAAAAGATCTCTGGTCTCAGAATTAATCTGAATAAAAGTGTACTCTTTCCAGTGAACTCTCAAGCATATAATATTAGATTAGATACCCTACCTTTTATCATTGCAGAACAGTTTAAATACCTAGGGGTAAACATCACAAGTAAACATAAAGCTCTATATCAACAAAATTTCGCCGTTTGCATGGAAAAAATTAAACAAGACTTGCATAGATGGTCAACCCTTCATCTCACACTAGCTGGAAGAATTAACACTGTTAAGATGAATATTCTTCCTAAACTCCTTTTTTTATTTCAAAACATCCCAATATACATTAATAAATCATTTTTTAGGCAATTAGATTCGACAATAACCTCATTTATTTGGAATTCAAAACATCCACGCATCAAAAGAGCGACCTTACAAAGACAAAAGGCAGAAGGCGGCATGGCTCTTCCTAACTTCCAGTTTTATTACTGGGCAGCAAATATACAGGCGATAAGAACCTGGACACAAATAGAAGAACATACACAGGCTTGGTCCGCAATAGAAGTAAAATCCTGCAGTACTTCTTTGTATTCCTTGCTCTGTGCTCCAATAAACACACGTTATCGGCAATACACTAATAACCCAATTGTGCTCCACTCACTTAGAATCTGGAACCAATGTAGAAAGCATTTTAAGACGGAGAAGCTTCTATCTGTTGCACCCCTGCAAGAGAACCACCTCTTTCAACCTTCACAAACATATGCAGTTTTTAATATTTGGAAAAAATTTGGAATTAACTCGCTTAGAGATCTTTATATAGACAACGTCTTTGCATCCTATGAACAATTACATTCCAAATTTAACATTCCAGCTACACATTTCTTTCACTATCTTCAAGTCAGAAACTTTGTTAAACAAAACCTTACAGATTTTCCTCATCTTGCACCCTCAACCATGCTGGAAAAAATATTGCTTAATCTCAAGGACTTAGACTCCATCTCTACAATATATAAAATCATTTTACAATCCCTCCCTTTCAAAGATCCGAGAAGACACTGGGAAAAAGATCTTTCAATTAATATATCAGAAAAGGAGTGGAAAGCAGCAATGCAGAGAATTCACTCGAGCTCCATATGCGCAAAACATACAATCATACAACTCAAAATTATATATCGAGCACATCTGTCTCGACTAAAACTTTCCAAAATGTTCCCAGGGCATGATCCAACTTGCGAACGTTGCAACCAAGTCCCAGCCTCACTAGGTCACATGTTCTGGTCCTGCACCAAATTAACATTATTCTGGACAAACATTTTTAATTACCTTTCAGATAGCCTTGGACTCACAATCCCTCCAAACCCATTAACAGCTGTGTTTGGTGTTCTTCCAGATGGGTTTAAAGCGGAGAAAGACAAACAAATTGTGATTGCATTCACTACACTTTTGGCACGTAGACTTATTCTCATAAACTGGAAAAACCCAAACTGTCCTCTTTTAAGTCAGTGGGAAACCGATGTGTTATATTATTTGAAATTGGAAAAAATCAAATACTCAGTTAGAGGATCCGTACAGACTTTTTTCAAAACATGGCAGGATCTAATCAGTAATATTTTAAAATAAGTTCATAAGGCACAGAGAATTTATTAATTTAGGTATGTTTACAAGCCTAAATTTGAATTTAACGCCGTTTGGCTTGCTCTCTCTCTCAGGCGTGGGGATCGATCTGTTCTTAATTTTTTCTCTTTGTAAAAACTTGATTGCTTTGTATGGATTGTAATAAAATTAATAAAAAATAAAAATTAATAAAACAGGAGGCATCTATGCATGATTTGAATGTGCACAGCAAAAGG
>JANRMT010062813.1:117427593-117446190 GCA_026402145.1 Polypterus bichir lapradei
TCCTGAAAGTCGAGTAAACTGGGAACTTCCAGGCGGGAGGAAAAATTTTTGGTGAGTAGACCGAGGGAGTCCAACCGGGGAAAAGAAACCAGGCAGTGAGTGGACCGGAATGTATAGATAAGCTCTCGGAAATAAAACAGTGTAAAGATTATGAATGTTAAGGACATGAGTTAGTACACTCCCTAGGAAACGAAGAAGTCTCTTAGAGACTTAATAGTAAAATAAAGGAAGGGAGTGGGAAGAATAGATAAATAACTGAACATTTCGTGATCGGGAAAAAGCACTGTTGCGGGAGGGCAAGACTCTTTGCTCTAACGGTCTGGTTATATTCTGAACTCAACAGGTCACTCAGGGAAATGATCACCTAAACAGCGGTAACCAGCGTCCTTTGGGTCAAACTGTCAGTCCGCTAATCAGGTTGATCGTCCCGGTGAACCGGGTAACAGGAGGGACCGGGAGTGAAGCGACAATTGAGGCTGGTTTAGCAAAAAGAGTGCAGAAAACTCACTGACCATGGGGAAAACTAATAGCAAACCGGTTAAAACTCCTTTGGGAAACAGAAAGCATGAATCAACGTACTCATCTGTGACTGAATAAAGACTAATTGATTGAACTATTCCTGTCTTCCTCGGGTGTTACTTCCACTGTTTATGTGGCACCCAAACAGTTTCTTTCGTGTTGGAGAACCCGAGTGAAGGTGCGAATTGCAGACAGGAATAAGATCGGTGACCGCTGAGTACAACTGCTTTACCGTCCGGGAGAGGTACTGGGACATAATGATAAGAGCACCTCTTGGAATGAGACAGAGTCTTAAGTAGACTTATAATTAGAAGGGAGAGGTGGAAATTTAATAAAAAGGGAAAGTACCTCCCGGTCGGGGATTCGCTAAAAAAAGAAATTGAAAAAACAGGGTGTGAATGATATACCTCTGTTCGGAGGATTGTTTTAGGAAAATGTACCAAGGAAGAAAAAAAAAAAAAAAAGCGGCTCTCCAAGACACTACATAGAACAGAAAACAGGGTTAGATTTAAAAAAAAAAAAAAATTGTAAACGGTGGAATGAAAAGAGCAGGGGCAGGTGGCCAGTAGAAGGCGATATGAGTGAAATACAGGAAGTTAGGAAGATTGTATATAGATATGCACGAGGGTGCTGTAGTCGAGAAAATGGAAATGTTTAATAGATGGGAATTGATAATTAAAGATAGAGCCCTGAATGTGATGGAGAAATGCAATGAGGGACTGCAAAGCCAAATTAAACTTATTGCAGAAAGAGAAAAGTTGCTTTTGATAATGCAAGAACCGTCCTAAAAGTCTGGATAAAAGAAGGAAGAATAAATAAATAAAAATATATGAAAAAGAAGAAGAAGAGATTATACCTTGATTTAGTGACAGCATGTGTTTAAACTCCCTTTGAGGACAATAGTCCATCACCACCCCTTGGGGCAGCTGGAGGAATTAATGAGGGAGAGGAAGAAGATGGTCCCGATGATTTTTAAAAATGAACAGTTTTAGCCAGAGAGGGACGAAGAAGCGGGAAAAGGGATGCCTCATAAACTCCGATTCTGACCCCTCAGGGTCAAAAAACATGAATATGAAAGGATGGAATTTTAAGCACCATTAATACAAGTGTCCTTTCCGCAATATAATGTACAACAGCCTGACTCAGATTAAAACTGTCCCACCTTCATGGTGCAAAGAAACTGGGACCTGCAAGAATTAAAAGAGGTGGTGCAGGAATTGCTGAACCAGTTCATGACAATGGAGAAACAATTAGATTACATATATAAGCCAAATACTGCAGAATGGATTCAGGTCCTTAGAAGGAAAGCTCATTTCAGGCTGAAATGATGTGAGAGTGCAATGGACAGAGACTCTGGGACGACAGCGGGTTAATAGTGGCCAGTTCAGTGTTCAGTGGACAGTTACGAGCACAAATAAAAGCAAAATATATTAGCCCTCTAATGACCAGTGAACTTGTTTGGACAAGACTTGATGATCCACCTGTGCCTTTTCATTTCAGTTACGAATAAGGGAGTGAAGGTTGCATCAGAACAGCACACCGCCCTTGCACTGACCACCACCATTACATGCTTGTATGCTGCCTTGATTGTTCATGTTTGTCTCAAAAACAGCAAAAATCTCTGCTGTCCTGGGTTCCTCTTGGATTACAGTATTTAAAATCATTTTACTGTATTGCATGATTTTTTGGACTGTATTATGATGAAGTCTGACTCTTGGACTTTTCAGCTGCTGTTTTCAGAAAAAGAGACTGTCTAACGAACTGTTATATCTCAGCAAAACTGGCTGGAGCAGTATTACTCTTTTTACAACAATCGCTTTTCTTCTGGAGTGGTTTTACCACATATCCTCATTGCTAAATCCTCTCGTTTTCAGTGGCATAATGTGAGACAATGGGTAATAGCATGTCCAGAAGGAGAGGATTGGGAGTATGAGGGACCTAACATTTAGTTCACCCAGATAGATCTGTTAAGAAAATAGCAGTAGAACTAGTTGTACCTGTAACCCGATCCGTTCTGTCATTTATCTTTCACTTCTCCACCTAAACCCATGCTGTTTACCCTTAAAATTTTTTAGTTAGATTTGCTCCACTCATCTCTCTGGGTACAAGGGAAATAATATTTTGTCTGAATAGCTCATGCTGAACCCTTGGTCATTTTCCCAAAGTCATCCTTCCGTTTACATTGTGCACAATATCTTATTTCGTTTGAGGCTGGGACTGGTATTACAATTGTTTATGCTGATTTAGTTAAGCGGGGTACCATTATTCTGATCCAATATTCTCCTATTCTTCCAGTTAGAAAGCATATGATTCATGACGATTCATTCAGGACCTCCGTGGAGTCAATGCTGCTATACACCCTAGGACTCCTATAGTCTCGAAACCTTCCACTATTCTCTGTACTGTCCCGGCCACTGCTATGTGGTTTTCTGTTACTGATCTTGTGAATGCTTTCTTTTCAATTACCGTACACCCTGAGTCTCAGTTCTGGTTCGCATTCACTTTTAAAGGGAAGCATTGGACCTGAACTGTAATGCCGCAGGGATATACAGAGGCTGTGTGCGTGCATGTGAGTGTGTGTGCATGTGTGTGTGTGTGCATGTGTTCGTGTGTGTATGGACAAGAATTAGAAAAGATAAAAAGTTGAAAGGTTATTGGCCAAAGGGGGGTGGTGTCCTGGTGTAATATGTAGACGAGTTGCTTTTATGTTCTGAGGCTCAGGAATAATGCGAAGAAGACACAAAGGCTTTGTTGGTCTTCCTAGCGGAAATCGGTCACAAAGTGTTCCGGAAAAAGTTGCAACGGGTTGAAAGAAAAATGAAATACCTGAGTCATGATTTGACTTCAGGGGAATGTGCACAGTCTGCAAGACGGCAAGTTATGTCTGTTCTTGGAATGTTATGATATTGATATTGCCGGCAATGGGTTAAAAAAGTTTTTTTTTTGCTGAAAAGCACAGCCACTCCAAGATTTAGCGACCTCTTCTAATTTGGTTTTGACTGATAAAATTTCATGGACGGAGCAGGCTGAGAAGGCTTTAACGGATATAAACTAAATTTTCATGTCTGCGCCTGTGTTAAGAGTTCCGGACTACGGTAGTCTCGTCCTTTCACTCTGTTTGTGGACGAGAAAGGGGGGTGTATGACTGCGGTATTAACTCAACAACAAGGAAATAGACAATGACCGGTCACATACTATTCTAAAAAAAATTAACAAATAAAACTGGATCCAGTGGCCGCTACAATCCCGGCCTGTTTGAAAGCAGCTGATGCAATAACAGACGCCATATTAGCATGCTCAGATGTTGTTCTCATGAGTTTATTAACTGTTAAGGTACCACATGCTGTACATTCCATCTTAGTACAGACAAAAACATCTCATTTGACAGGTGCGCTTGCGGTAGTGAAGTGTCAAGCTCACACAGGGAAGACGAATCCAGTAAGTGAGGGAAATGCGCAAGTAGACATGTGGGCAAAGAAAACCGCCCAGGATCCTACTTCACCACTAACTTCTTTATTTCTATAACAGAAGGAGGAACAAGAGTCACACAAGGATGCAGTATTATCTCTATGAACTGTAGCAACGGAAAAGGAGATAAAGACGTTGCAGAAAGAGGGATCAGATAAAGCTCTGAAAGGAATTTAGATCCATCCATTAACTAAGCATCCTTTTTTCCCAAAAGCTTTCTTTCTAGGAATTGCAAAGGCTACGCATCATTTGGCCCACCCTTCCAGAAGACGCAATGATGGCACAGGTGCAACAATACTGTCACGCCCGGAGTTTTTCTAACTTTGCTGATCAGTTCTGTAAGAGGTCTACATTATGGCGAAGATTTAATATAGGAAAAGGCTTGCAGGTTTGCGTAGTGCCCTACAGATAGAGTGCATGAACAAGTGAGGGAAACGTGGTGAACTACCTCACTACTGTAAGGGAAATACAATATTAAAATGTGCTCTGTACCCTGTCAAATGTCACTAATGAAAGATGCTCAACTCTAAATCCGGCTACCCTACTTCCCACTGAGGGAGAGGGGGAACCACATAACTGCCAGGATGAGATAACAAAGGTCCTGAAACCTAGTCCGGACCTCCAGGAAACTCTACTAGAAACAGGAGAAATTCTTTATGAGGATGGCTGTTCCCTGGGATTGGATGACAGAACACTCTCCACCAGTTATGCAGTGGTCAAGGAAGACCACTTACTTGAAGCAAACCGAATTTCTTCTAGTTTAAGCGCACAAGTAGCTGAGCTAATAGCTCTCACTCGAGCTTGTCAGTTGTCTGAAAGTAAGGTCATAACCATTTACACAGATTCCAGATCTGGCTTTGGAGTCTTCCATAATCATGGGGCATTATGGAAATTAAGGGGATTCAAAACCAGTACTGGTAAGCCCATACAACACCAGAAATTAGTGGAATCCCTTCTCGAAGCTATAACAGAACCATCAAAACTGGCAATACTTAAATGCCAAGCCCATACTGGGAAACAAAACCCAGTCAGCCAAGGAAATGAACTGGCTGACCATTTTTTAAACAGGCCGCCTGTAATAACACACCAGTCTCTTTATTCCAACAGAAGGATGACAAAGACTCTGATAATCAAATTATTTCTTTACAGAGTGCTACCACTGACTGAGAAAGGATAAAGTGGTCCCGAAAAGGATCCCTCTCTGCTGGGGTCTGGACCCATAAGTAAACTAACAAACCTTTCCTCCCAAAGGCTTCTTTTCCAGGAATGGCAAATCACACACGGCCTGGATCACGCAGGGAAAGACGCTATGACTCAGGAAGTCGAGCGACATTTGGAAACCACAGGTTTCTCTACATATGCTGAACAATTCTGCTGATGATGCGCACTATGCCTAAGGTTTAATGTTGGTAAAGGTACTCAGGTAAGCCCTGCCGTCACTCCTAACCCAATGGGTCCATTTGGACTTCATTGAACTAACGCCGTTCAAAGGATATCGATACTGCCTCGTGATAGTCGATGTGTTCTCCCGATGGGTAGAGGTTTTTTCCTCTAAACATGCAGATACAAAAAACTGTGGCTAAAGCTTTAATAAAAGAAATCATTCCAAGATGGGGAATATCACAGAAACTGCATACCGATAACGGAACCCACTTTGTGAATTCTATAATAAATGAGCTGACTACTTGGCTCCAGATAAATTACTGCAAATACCATCCTCAAAGTGGAGGTATTGTAGAAAGGTGCAATGGCACCCTAAAATCAAAATTGGCAAAAATCTGTGAGCAGACAAACTTAACCTGGCCAGATGCTCTACCCCTGGCCTTGATGGGGTTGAGAGGAAGAACACATCGGCAGTTGGGACTATCACCATTTGAAATTTTAACTGGACGCCCCATGCCCGTTGGCATGGTTATTGGAAATGTTACTCGGCATACTATGGACAATGATTTTCTCTCCAGTCTTACAGGTCTCCAAGCCTCCCTGAAGGAAGTCCACAAACAGGTTAACCAGGCTTGGCGGACCAGTCCCCCACTGATGAAGTTCCAGATTCCCCTTGGATCCTGGATACTGGTCAGAGACACCCGAAGGAAACATTGGCATCAACCTAGCTGGAGGGGAACCATTCCAGGTGCTGCTATCTGCACCCCACATGCCGTGATGGTTGAAGGAGTCTTTTCTTGAATGCACATCTCTCACTGTAAAAAGTGGACTAAATCATTAAGCTGTTGCTATTTTTGGGCTTTCTATGTTGGGACACTGTCAAAGGATTATTCCCTTTGTTTTAGGGGATAATCTGTGATATAAGTGGTTGAAGGTTACTGTTACACAATTAAGAACAGATTCTTGTTATGCATGCGCCACTGCTAAACCCGATCTCCTAGTTGTATCCCTTCCCTATAATCTACCCGTGCTTTAGCTGGCCTTACCTCCCTATCTATCTAATTAGCAGAACACTCAGGAACACCTGACTCTTTTTTTTAACTCTTCCAAAGATTGGTTCAGTTCTTGAAAATTATTCTCATAACTGTCCTTATTTCTCTGGCAGTTTTCATGTTCTTGGGTTGCTGTCTAATCCTGTGCATCTGAGCCCTTCTACAAAGGTTTATTAACGCTTCCATTACTAAGGCTTATCTCCTCAGTGCTGACCCTGACTACTAGTACAAACTTTTTCTTCCATCCCCAACGCTTTCCTGAACTCTGATGATGCAGAAGTCTTATTATTAATGTGCACATTTTATGTGCAAAGGGGGGAACTGAGGAAGAGAAAACATTATTATTTAACTCACAGATATCAAGGACTGTGTTTTGAGTTGATCATGCTGCAGAGAGCTATATGATTTGTTCCTGATTTATGCAGAAAAGGAGTTGGGCTGTGTGCACAGCATTAAGGGACTAACTTTTATCATTTATGAGGAAAGGCTGACCTCTGATACTATCAGAAGACCCTGTGCAGAATGTAAGATCTTTATGGACTATAGGAATGTTTAAATTGATTCTAAGTGTGTATAATTCGAAGGGTGTATTCCTTAGGAATGCAAATGGCTGTTTGTTTCATGTTTTAGGACATTCCAGTATATCATAAATTAAGATTTAACCTAAGCTATGTATAACCTCAGAATGAACTGCTAGGGTTTTTTTTTTCTTTTCTATGATATAAAAGAGAGAACGTGTTTACTTTAGATATTCTGCTAAAACCCAAATCCGTTGACTGAGTTGGGAAGAGGTAGTCTCACATTCTCTCTACTCACCAAGAATTAAGAATAAAGAAATTATTTTTACTTTAATTTGGTTTAAGTTTTTCCGTTGTTTTCCGACTTCAGTGCTCACACAGGCAAGACTGGCGTCAAAACAAAACCAAACTGGTCATCCCAGGTGTTTCTTAGGTCCTTCCAGCATCTGTAATTTCCTTGGCTTTTAATGACTCTTGAAATGGATGTTAAAGGAATTTGCTTATAATTTCTCGATTTAAGTGCTCAAAAGTAATAATTTATTCAACTGTAATAAAAGCAAGTTTAAATGGTAGATTAGCAGAAATATGGGCTTGGTCCTGGAAAGAGATAGTAATGAAAGGCTACCCATATTTGGTTTGAAAACAATTAGTTATTTCAAACATGCTAATCTCTTTACTATTAATAATAACTACAAATACAGTATTAATAGTTTACCTTGTTCTTAGATATTCCCTTCATTGTAGAGCAAGCAATACGACTTGGCTGTGACTGACAAGTAAAACCATTGTCATTGTTGTGGAAATCATTTTCAATTGAATGGGTGGGAATATATTGCACTGCTCGTGTCTTTAATATTTTTAGACTTTCAAGAGGATCTGGCAAAACTTTTCCCTTTGTCTCATTTCCTAATGAGTTTAAAAAGACTGTACTTGCTCTGCAAGAATATTGAATGTTTCTCTTGTTGGAGCCAGAACTAGGGCTGCGTGGTTTGGGACTCATTGGTCTAAGAGGAACATCGGCTATATCAGAAGTTGTAAGAGTTTGACTCACAAGAGCAAGGAATTGATTACTGTGTGATGTTTGGACAGCTGGGTTAACTGGGGATTTTGGGATACACTGATCTGAGGAAGAATATTCCATGTTACTGTTTAAAGATTTGGTTTTCTGCAGACTAGAACTGAAGCCATCAATATTCCTTTCATTGGGAGGCTTATTTTTTTTTACTTTTTTTTCTTCTAGAGTGTCAGTTGAAGATTCCATTTTATATGTCTGATTAAATTCACCTGACACATTGACTGTTAGCACCCTAGAAGACAGTCCATGATCTAGACTGTCACTAAAAATGCTTGAAGTACTGTCAAAGTGAAGATTATGTTGTGATTGAATGATCTGAGTATCTGATGTCAACAGAGACTGTTTAAGTACCTCAGCTTCTTTTGCCTTTTTGAATTTCTTCCAAGACATTTGTGTAGATCTATACTCTTCCTTCTCTTGCTGAGATCCTTTTTCTTTATTTTCCTTATCTGTTATCTTTGTATCAAAGAAACTTGAGGATTTTTGTGGGAGAGCAAATCTCACCCATAAGTTGAACCTATCTGTGCTTTTGCTTCTTTTATAGGCCACATTGTATCCTGATTGTAGTTTCTTACCTTCTTGATCTTCAGCAACACCCATAATATCATCTTCGTCTCTCTGACTTTGTAACATAACAATCTGCCTTGCCCTTAAGGTAGATGGACAGAACCCATGGTCATTCATTTCAATTCTCCCCACAGGAAAGGCATTTTTCATGCTAGGAATAAATGTTCTTTCAAAAACATCTTCATTGCCAGAGCAATCTGATATAAGCTGTCTATTTCTAATTTGCTCGTTCCCACAAGTGGAATTTGCCTCATAATTGGGCAAGTGCATTTGATGAATTGGTATGGTAGCTTTATTTAAGGTACATTGGTCCTTGTCATTTACACAATCCTTTGTCCAATTCTTATTGCTCTTAGAGGTCATTTCAGCTTTTTTTTAATCTCTTCAGACAATATCCTCCTCGTAAAGGAAGGAATTTTGGAGAAAACTGAAAATTTGGAAAATTTTCCAGATGTATTATTTTTAATTGGTGGTTTCTGTAATGCATTTTGATGGCTACTGTTGCTACCCAATGTTGTGTAGGAACTGTAATTTATTCCTCCTCTTTTACCTCTTGATTCAGCAACATGTTTCTGGAGCATTGTGGAACTCTCTTGGCATTCATTTTTTACAGAAGAGACATTAATCAGAAGTAATGTTATCATTATATTGTCATATTCTCCTTGACTTGCTTCATTAGTTTCCTGCTCTTGGACTGTAAGATAACAATTGCCAATCTGATCAGCATGTTTACTTTCTGTTAGGTTAGATTCAACATGTAGAGGAATTCTTCTTTCTAAAAACCTTTTAGGGTGCTCAGTAGTATGTGTTTGTTGAAGACAACTGCTTGTATCCTGCAGTTTACTGACTTTGCTACAACTATCCCATATGCTGGCCTCAATGCCTTTACTCTCCAGAACTGGACCTTGCTTCCAGGTTACATCTACTTTTAAAACGTCAGTGATTGTCTCTCTTGATGCTGCACACACATTACAAATATTTTCATCTGATGTTATACTTTCGTCTTTTTGTAGTTTACATATGCTTTCACACATGTATTCTGTGCTTTCTAAAATGAGTCTCAAATGATTTTCTTCAAGTATTAGCTTTGCAGTATCTTTTAAGTAAAAGGAATTTGTTTTGGAACTTTTTCTGTATTTCCACAGATGCTTTTGTGCTTTGGCACTTTTTGGAGGAGTTTGATTATTGCATACTTCAGAGTCAATCAAAATTTCCTTATTGATACTGTGTATATGCAGATCAGCTGTATTTTTCAGTAGCTCACATAACATCCTATTTTCAGTAGCCCCTACTGCAGTAGATTTTGCTGCTCCTTCATTTTGTTCAAAAATAGAATAATCAGAGTTCCAGTCATGTTTACAGTCCAATTTGCTCAAAGCCTCCGATGTATTGCCTGTGCTTGGTAGTGATTTGTGCAGAATATCACAAAAATAATCTTTGTTCCTCATTATTATTGAAGCCAGTATTAAGATTTTCTTCGATTATCAAGTGGGAAAGTTTTTTCCTGAGCTTATTGTCACAGGTCCCTGCATTTTGGACTTTGTGCAAATTCAGAGAAGTTTCTGTTCTTGAATTATAGTTTATAGTGCAGGTCTCAAAAGTCTGATCAATATTGCTGTTCCTAAGTGAATGAAAATTGCAGACAATATATTTACTGAAATATGACTTCTCAAATGCTTTATCTATTTGATCTAACTGTAATGATTCTTGATTCAAAATATATACTTTTTTGTTTAATGTTATTTCTGTGTTTTTAATTGAGATATTGATCAAACCTACATTGCTGTTACCATTTTTTGAAAATATACTTCTACAGTGTAGGTATTACCAGTTTTGGGCAAATAATTGCTCACTTCTGATGCTTTAAATTTCTGATTTAAAGATATTTTCATAGATTGCTGAGGAGAATAACAAACTGATTGCCTCATGTTTTGTCCATATAAAGAACAGTATGTTAATTTTCCTATGTCACCCTCTGCCTCCAGTGAAGTTAATAATTCATTAGTGCAATTACTTTTTAACTGCTGATAATTATGATATGCATAAGTATTAAACTGTCTATCAGAGTGCCCAAGCTCACCATTTCGGTAGAAATCAATTATTTTTATATTTTCTCTTAAAGATGCTGCAGTATCAAAAACACTCTGCTTTTGTGACTCATGGGGCAATTCTTCATCTATCCCAGTTATGTAATTTTCAAGTTTAGCTTGATATTCATTATAATGAAGTTCTTTATCAGAGTGCTGGGCTTCAGCATTATTGCCAGAATATCCACTTAATAACAAAGTTTCAGTTGGTTCTCTAGGTATTATGATATTTCTTCTTCTGAAATTTACAGAAAAGCTCTCACAATGTTTAAAATTACTGAGAATCTTAGAAAGTTCTGAACTTTGTTCTTTGGCAATGTCAGAAATAGTGCCTGGTTCCAAATACCTTTGAATAAAATTTAAATTTGGTGCTTGGTTTGGTGATGATGCATATTTATTTGAAATTTCTGTTTCCTGAGGTGACAGTTCTGTAATAGTCCTACACACTGTCCGTGCTTTAAAATTAGTCAAGGTGGAATCCAAACCAAGAAGATCTTTTTTACACAATGATTTGAAATCACTTAAAACTGAGCAAACATTTTCATCTGAGGATTTGATCACTGTTTTTACTTGAGAAATGTCCTTTGAAATGGCTGAACTGAAATCCAAGTAGATTTTTTTCAGTTCTGCTTCTGAATAGATGGTATCATAATCATTCGATTGTTGACAATCCACACGAATTTCACTAACATTATGATCTGTTGTTACAGAGGCCTCAAAACTGTCTAGGGAAAAATCAGACAATGTGTCACTGTGCCATGATTGTGTGTCAAAATATTCCTCAGTTGTTTCTGATGAAGAGTTTGAACTGTTGCTGATGTCCTGCACTGCTTCCACTTCTTCGGTTGAAGTCTTATTATCCTGGTTTTTTGAACACTTTCAACATCTTCTTCTGGTTCTGGGATCTATAAAAGAAAAGTAAAAAGGGTTAGTTTTATTTGCTTCAATTAAATTTGTCTCTTGTAGTGTACATGGTACAGGGTACAAAACTGGAACATTGTATACATTTACAAATATAAAGCAAAACCCAAAATGACAAACAATGAAACACAAACATCTCTGTTGCTTAAAACTTTACAAATACTTGACCATATCTACAGAAGTTTTAAAAATAATTAAAGATTCTTAAATACCCTTAATCATTAATAAAGAAAAGTGGCATGATCATGACTGTATGTTACTAAAAAGATTACTAGCACTTCATAAACAGCTATATAATATGGTTTATTGGTCTTCTGAAAATAAATGGGATAAGAGTCTGGTGTTGATATATAAGCACACACATTCATTCATACTGAGTTATCATTTGGGCTAACACATTTGCAGATTGACAAATAGAATGCATGAGAAAACCTTTGTAAACATGGAGAAAAAGTAGAAACTCCACACAGACAGTGACCAGGTAAGGAATCAAATTCTGTCTCCTGAAGAGGTAAAATTGCAGCACCAACCACTATTCCACCTTTCAACAATATACTAAAATTTTGTGTCTGTGTTTTATTTTCCTCCTTGTTAAAAATACATACCATTTCAAAACTTTTTATGATGTAATGATGTTGACAAATAAATTAAACTGTTGTGAAGGCTACAAAGTGAGTCCTAAACCCCAACCACGAAGACACAAAGAAACAAAGACACAAAGTCCTGGGTTCAACAAATACCTCAGTATAAGAACAAAAGCATACGTTCTCTCTCTTCAAATTCCTCTCCTTTCACCACTGCACTGCCCTCCTACAGTTAAGTTTCACAGTGCATTCTCCCAGCTCCGACTCACCAGGACAAGGGAGTGTGGTCCCTTTTATTGTTGACCTGGGAGTACTTCTGGTGCCAGGGATGTTGCCCATTGGAAGCTCTGCTGGGTCAAATGGAAGTCCCATATAATAGGAAGTGCATCTTCCTGCAGTGCCCTCTTGCGGCACCCACGGACCTCAGCCATACAACTGCATTCCCTTCTGGTTTCCAAATGGGTGCCAACATCAAGGACTGCTACCATGTAGCAACTTTAAACACCTGAAAATCTTCAGACACAGTTAAACCTTCATGGAAGAAGAACTCAAGTATTCCTGAAAGCTTCAAATAATTATAATGATAATTCACAAGTACCAACTAAATGTTCTATCTTAAAAGATTTCCAAGTCTATGATCTAAATGATAATGAATATATTGATTTGCCAAAATTCTATATGCAGGTCACTATTCCAGTGGGAATAGAAAATATTCTTCAGCAAGAAGACATTGACAAGCGGACATATCTTGAGGAGGTAAGTTTACCATTCATAGATCCTGAAGTTGATCTTTTGATAGGTGTCAATGTATCCAAAGCCTTTGAGCTGTGGCAAACCATACCTACCAAATTAGGTGAAACTTATGCTTTGAAGACTGTACTTGGCTGGGTGATCAGTGGACCATACAAAGGAATAAACAACTTCGCAAGGCATGGTGGTAAGCTGCCTAAACATGCAATCAATCATGTGTCAATAGTAGAAATTGAAGATATGTTGCTTCAGCAATATAACACAGACTTTCCAGAGTGCAGCTGTGAAGAGCAAGAGGAAATGTCACAGGAAGACATTAAGGTCATGTGCATAGTCTCAAAATCTGCAAGACTCATAGGTGGCCACCATTGCTTAAATTTGCCTTTGAAGAATGAAACGAAAAAATAATGAAATGTAAGAGCCATTTGCTAGTTATTAGTGCAGTCTATGGGAGATTCTTACAACTCCCATAAGTTGATTTGAATTGGTATATTCTAACTATTTCTAGCCTCTATGACTATACATTATTCTCACTTAGTGACCTACCTTGCCGTGTGTAAGGAGTGGAGGGCACATGGTTTTAAACCTTGCCTTGCATGCCCAGTAATATGAAAGACAATGTGTTCTATTGAATGTGCAGCGATGTACGTTTAAATAGCACTGAAGAAGTAAAGCATCTTTAAGTATAGAAACAAGAAAAGCTAAGTTTAGAGAAGATACATTTTTTCAAATTTTTTTGCCTTTTATTCTACGTGCATAACAACCTTTTTTCTTTATTCTTGTTTGGACAATTTGCTTTGAATTTTCACAAAATCTTTTAAAACAAACATTTGGACAAAGAGATTTCTTTCGGTACATGTTTTGCCCATGCTTGATCCTGCTTTATACTCCCACAACAACACTAAAAGTTTAAAACCTGCCTATGATTAAAAGAAAGAAACCTGTGTATTTTAAGCCTGATGTCAGTCCTGCTGACAGTGTCTCCCAAGTATCTGCAAAAACTAAAAGTCGAGCAAATTCAACAGCTACCTCTGTTACTGCCATTAGAGTGCAAAAAACAGAATACGCAGTGTTGCTCACCTGGGCTGAGGCCACAAAAAGACAACAGGCTCTAAATATAGAAGACACACGGTTGAAAGCCAAAAGAGAAGCTGAGGAGGCACAGTTGAAAGCCTAAAGAGAATTTGAAGAAGCACAGCTAAAGGCTAAAAAAGATCAACTGGCATTAGAACCTGCAAATGCAGAATCCAATGCAAAATTGAGAGCTCTTAATTAAAGGACACAGCCACATTCCAAGTAAACCAAATACTTATAATGATCCTGAGAAAGCAGATGTGTGGAATAGAAGAGATATATGATGTAAATATTTTTAACTTTTTATATTAAAATGGAAGTAAATACAAGGAGATGGCAAATCCGTGCATGTGGTAAGTCCTGTCTATTATGCAACAAAAGACACGTTCTTGTTGAGTGCAGTGCAATCCAGAAACTAACCAACAAAAGTAGAATTGACTTTTTGAAATCCAAAGGCTTATACTTTAAGTGCCTTAAGCAAGGACTTCTTAGTAAAGACTGTGTAGAAAAATTAAATGTGAAAAATGCTGTCATTTACATCCAGTAATTCTGCATCTGAAAAAGAAATGGTGCCAATGATAAAGCCACATCTCCTAAAAAGGAGAATGGTAAGTTGGAAAAGAAGAACATTTCATCTTCGCATGTTTCTGTGGAACCATTAGAGACTTGTACTTCCACCGGGGACAGTAAAGAGTGTGTCCTAGTTGTGATCCCAGTTAAAGTTAAGTCTAAAATGAATGAAAAATGTATAGAAACATATGCTCTAATAAACTCTGGCAGCACAGTTACATTTTGCACATAAAGCTTGCAAGAGCAGTTAAATTTTTCTGAAAGAAAGACTCAAGTTTATATCAGCACTGTAGAAAGGGACAAAGTAGATAAACAGAAATTAGTGAAATGTTAAATGTTATTAGATTTACAAGTCTGTGGGGTAGAAGAAAACATATTTATTGAATTGCCAGAGGTATACACACTGAACGTTATACCAGTGAAAAGGGAGAACATCCATGTGCAAGAAGATATCACGAGATGGTCTTCTCTCAAAGACCTGCATCTTCCCCAGATAAAGGCAGAAGTTGGCATGTTAATAGGTACAAATGTCCCTAAAGCCATGGAGCCATGCCAAGTCATAAACAGTAGAGGTGAGGGTCCTTACACTCTGAAGGGGACAGACAATGAAAGACTGCAAAGTTACTCAGTCAATTATCCATCAATAATTTAAATAGAACAAATGCTATTTCAGCAATACAATGCAGACTGTCCAGAGCACAGCTGTGAGAAGAAGGAGGAAATGTCACAGGAGGACATTAAGTTTATGCGCATAGCCTCAGAGTCTGGCAAATTACTGGATGGACACTATTGCATTAATCTGCCCTTCAAAGATGAGACACTTAAAGTGCCAAATAATTGTTGCATTACAGAAGAGCATGCTTTTGGACTCCAACATTCCATGACGATTACAAAATTTTCATGAAAGACATTTTAGACAAAGAACTTGCTATTAAGGTACCCACTGAACCGCTGTCACTCAAAAAGATAGAATGTGGTATATCCCCCACCATGGAGTATACAGTATCATCCAAAGAAAAATAAAATTAGAGTGGTTTTTGACTGTACAGCCACTTATCGAGGCTTCTCAATAAATGAATAGCTACTGAAAGGACATGACTTAACTAATACACTCATTGGAGTTCTTACAAGTTTCAGAGAGCAACCAATAGCTCTCATGGCAGATATTAAATAAATGTTTTATCAAGTGAAAGTTCCAGATGAAGACATGGATCTTCTGCATTTCCTGTGGTGGCCTGAAGGTAATCTAAACAATTGACTAGAGAAATACAAAATGATAGTACTGTACATCTTTTTGGTGCTATTTCCTCACCCATTTGTGCCTCTTATACTTTACGAAGAACAGCAGAGGGTGCTAGAGGCACAGCTTCTGAAGAAGCAGTTTACACAGTGCTTCACAATTTCTATGCTGGCGACAGTTTAAAGTCAGTTGCTACAGAAGAACAAGCCATAAAACTGGCTAAAGATCTTCAAGCCCTGTGTTTCAATGGAGGGTTCCATTTTACAAAATGGATTAGCAAATAGCAGAGCAGTCTTGTTGTCCATTCCTGAAGAAGACAGGATTATTGATCAAAAGGACTTAGACTTAAACCATGATTTATTACCAGTTCAAAGAGCCTTAGGTGAGCAATGGTGCACACAGACTGACAGTTTCAAGTTCCAAGAAAAGCTGCAAGATAAGCCTACTACAAGCCATGGTATTCTGTTAGTTGTCAGTTCAATATATGATCCACTTGGATTTTTGGCAATAGTTATATTGCCTGCTAAACTTATTTTAAGCGAACTGTGTAAAGAGAAATATGGGTGAGATGAAAAAGTGGAGGTTCAGTATGTCCAGCAATGGAAAAAATCGATGGACCATTTACTGTTACCTGTGGATTATAATGTAAACAGATGCATTAAACCAGTTGGATTTGGTCATATAATGTCTGCACAATGCATCATTTTGGAGATGCTTCAGAAAACAAGTATGTCACTGTTTCCTACCTCCTCCTAACTAATACAGAACATAAGAGACATTGTTCATTTATAATGGGAAAATCAAGAGTGGCACCACTGAAACCTGTCACTATACCAAGGTTAGAACTTACAGCAGCTGTGGTAGTAGTCAAAATGGACAAGATGCTGAAACAAGAACTGCAGATTCCCTTGCAAGAGTCAACCTTTTAGGCTGACAGCAACACCGTATTCAGATACATTGCAAATGAAAGTGCGCGCTACAAAACTTTTGTTGCCAACAGAGTTACAGTGATAAGGGAGCACTCTCAGCCCTCGCAATGGAGGTACATTACATCTGTACAAAATCCAGTGGATCAGGCATCAAGAGGCACGACCATAGAATGCTTCATCAAAAGTAAGACATGGATTCAAAGCCCAAATTTCCTGCTAAAGATAGAACACGAATGAACAAAGAGACCGTATCAAGTGGACTTGCCTATTAATGATGATCCAGAAATCAGAGGATGTGTAGTAAGTTCAACAAGTGCAGAAGAAAAAACTGAATCAGTAAAGGGACTTATGGACTCAGAATGGTTAAACTTAAAGAAAGCAGTAGTGTGATTCCTTAAGTTCAAAGAAGTGCTACTGCATCTGAAAGAAGAGAGAAAGGAATTCCAGTATATGGTCTGTAAATCTTGACACAGCCCAGAAAGATAAAAAACACTAATCACAGAGCATATGAAGGAATACAAATCAACAATAAAGCTAAAGCCACTTTCTCTGAAAGACTTGTCTAAAGCAGAAAAAGAACTTATTTGCCTCAGTCAATCACAAGCTTACCAAGAAAAGGTAGCAAAATCTACAAACTTGACCCAGTCCTGCAAGATGGGATCCTAAAGGTTGGAGGAAGGCTCAGCAAGGCTGTTATGCCAGAAGAGGCAAAACACCCTGCAATCAATCATAAGAATTTGCATATTGCTACTCTCACTTTCTGACACATTCACAAAGAACATGGACATTATGGACATAACTACATGCTAGCACAGTTGCGTCAGAAATTTTGGATCCTATAAGCCATTTCAGCTATTAGAAAGATTATTTCAAAGTGTGCTACATGCAAAAGATACAATACACAAATAGGTGAGCAAAAGATGACAGATTTACCAGAGGATCATCTTACTCCCTGATCAACCACCCTTTACCAATGTCGGAGTCAATTATTTTGGCCCCTTCCAAGTAAAAAGAGGGTGAAGCATAGTAAAGAGGTATGGAGTAATTTTCACTTGCCTAACAACTAGAGCAGTACATTTAGAAATGGCGTATACTCTGGACACTGATTCTTGTATCAATGCCATACACCGATTAATTTGTAGAAGAGGGCAAGTTAAAATCATGCGTTCAGATAATTGAACAAACTTTATTGGAGTGAAAAGAGAGCTACGAGAAGCAGCTAAAAATCTTGACCAAGAAAAAATTTGCAATGCCATGATGAAGAAAGAAATCGAATGGATTTTTAATCCCCCGATGGTCTCCCACAAAGGCAGTGTGTGGGAAAGACAAATAAGAAACATAAGAAAGGTTCTAAACTCAGTACTTAACCACCAAACTCTACATGATGAAAATCTCCACATAATGATGTGTGAAGCAGGACTTTTTTCCAAAAATGACCAATGTGCCTGAAGGCGTTGGGTACAATACCTCTCTGATTTGTTCTGAAAAAGATGGACTAAAGAGTATTTACCAATACTTCAAGAACATCAAAAATGACCACCATGAAGAAATTGAACCAGGTGACATTGTTTTAATTGTAGATGAACCAGCACCCTTTTATGGGACGAGTCATTAAGACAATGCCAGATGCAAAAGGAGCAGTCAGAAGAGTTTATGTGCTGATCTAAACCAGCACACTGGACAGACCTGTGAATAAACTGTGCCTGCTTCAAGAAACAGCTAATGTTTGAAATGAGAAATTTTTAAGTGTTTGTTTACAGCTTTATTGCTAGTGATTTGAAAACAATAGTTAGAGTTTGCCCTTAGGATTAATTATCTATCTATCTATCTATCTATCTATCTATCTATCTATCTATCTAT
>JANRMT010062813.1:117446200-117465052 GCA_026402145.1 Polypterus bichir lapradei
TATCTATCTATCTATCTATCTATCTATCTATCTATCTATCTATCTATCTATCTATCTATCTATCTATCTAGAGTAAAAATAAAGTTTGTGGCTATTATTGAAGTAAAATATAGTACTTGCCTCTGCCCCTGCATGAACAATTAGGGGCCGGAAAGGTAAGAGCCATTCTTAGCAATTTAATGCTTTAAGTTAAACTCATATTAGTGTTTGCTTAATTTGAATAGAATATAATTGTCTCTCATAGCTATAGATTATGGTATAACCTTTTACCCCTGTAGGTTAATATGAGATAGAACTTTCTTAGCTATATCTGCAATACAGTGTTTTAACTAAGTCAGTGCGTTTTGGAATAGGCTCATAGCTAGCATGGACTGATAGACCCATTTGCAATTTGTCAATGGAATAGCCAACAAGATATATAAGCTTTAAACAGAACATTTCTTAAACAAGAACTTTTCTTTTGTTTGCTATATTAATTTTTCTCTATAGGGTGGGGATCGATCTGTTCTTGACTCTATTTTTCTCTTTGTAAAAACTTGATTGCTTTGTATGGAGTGCAATAAAATTAATAATAAAAAAAAAAAAAAAAATTCTCTATTTTTATGTGAATTGTTTTGCTTTGAAATTTTACTAAAGCTTTTTAAAAAGGATGATATTTTGTCTGTGGAATCATTTCAACATGTCAAGCTATAGCCAGAATACCATGGAGTAAATTAAAGCTGCAGAACTTTGGTAATTTTGGATAAACACAGGTACAATGACATTTGTTCAACTGCTGTACAACACATATATTAAATTATTTCAAATGAGTAATTTTAAGACCCTTAAATATGGGACAATAAAGATGGTTAAGCTGTAGGTTTTACATGTGCTGATTATTTTTACCTTTGTATGCAGAAAGATAAGGTTTAGAGTCTTAGAGAAAAGGATAGAAAATAAAAAGTTCTCTCTTCACTCCCTCAACTAATAATGCTGAATGGCCAAACAAACATATTCTATCAAACAGTCTTCCCTGCAATTGCACTTTAGTAAGCTTGATTCAAAATACAAATTAATTGACAATATGACAGTTGTCTGAAGTAAAGGTGTGCTAACAGATTGAATAGGTTTAACTAAGAAAGTAGTGCTTCACAAGAAATAGGAGTACTATAACAAAGCAATAAAAGCATTTGATAGTTAATATTATGATATTATTTACCTTATCTTTTAAAAATCTTTCATAAGCTATCCAATGAGAAGTTAAAACTGCAAGAATTAAGAATTTAGAGAGAAAGAGTAGATGGGAACTGAGTTATCTTAAACCTAAACTCAAAAAACAACAGGTTAAAGTAGTTGATGCTGTGTTTCTATTTGTATCATTTTTAAAGAGTCCATCAAACATGTCAGTTAAATTTGCAGATAACACTTAATTCAATCCAACAACAATAAACTGTCATCTTATACATATATAAATGTATACCTTCAAATACAGAGATTAAATTAGGCTTACTTTGGAGACAGTCCTAATTTAATGTATCCTTTATTGCCAGGTAACTACACAAGTATACAGTATATAAAATGTCCAGTTGCCTTACACAAGAGATATAATGCTGATTTAAAGTTAACCTTTAAAGTGCTTAGCACTTTGAGATTGCTAAAATATGAAGTGCAATACAAATACAATTTATTATTATTATTATTATTATTATTATTATTATTAGGTCAGACATGACAGCTGGCTACTTAATTTTTGAAACATGGAAGATGCAATAGAGTCAGAGAATTAGCCCAGCTAATAGGTTTAATTCATGCTGTGGTTTGGGAATTATTCTTTACCAATTTTTTTGAAACAAATGTTTAAACTTGTGCTGATGGTTAGTTAAAAATATTGAAACAATATTGAAAAATGTAAGAGAACACTGTCACAATAATGAGTCACAGACATCACAAAGGTTTGGGGCAGCCACCAGTATATTGTTTCCTGGCTGCAAAAGTTGATTTAAATTTGAACAGAGATGTTCATAGAGCAAAGTCCAAAACAGAACTGGTTTGCATTGAGGCAAGATGGCGGTTTTAAAGGGCAGAACGGGAAATGGTGTCTTTGGTGTCAGAACTGGAAGTGATGTCATCATGAATGTTAACAAACAACAGATTACAAGATCTCAAAGAGATATAGCTACACTGGCCTTTATCTTTGTTTCAGAATTGTTATCAAGCTATGTTTCTCACTAATTATGCAAGAAAGTCTGTCTGTGATTCTTAAAATTATAGACCTACAAGATACTGTAACAGATTTTGAAGCAATACTTCTTAACAGTTACAGAACCTTACTGCATCATATTAAGCATACACAGTATTCCTTCAACTTTTGTACAGCATTTGTTCTGCATAAGAAGTCTCTTCAAACCAAAAAGTGAGTCACAGTTGAAACCTACATGTTGAAGACTGCCTTGCCTACACAGTGAAAATGGGGTGGAACTGTGATGCTTTGTTTCTCACTTTTGAAGTAAATGCATTTTGAAGCAAATACTCTAATAATGTCTTATAACACCCTTTCTTATAGATGAAGTCATCAAATGTGTCAAATATAATAAATATTGTGAAATTATAAAACCAGTATTTGGATTAAATATAATAAATAGTATGCTGAGACTTTTTCTAATGCTATTAGTTTATGCTTATCCTTATTATTTTTTACATAAATTGGTTTGAAAAGATTAATGTATTTATTTTGCAAACAGCTTGTAGTTCATGTTTATAATGAATCATGTAGCATGTAAAACTAATGTTAATCATTGCCTAGTAAGATCAAAGGAAGTAAACAGAGTAAACAGTTAAGAGATGCCCACTACTTTTCTCATCAAGCAGTGATGATAATTAAAGTAAAGGTGAACAGACACATTTTAAAAACATGTTACTTGTTCTTGTTTTTAGCAAAAAATTAACATTCTTTTTATTTCTGTTCAAATTTTGAATAAGCATCAATAATGATAATAATTACCATGTGTTATGAAAGTTTAATATCACCATAAATGTTGCCTCTGTTTTTAGTTAAAATGTGTACTTTATTGCCAACCATGCAACCATATTCAAGTGATATATTGATTTCACCCTTGGTAAAGGTATTAGCTAAATAAAATAAAAAATTATTAATAATGTTTCCTTTCAAAGTCATGAGTTGGTGAATTGAATGGCAAAAGCAATAGACTCCATGATGGGAATTCTGCAGAATGTCAGCCCATCAGAAAGTGACTCTGGAACCTATAGGGTAAGGTGGGCACTGCCCATTCTGCTAGGCTTTCGTGGTACACCAGGCCATTTAAGAAAGTAGATTTAACAGGCATGCAGGCATCCAGCTTTTCTTTCCCCCACTTGCATTCCAAACTAAGTGACTGAAATCCAGCTTGTACCCGGATCTGCCTGGACTTCATCTGATAACAAAGGTGGAAATCAGAGTTGTACATCTCTACAGATATTCCCCTGCAGACCTCTTGAGCCAGATGGTGCGAAATGGACTCAAGTAAGTACAAAGACCTACAATTCAAGGAATGACAACTAAGATGGACAGAATAAGTTGCCTATTACAAGACACTGGTTGTGTAACTGGAAGCGACTTTAATCCAGTCAGGACAAGGTTCAAACACTCCTTTAAAACCCCATGCACCCTATCTCTGAAAAAAGACAAGAGAATGGAAAGTTAAGAGAAGTTCATGGATTGTCTCACGGCACTCTCTCTGGGAAATATGCAAAATTATCTTCTGAATCCTGGTCTCTGACACCTAAGAAGTTATGAGCTGCCCTTTCCATGAGAAGCTGAAAAGATGAAATTCTCTTCTCTTTGTAATCCTGAAGCTAAGACCCAGTCTGTCTCCAGTAAGCATGCATCTGTCAGTCCACTGTCGGTTTAGGGGTGGCACGCCACCAGTCAGCAGATCAGCGGTTGACAGCAGCAGGTCGACAGAGTTTTCAGCCAGTGGGCCACTGTTGGCTTGCTGGCAACTGGCTGCTCAGTAGTTAGAACATTAGAACATTAGAACACTCTAGACGAGAACAGGCCATTCAGCCCAACAAAGCTCACCAGTCCTATCCACTTATCTCTTCCAAAAAAACATCAAGACGTGTTTTGAAAGTCCCTAAAGTCTTACTGTCTACCACACTACTTGGTAGCTTTTCCCAAGTGTCTATCATTCTTTGTGTAACAAAAAACTTCCTAATATTTGTGCAAAATTTACCCTTAACAAGTTTCCAACTCTATCCTTCTGTTCTTCATTAACTCTTATTAAAATAACAGTCTTGATTCATTGTACTAATTCCCTTCACAATTAGCAGCTCATAGCTGCTAGAACACTAGTGGTAACCATCAACGGGGTTAACATTGGTCCTCTAGTGGCTAGCCGACCCCTATTATAGGTGGTATCCCTGAGGCGGTCCACTGGTAGCATTTATTAATTACAAGCTCAATAGAAAAAAATGTTCATTAATCATGGGGTGTTTTATTCCCAGACAAGCAGTCCTATTCCTAAATTCTATCCTATTTTACCTAAGGTAAATATGTGCCGAAAAATACCTAAAGACATAATTGGATCACAGTTTGGTAAATTTCTTTGAATACAAACAAAACAGCTATACAATTTAGGCTGATATGTTCCCACTATATGGTGTATTAATTAATAGTTTTGATTCAGTTTGATGTGAACTAGACAAACTTTTTTGTTAGAAGCTAAGGGGCTAAAATTGGGCCAACTTATCAGCAAAAATGGGTCACTGAAAATATTTGAAACAAACATTTCTGATAAACCAAAGATTAAAAAATATTGGATTTTAATACACATCATAATTAAAACCATTCAGTTGCCTGGATCTTACAGGTACATTTATTAATTCTTTGCACTCAGACATTGTTACTGAGAAGCAAAATGTTTACTGATACTCTGAAAGGAGAGGTTTTACACTCAGCAGAACAGCCATGGAGTTTTCACACTGGCGGTGTTTCCTCCATGGAGTTTTTGTAGTCTTTTTACAGACCCAACAACAAATGACATAGAAAAGCATCCTGGGAAGTTTTCAGGGCCTAGAAATGACTCTTTATGCTTACAACCAACCAAAGAAGCTTTCGTCATGAAAGGTCTCATTTAGTTATAGGCTCTTCTGCTTGTTTTGGTGTTAACCAGAAAATCTTATTTTAGACCAAATTAAAAGTACAATGCTGCACTTTCATCAAGTGATGAAGATGATGACACCCTGCCAACAGCTCCACAACCTCCAAGATTTAATAAAAGTAAGATGTCTTTTAACTGTTAACTACTAAATGGTTAACTTGTGATATGTTTAATTTCTTACCTGGATAGTTCATAGCAAAGGCAGCATCACAAAACTGGATAACTTGTCATTTTATCGATTAACTCAAACAGAGCAAGATGCAGAGTACAGAAAGAAATGGAAAAAGATGGTCTACTGTGGCAACCCCTAACAGGAGCAGCCGAGAGAAGATCAAGAAGGGGCAGGAAAAATAGCACTATCATTGTGATTGATGCATCCATTCTCAGGACAAATATGAAAAGGTAAAATAATGGTGTCATCTCTATGGAAATTTCCCATCTGTTCAGCCATAGGCATGGCACTCCACATATTAAACAGTATTTTATCTTTGCTCAGTATACACTGTGTGCTCTGTAAATATTCTTTTCATTCATTCAAAAGAAAATGTATATGCACGCTGTTGTTTTTTCCATCCATCCATTTTCCAACACACTGAATCCAAACACAGGGTCACGGGGGTCTGCTGGAGCAAATCCCAGCCAACACAGGGCACAAGGCAGGAACCAATCCCAGACAGGGCACACACACCCCCATACACCAAGCACACACTAGGGACAATTTAGAATCACCAATCCACCTAACCTGCATGTCTTTGGACTGTGGGAGGAAACAGGAGCACCCGGAAGAAACCCACACAGACACGGGGAGAACATGTAAACTCCACGCAGGGAGGACCCAGGAAATGAACCCGGGTCTCTTTACTGCGAGGCAGCAGCGCTACCACTGTGCCACCGTGCCGCCCCTGTTGTTTTTTGTTTAAAATATTTAAATTACACTTTTTTTATAGGACCCAAACAGCTGTACATTAACACTGACAGGACAGCCTCTTTATAACATGCAGGTCTGTGCAGTACCTATTTTCTGGGATTTTTTCATGATTTAGAAATCAATCCGTTCTGTGGGGTCTACGGCTCGAATGTCTTTTTTCCAACAAAATACATATCAGTATTTAATGAACAGACTGATAATGTAGAGAAGTAAAAATTTGCCCTCCCAATATTGCATTTTGTTTTTCATGTTTAAGTTATGCTTTATGGACCCCATCACCAAGATTAGCTGTTCACCGGGAAGGTAGTTCTATAATGACACGTGCAAGATTGCATGAATATTATAATACTTTCGTGTGCAGTGACAAAATATTTTTTTGAAATTTTATTTATATAATTCCATAAAAAAACACACCAGTAAACCACTGCTAACTTGACATTTTGACACTTTCTCATTTAGGACCAGAATCACTAGTACTACCATGAACACCAGGTAAGTAGCTTGTGAATGATGTATCCATTCTCAAAACAAAGATAAAAAATGGTGTAATCACTATGGAAATACACTGTTGTTTGCATTTGGTAACTTTTCTTTCTCCTTACAATAATTTGTCATATTTATCGCTAAGTTACGTAATGTGGCTTTAACAAGTTGCAGTAGGTCTAGACCATGGCAAATCCCAGCAGAACTTGCCTGATCAGAATGAACTTGACAATGAGTACTGCAAACACATACGTAAATAGAGTAGCAATCTACTTGTACTTTTATAATTTTTGCTATATCCCATTTTTCCATTACTTGGTTACTTCAGAACAACTATGACAGTGATGAGGAAAATGCAGGAAAAGCTTACCAGAAAGCTCTCTAACATCATACAGAGACTAGACAATATAGAAAAAACCCTTCAAATTACAAATAATGTATATGTTGATGTAGAACTTCCTTTTTCTCTTCATCTCAACACAGAGGAGGTGAAGGATATGTATTCCATGCTCTTTCAGAACCAGGAGCTTTGAGAGAAATTGGTAATTTCACAAAACATTTGTCAGAGATTGTAAAATACAATTTTGGGTATTTGAATAGCTGTTCTAACACATGCATGCTAACAGGGCCATCTTAACGCATGGGCACGCTTGGTAGTTTCCCCAGGGTACCACGACTATAGGGGCCCCATGCTAATCTATTTATGTTGCTGACTTGCTGAGTTATTGTGTAGGTAGGTGCCCCAGTACTCTGCTTTGCCCAGGGGCCTATAATGCAGTTAAGATGGCCCTGCATGCTAATATCTGTTGTTTTCCAAAATGGGCGATATCTGTCTATTGAAGGAGGCAGGACAATCAAAGAATCAGTGAGGTGAACGATTCCCTACCTAATGACAAATGCTGTTTCCCAGTTGTGTAACTGGACAGGTGTGTGTTTCAAGGACCTTAATCTAAACAGCATTATCCACAGTATGTAGGTTTTTATAGCCACTAACAAGGATCAATCCTTCTGGATGCCACAATCAATGTATTATCTTTTTGATTTAAATGGTGCTCATTAATACTCTAAGGTAGTTAACAGACGTTAACAACAATCAGGAGAAATCCCACCTCAAAAGTAGCTTAATGAACAGAAACTGGAGGATAAGGTGACTCAGTTTCTTTTTTTTATTATTAATTTTATTGTAATCATTTCATACAAATCTATCAATTTTTACAAAAAGCAGGATTGAGAACAAATCGACCACCACCCCTGAGAGAGAGAGCATGGCCAATGGGGTAAAACTTAAGGCTTGTAAAAATACCTAAATTGATGAGTTTGATAAGCAATAGAGATGAATGGAGAAGAAAAAGAAATGCAGAAATAATTGCTTCCTTGGTGCCTTAAGAGCTTATTCTAAAATATTATTGATTAGATCCTGCCATGTTTTGAAAAAAAGTCTGTACAGATCCTCTAACTGAGTATTTGATTTTTTCCAATTTCAGATAGGAAAAAACATTGGTTTACCAGTGACTTAAAAGAGGAGAGTTAGGATTCTTCCAGTTTAGCAAAATAAGTCTGCGTGCCAAAAGTGTAGTGAATGCAATCACAGTTTGTTTGTCCTTCTCCACTTTAAACCCATCTGGAAGAACCCCTAACACAGCTGTTAATGGGTTAGGAGGGATTGTGACACCAAGGCTGTCTGAAAAGTAATTAAAACTTTTGGTCCAGAATGATGTTAATTTGGTGCAGGACCAAAACATGTGACCAAGTGAGGCTGGGACTTGATTGCAGCGTTCGCAGGTTGGATTCTGCCCTGGAAACATTTTGGAGAGTTTTAGGCGAGACAGACGTGCTCGATACATAATTTTGAGTTGAATAATTGTATGCTTTGTGCATATGGAGCTCGAGTGAATTCTCTGCATTGCTATTTTCCACTCCTTTTCTGATATATTGATTAAGATTTTCCCAGTGTCCTCTTGGATCTTTGAAAGGGAGGGACTGTAAAATAATTTTATATATTGCAGAGATGGTGTCTAAGTCCTTGAAATTGAGCAATATTTTTTCCAGCATGAATTAGGGTGCAAGATGAGGAAATCGGGCAGGTTCTGTTTAACAAAGTTCCTAATTTGAAGATAGTGAAAGAAATGTGTAGCTGGAATGTTAATTTTGGAATGTAATTGTTTATAGGATGCAAAGATGTTGTCTATATAAAGATCTATAAGCAAGTTAATCCCAATTTTTTTCCAGATATTAAAAACTGCATATGTTTGTGAAGGTTGAAAGAGGTGGTTCTCTCACAGAGGTGCCACAGATAAAAGCTTCTCCATCTTAAAATGCTTTCTACATTGGTTCCATATTCTGAGTGAGTGAAGCACAATTGGGTTATCAGTATATTACCAATAACTTGCATTTATTGGAGCAGTATATTGCCAATAACTTGCATTTATTGGGTACCTCATACCCTGTCGTACGCAAGTTCTCTGCTTGTTTTTACAGACTGGCGGCACCCAGTGTCAAAACAGTGCTACTGCTCTTGTGTGGTTACCCTTTCTTTCTTAGAACCACATTTCTGATGCGGCTTTATAAATACACTGAAACTAGCTGCATATTGTTTATTAGTGTAATGCATCTGATTGTAGATTACCTGTAACAATATAATGGCCCAGGGAATAGCCATAGCATTCCAAATACCATAACTACTTTAGCGTTGTTACTCTCATTGCACCTTCTTCTTCTTCTTCTTTTTCTTCTTTCAACTGCTCCCTTTAAGGGTTGCCACAGTGGATCATCTTTTTCCATATTATTCTCACTGCACCACTCAGAGTATTTATATCACTGTATCTGAGTGGGGAATCAAAGCAGCAGCATCAAGCACATGCTGCCAAAGCCATGGCAAAACGTTTCAATGCCTTTCCTGTATGGACCTTGTGGTTCAGAAACAGTTTCATCCCAAGAACTATAAACACACTCAATCAATTGCTCCTTGTAGAACTGTTTATACTTATAAGTACAATTACCCACTGTATACTTGTACTACAGTTATAATATTACACAACCTGTGCCACTTTATAAAGCTTGTATTTACATATGATGACAATATCATTTTTTATGATGAAATGCAGCAAAATATGTTGATTATATTATACAGATAAAACTTTAACTTCATTTAAATAATCTGTATTGTTAATAATTAAACATGTGAGGACACAATGCAGCAGCGCTAGCAAGTTCACATAATGTTCCTGCCTTGCGTATTGTATATTTGCTGAGGCTGGCGCGACACTGGAAGGATAGATAGATAGAATAATTAAACACGTACTATGAAGATATTTCAATGTTCCTTAAAAGTTTTGAAGAATCGTAGTTGTAATCTTACAGATGGCTTAATGTCTATTACAGAGCTGATTGTGTGGCGATTGGGTATTTCGGGAAAGAAAAGTAACGACAGGAATTGGTGGTTAGTACGTTTGAAAGAGACAGTACTGCTACAATAAATTATTTCATTAAAGGTCGCGCATGGCACAGCAGCATCTTGTGTGAGACATGAACAATCACTGCGCCATTGTGTTTCCATGTTTAATAACATGCTTTCATTCCAATCATCATGAAAATGATATCATGTATACATCTCAGTATTTTAATTATTCAGAGAGCTGTAATATCGCGAATGTAATGGATTCTGTGTCCTGTCGGAGAAAAAGAAAGAACAGAAGCAAATAGTGATTCACACACATACAGCACATTGAAGATCAAGTACAAAACAAAGCTTTTAACGTGCTACTTTAGTTACGATGGGATTTGAGAAACTAATAAATTAAATGAATTTAAGATGAAGTTTATGATGTTCTATTTAATGACAAAATAAACTACGTGATTAAAGTGGAAATTTAGAGATTAGAGTTGACATTTTTTGCTTTTTTCCCACTGTGTGCCTATTTTTTTTTTGTCTGTACCCTAATAAGCTTTCATATGACACTCAGACGGTGGGCTACGACTCGCCTTTTCACAGCGACTTTGATATGTGACTTCTTTTTTATTTTGGCACTGTGTGACCTTGTGAACTTGAACTTTCGAGTTTCTCCGATACGCTATGTCACTCGATTAACATCCTTTTGTTGTTTATTCCACCGTTTAAATCAACAAATAGTATGTTTTTTCCTTTGCCTCCACTTGGTATTCGCTGAAATTCTTATATTTTCCCCCGTGCTTTTCCCATTGTCTTTTCACAGAACACTGAGCTTAAGGGCTATTTATATTGATTTGCATATTCAAAGAGGTGTCATTTTGGGAGGAGTTTGGGCGGGACAACACATGCGTGTATGAGCATTACTTTTCATGCTGACCAGAATTTATGGAGCGGAAGAACGCAGAAATTGGAGTACGCACAGATTCCTGCATCTGAATTTTTCCGTGCGTAAGCACATTTCATCTTTTGTGCTTACATCATGTTATAGTGCGAATTTTACGCACGGCGTTATGCATGAAGCCCCAGGTCTGTGTATGTTCATCTATTTGTGTCCAGGTTTTTATAACTTGTATGTTTGCTGCCCAGTAATAAAACTGAAAGTTAGGTAGAGCCATGCCACCTTCTGCCTTTGGTCTTTGTAGGGTCGCTCTTTGGTTACGTGGATGTTTTTAGTTCGAAATAAATGAGGTTATTGTTGAATCTAATTGCTTTAAAACGATTTATTGATGTACATTGGAATGTCTTGAAATAAAAAAAAGAAGCTTAGGAAGAATATTCATCTTAGCAATGTTAATTCTTCCAGCTAGAGTGAGATGAAGGGTTGACCATCTATGCAAGTCTTGCTTAATTTTTTCCATGCAGACGGCAAAATTTTGTTGATAAAGAGCTTGTGATGTTTACCCCTAGGTATTTAAACTGTTCTGCAATGATAAAAGGTAGGGTGTCTAATCTAATATTATATGCTTGAGAACTCACTGGAAAGAGTATACTTTTATTCAGATTAATTCTGAGACCAGAGATCTTTTGAAATTCTGTAAGTGCTGTTAAGACTGCAGGCACAGAATTTTGTGGGTCTGATATATACAGTACCATATCATCTGCATATAGAGAAATTTTCTGTTCTAGTCCTTCTCTGATAATCCCCTTTATCTGATCAGCATTTCGACAATGAACCGCCAGTGGTTCAATGGTGATTGCAAATAGCAGAGGTAACAAGGGGCATCCTTGTCTGGTACCTCGTTCTAGTTTAAAGTAGTCTGAACAAATGTTGTTAATACAAACTGAAGCTTCTGGATTGGTATACAGTAATTTGATCCATGCACAAATGTTCGGGCCAAACCCAAATTTCTCTAATGTAGTGAAAAGGTATTTCCATTCAATCATGTCAAATACTTTTTCTGTATCAAATGATAATAATATTTCTGGGGTGTTTGACTTTTGTCACAAAACTCACAATGAGACATAGCAAGGTTTGGGGCAGCCACCCGTATAATTTGGTATCCTGGCTGCAAATCGTCTTTTAAATGATAGCACTGCTGTGCTCAAAACCAAGTCCAATTCAGAACTGAGGGAATAGGGAAAAGGTGCAGGCTTTTAAAGGGGAAGACAAGAAGTGAGATCATAGGGGTCGGGCTCATGAAGGTCTTCAGCCATTGGTTCGAGCCCGGACATGACATCACAGGGGCCGGAGCCGGCAAGGTCGCCTTCCACAGGCTAGGTCCCGGAAGTGACGTCAAGAGAGCCAGGTGGAATCTCCCGTGAATGGTCTGCAGGCAACGGAGAAAAAGAGTCAGTGCACTCTGCCACATCCCGGTATGTCTCGGAACTGTCCTTACTCAAGCCCTTTAGCTGCCTCCTATGCGCACGTGTGTGACACTTTGTTGGTGAGTATATTACATTAAACAGGCGTTGAAGATTGGAAGATAAGTGTCGACCCTTGATAAATCCAGTTTGATCTTGTGATGTTACCGAAGGGAGCACTTTCTCCATCCTTCTAGCTATGATTTTTGAGAGTATCTTAACGTCATTATTCAGAAGTGAAATTGGTCTGTATGATGCACATTGTAATAAGTCCTTATTTTGTTTAGGAAAGATGGTGATTAATGCTTGGCAAAAAGTTTGAGGAAGAGTTTGATTGCCTCTAGCTTCTGTAAATGTTGCTAATAGAAGGGGAGCTAGCTGAGCGGAGAATTTCTTATAAAATTCTGCAAGGTAGCCATCAGGGCCTGATGCTTTTCCGCATTGAAGTGACTTTATAGCATCTAGTAATTCTGATAGCGCCAGAGGTTTATCCAGTTCCTCAGCACTAAAAGTATCTATTTGTGGTATCTGTAATGTATCCAGAAATGTATTAGATTGTGTGCTGTCTTCTTTAAACTCAGTAGAATATAAGGATTTATAGTAGTCTCTAAATGTGTGCATTATATTTTTATGGTCGATGATTTTGGTGGATTTGTTGAGCTAAAAGCTTATTTGCTTTCTCTCCGTGTTCATAGTAATGATGTCTGGATTTATAAATTAGTTGTTCAGTTTCTTTAGTTGTCAAGAGGTTGAGTTCTGAATGCAGAGCCTGCCTTTTGCTATGTAGAGCCACACTTGGAAACCTGGCATGTTCTTCATCTATTCTAGTAATTTCGCTTTTTAGCTGTGATACTTTCTTGGTTTTCTAATTTATTTCTGTGGGATAGATATGAAATAATCTGTCCTCTTAAAAACGCCTTAAGAGTTTCCCAGAGTATTCCTGCAAAATCTCTGAGGATGTATTTGTCTCTAGGAAGAAACTGATTTGTTTGGATATAAATTCTGTACAATTCTCATCTGCTAATAGAAGCGGGTTGAGACGCCATCTGCGAGGTGAGTTTGTGGGGCATAGTGACTTTAGCTTCAAGATCAGAGGTGCATGGTCTGAAATTACAATAGAATCGTACTTGCAAGATTTAATCGTAGGCAAGAAATTATTATCCATAAAGAAATAATCAATTCTTGTGTAGCAATGATGTACTGGTGAGTAGAAAGAATATGTTCTTGTGTTTGGGTTTAGAAACCTCCAGGGGCCTGATAAGTTGTGGTCATTTATAAACTTTGTAATTATCTTTGCAGTGTTAGATGTTGTCCCCCTGTGATAGAAGTCCTATCTAAGAGTGGATTTAAAACACAATTAAACTCCCTAGCCATTATAATTTTATGAGTGTTCACATTGGGAATGGAAGCAAATACATTTTGATGAGATTGTTCTATGAGACTGTTCTATGTATGAGAATTCCCACACCTCTAGTTTTCTTTGTAAAGCTAGAATGGAACAATTGGCCAGTCCAGTCCTTTTGCAGCTGGAACTGATCCTTGCTTAGTAAGTGGGTCTCCTGTAAAAATACTATTTTAGCATTTAAACCTGTTAGGTGAGAGAATACTTTCTTTCTCTTTAATTCGTGATTCAGGCCTTTAACATTCCAGCTCACAAAGTTAACTGTTCCATCATGGAGACATTGATTCTGAATTTTTGATGTCATTTTATAGTCTTAACTAGAAATGAGACAGCTTTAACCTTAATTTCCTATTTCCCCAAGAGTTATTGCCATGCAGCCTATTGTTACGTTGGTAGTTATAATTATGAAGATTAAAAGGATAGATTAGATATTGATAAAGCCTTCCCCCTTTCTCTCCCCCCTTATCCCGCCACCCTCCCATTTTGCCTCCCCACGTGAGGCTGGACCCCACTTCACGCAGTCCCAGTCCTCTGACATACCTAGAGACAGAGCACGACTAAAGCAAAACAAGCCCCCACACAGCGGCATTTTAGGATTAAAAAATAGAGATATCTATTGCCAATACAGTCTAAATACTATATGCCTAAAACATAATCATTAACAAACTATAAACTTAAAATATAATCTTCAGCAATCTTAAAGTATTAAGATAATAAACCCAGGGAATGGTGTTAGAAAGTGGTCCAGAATAAGCATAGTAAGTCTTAATGCAATAATAACAATAACAATAAACCAAGGGTTTGATGTTAAACAGTCTCCTTTAGGGTATTAGAAAAAATAAATTAATAATAAACACACACGTCTATAGCTGTAATTAAAACATAAACAGATAGCGTCTGAGTAATAAAAAGGATGTATAATTATAATACCCGTATCATTACAAATGGATCAGACAGTAGGTTATATATCCTTCCCATGTCATGACAGGCTACGACTCACTATTGTGTTTCAGAATAGTGTCGGGATTAGCTTTCTTAATTCCTTTTCTGCTTCTTCCTTGCTGGAGAAGACATTGAATAGGCCTTGCACTTCCACTTTCAGTTTGGCAGGATACAAGAGGCTGTATTTGATATCGGCTTGCCGTCACCGCTGTTTAATGTTGTAGAAGGCTACACTTTTAGCAGCTGTTGCGGGGGAGAAATCAGGGAAAATACAATTGTGGTTATTTTCATATAAAATCTCTTGCTTGTGTCTGAGGAGTGCCATCACCTCTAGTTTAAATAATAATCTCTTGAAGCAGATAATAAAAGACCTAGGTCTAACAGTATTTGATCCATGTATGCGATAAGCCGCTTCTATCTCAGAATCTGATTTAAAGTCCTCTCCAATTATTTTAAAGAATAGTTCAGCTGCAAATTCCACTGGGTTTGGACTTTCACGATTCTCAGGTAGACCAGCCAGCCAGCCATTTTCCAACCCACTGAATCCAAACACAGGGTCATGGGGGTCTGCTGGAGCCAATCCCAGCCAACACAGGGCACAAGGCAGGAACCAATCCCAGGCAGGGTGCCAACCCACCGCAGGACACACACAAACACACCAAGCACACACTAGGGCCAATTTAGAATCGCCAATCCACCTTACCTGCATGTCGTTGGACGGAAACCGGAGTGCCTGGAAGAAACCCACGCAGACACGGGGAGAACATGCAAACTCCAAGCAGGGAGGACCGGGAAGCAAACCCGGGTCTCCTAACTGCGAGGCAGCAGCGCTACCACTGCGCCACTGTGCCACCCTCTCAGGTAGACCTTCGATTCTAATATTATCCCTTCTGCTTCCATCTTCCAGATCAGCAAGTCTGTCGCCGTGTTTTTTGCATTCGGAGTTGACAGCTGTTGCTTTTCCTTCAGCAGTGGAAGCTAGATTTTCGGCTGTTTCAGTCCGAGTCATGAATTTCTCCTTGACATCCTCCAGCTACTTCAGCAAGTGTGCTCAGTTTAGACGTGGTTTCCTGAATGTGCTCTTCAATTTTACCCAGCTTATCTTTAAAGACTTCTCAAAGCGTATATATATATATGCGTTTCTCCAAGTCTTTATTATCCTGCTGCAGCTCCCGTCGCAGCTTCTCATTTGCCTTCTCACTTGCCTTCTCATTTGCCTTCTCGCTTGTCCTTATTTCTTTCTTTATCTCTTGCTTGAGCTCTGCTTGAGCTTTCTTGAGCTCAGGGATCATCACCTTCAGTTCAGACAGATCATTTCTGCTTTCGTGCACCAAAGGTGAGGCGGTGGGCTCTATTACAGCCGGTGTTCCCGGCTCGTGTGGAGTAGCTGAAAGCACGGACTGCAAGGCCTTTTCCAGTTTCAGATGATCTTCTTCAATCGGTGAGCTATCGTGACCTGCGTCTCTCGCACTCGTACATTCGCTCCCCATTTCACTCTCAACCGGAGACAATGTAGTGGACTGTGGTCCTGAGGAGTCTGGGCTTTCATCCATCTGATCCAGGTCAGTCCCTGAATGGCTGCACCTTGAGTTTGAGCTTGGACTTGTCGGTCTGAGCTTGGATGTAGCTTTAGTTTTCATTTCTTTCTGAGCCCCTTTCTTGCCAGCCATGTTTATATTTGCTTGCATATACTGTAGTAGTTCCCTCAGGATGGATAAATACAGGATATCTCAGGATAATAAGAAGATTATATAAAATAATAACACTGCTGCTAACGGAGTTCCGCTTCAGGCGTCCATCTCTCGCAATGGACGAGACCAATTTCAGTTTCTAAAAGGTGCCTCTGATACAGATGGAGGCTGAAAATGGTAAAGAATGAATGCAGAAAAACATTTGCAATGTAAGCTTTAATTGTGTTTATACTAAACGCTTTTTTATTTGGTCCTTGTTCTTTTTACTATCCCACATTAATTAACTCATTTTTTTTTTTTGTTATCATTGTACAGGCAGTGTTGCATTTGAAAGGAGAAGATTGCAGAAAGAAAAGGACATAAAAATGTGTAATATATTATTATCAGCATTATTATTGTTCTTGTTATTATTATTGTTGTTTGATATTCTTCTCTCTATTAAAAATAGCAAGACTTTTACTAAGTGTGTTGTAGTCTAGTTACATTATTTCCTACGTGAGTGGTGGTCAATTAATGAAATGCCAACAACAATATTTAATATTAAGACAAAATAAAAAGGTATATAATGGCTAATGAGTGAGTTTCTGTCGGCAAATGCTCTCCAGCCACCTGTTGACTGGCTGTCATCTGTTGCTGCCAGTGGGCCACCAGGGTACAGCCCAAAAGCCAATGTGCAAAACTCCAGTGGACCACTGGCAGCAACAGATGACAGCCAGTCAACAGGCGGCTGGAGAGCTGCTGATGGACGTTGTTTTGGTGGCCAGCGGTCCATTCGTGGCCTGCTGGACGTTTGCTATCAGGGTCAAGCCAAAGCTGTGTGCCAATAATCTAATGAGGCTGAGAAGCCATTCTTTCAAGAAGGGAATTTCAGCATCTAAACTCTTAGGCCAGAATTGAGTAATGCAATTTCCCCATGAAGTGGCTCTACTGTTCTCTTCTTTGGTGTGTCACACAAAAGCGAGTAGGAGGCAGCTAAAGGGCTTATATAATTGTAATAAAACATCTGACCAGGGGGTGGCGGGGTGCACTGACTGTCTTTCTCAGTTCCCTGCAGACCTTTCCCGGCATATCCTGCAAGGTTCCGACACCTCCAAAGACGTCACTTCGGCCCCACCCCAATGATGTTACTTCCGGTCCAGATGATGTCACTTCCGGTTCCGGCCCCTTTGATGACATCACTTCCTATAGCCAGGGATATTATACGGGTGGCTGCCCCAAACCTTTTTATGATGTCTGGGTTTGCAATATCAGCATTCCCAGTTTGGCATCCAACTTGACTTTCTCCAAAGCCATTCTAGCTTGTTCAATCTGTAACCTCACTTGCGTTCAGCAAAGTATGTGCATGCATGTGCAACTTCTACTTCAGCGTGGGCCTCTGCTGCTGTGCTGACAGATGATGCAAATGTTCGTTTGCCTGCAAAGCCAGCATGAGAGTTTATCAATGTCACTCATGACACAGTCCTACTTAATACTGAAACAGAAACACAACTGCTGAGAGCCTTTTCACTGTACTATTCTCGTCTTTGGTGTTTCAACCAGAAACTAAACAGCAGCCAAACTCTACTTCACAAAAGATTCATTGAGTCAGGAGGTAGTGTCTTGCTCCAATTTTATGTTGCTTTTATAAAGTTACAGTGAAACTGAAAAGAAGAAAGACTTGTTATCGTAAAAAACTAATTATCTGTGCCAAGATAAAGTAGAACACTAAATAACCAGTAAACAGCCAGCCTATATGTTATATTGTTGCCTGTCTAGTCTGTCTGTCTGTCTCCAGTCTTATATGTCAGTATATACATATATTCATTTATCATACTTATATAATCCTTCTGTTTTTCAATAAATTATATAATTCTGTTCCTTAAAATGATTGTGCTTCAGCTACCCTAATATAAGTCTAAATGCCCCCTCATACAACAGATTAAAGCAGTGTTTCCCAAACTTGGTCCTGGGGACCCCCTGACTGAAGGTTTTTGTTCCAACCAGATTCCTAATCAGTGACAACACCTGATAGCATTGATCTAATTTAATTAGCTGGGAATATTTTTATTTTATTCGACATTCAGAAAAGCAGAGCAGCATGATTTTTACATTTATAAGACATTTAGAAATATTTCTGCTATTGCTGTTTAATTTAAAAGCTTAACTCTCTTTTGTTGATTTCATTCTATTTTGCCCTTTCTCTGTACAGTTTTTCCCCCTTCGTTGTATCTTAATAATGACAATTTAAAACGAGCAGAGCAGACACGCTGGCAAACACCACACTGAATAATCAAACGCTGCAACTACTCTAGACGCAGACCCACTAATTTGTAAATAATGGATTAATTAAACAATTAGAACACCTGGGAAAGTAGAATGAAAATCAAGATGAAAATACTGTTAACACTAGAATTACCAGAGCCTACGAAAAAACTCGTAATTCCGTCCCACCTTAAATTGCTTCTTAAATCCCTTCACACCTCTCCGCCAGCATCCTTTGTCTTCTAAATGTGCTGATAAAGAGAAGCTAGGAGCAGCCG
>JANRMT010062813.1:117495052-117517543 GCA_026402145.1 Polypterus bichir lapradei
AGATTTTATCATTAGCTGAAGAAGTGTCCACCAATTCAAACTCTATTTGGTGAAACAGAATTACCATTACAGGTGTTATATCACAAATATGACTTAAAGAGCTTTTGAATACAGTTCTGGCAGAAGATTACCAAATAACATACTTGGCATCTTGCTCCATGATAAGGTTGATGCACCTCTCTTAAAATTGACCCAATTCGTCCTTCTGCAGCATGTATCTCTTTCGTGGACAGATAACCTTTCATCATTTTGTGGCCACCTGTTTAAAATAAAGTTCATAATAGAACAACAAATGTAAAGTAGCATATTCTAAAACCAAATGTGTAATGCTAAAGCATTATTGTGCTAATTAACTATACTAATATCAGTGACAGACGGAGGATGCGGGTTTAATCCATGCTCCCATCGTCCTTACGGGAGCCCTTGAACCCTACACCATCGGTGATATGGAGGAACTCGGCAGTGAGGCATAACAATGAAACAAGGGGATGGTGTAAAAGTGCTTTTATTAAAACATCAACAAAAACAAAGGGTCCAAATAAGTGCAGTACGTTTCAAAACCTTCCTTAAATAATCCATTAAAAAGAGAAGTGAAGTGGAGGTTTAAAAAATAAATGAATCCTTTAAAATGAGGTTAAAACAATGGCATGAAGCACTCCTTTATAGAAACACAAAGCCCGGGGTCTTTTACCTGGTGAATCACCTGCTTCTCCCATCGGGCTTCTCAACAGGAGAGTCGCCCTACCTGCAGCTGGCCTTTCCACTCCTGATCTGTAGGCTTCCCGATTCCTAGCTTCAGTTTAGCACTCTCCAGACTGAGACTTAGGTTCCCCAACGGCCAGGGCGCTGACGCTGGGGAATCCATCTCCCAAGCCTCATGAGACCTGCTCTCTTCCACGGCAAGCCATCCTTCTCTCTGGTTACTCCCGCTCCTCAAAGAATGATCAGCGGGAGCGACCACAATCGACTGCCCTAGGTGTCCGCCAAACACCTCACTAGGGCTCAACTGTCCAGGCAGGCAGGCAGGCAGGCAGGCAGGTAGGTAGGTAGGTAGGTAGGTAGGTAGGTAGGTAGGTAGGTAGGTAGGTAGGTAGGTACCCTACCCTCCCCTCCCCTCCTTATCCCCCTGCTAGCCGCCTCGCATTTCTATTTAATATTACGGGGACGTGAATCAGCTGTGGCAATTAGCAACTCCTGGGAACAATTACGGATGCGGACGACTCCTCACCTGTGCACTTAAGTGAGAATCACCCGCATCAACGAATCACCCTGGGAACCGATCCACCACACTTACCACGCCCCCTCTCTACAGTAAGCCGCGAGTGCTGCGATTATTTATTTAAAACTGGCCCTCTTGACATGAGCTGTGGACCTGCTATACCACACAGACATCTTTTAAATAACAACCCACCACCTGCAAGACGCATGAACGCACGCCCACATAGTCTCGAAATAACCCCCCTACCCCCAGTTAAGACAAGCAGACACAATCATAAGATGTAGGAAGAGAGTGCCTTACCTCATTTATAGCTTTTGCCACCTCTGTTTCCAAATGTGTGTCAGAGAGTCGACAGCCCGAGATTTGCTCAGCACAAAACTTTCTGACATTTCTCGCAGAAAACCCTCTCGCTTCTCTGTGTTGATATGACAGACGCTCAGATACAATTTTCGATGACAGGCCTTGTTTTGCCATCTCTAAAATCACGTCTGAGTACTGTTCCAACGTCATGATGATGGTCTAGTTTACACACCAGTGACCCGTGTTTGCTACAAGTGGCGCATTACATGACCAGGTTGTTGACCTACAAAAACGTCTGGTTCAAAAAAAAAAAAAATAAAGGCCGTTTTCTCGTTCTCGTTTCTTGCATTTTTCTTTTCTGATGTGCGAAAGAACAAAAGGAAAAAAGTAATTGTTTTGCGATTTTTATTTTTCCTTTTTAAGTTGAAAATCAAAAAAGTGTCTCTTTTTCTCTTTTAAATGATATTTTCTGAAACGAAATTTCAAATACCAAAAAGTACACGGACCCCCAAATAACATATCAAATTTCAAAAGTGTGATATCAAATTTCAAAAACATGATAGAATTTTTAAAAGCACTATATCAAATTTTAAAATGCTGATATCAAATTTCAAAAGCTTGATATAGAATTTTAAAAGCGTGATATCAAATTTAAAACTCACTTACATGCATGTGTACCCATCTGTCTTGTTGACTTCCCGTTCAGCCTCTGCTAAGTAAGTACTGTACTATTTTACTTTCTTCTGCGTTCACTTTTATATTTTGCCAAACGTGTCAATTCCCTTTTTTGCCTGTTACTTAAATTGAAACTGTCAATCCTTCAGACATGTTCCATTGATTTTAAATATATCACTTGCGCCCTCTCTCCTCCAGCGGTTACAGAAGCGCGCCTCTGCACTTGGCTGTCAGCAACCGTGAGCGCGTTCGAAAAACGACCTCAGACGCGTCTTCGGCGTCGGCAAGTTTGAGTCCCATGGCTTGCTCTGTACCTGTAGGCCTCCATGTGGCCCTTTGAACAACCCAGCACTCAAACTGTCACCAAAACTTTGTACCGCTGCCATGTTAATCTGCGCAGGGACGGTAAAACAGGTGCATGAAAACTTTCTTTTTTATTTTTCTTTCCAAATGTCCGTGATAAGCCGATTGGCTGCCTCTTTATTTGCATTATTTACGGCCTCTGAACTTGGTTTATAATGCTCATTTGATAAATTTAATAGGTGTTTCATCAGTACTGGTGGATTTGTTGCTTCCTCAGATTTTCTGTTTTCATTCTTTCTCAGCTATTCTCTGTTTCCTCTTTCAATTTTTAGACCTTTCATCCTTATTCCTATATTCATTTTTACTTTAGTTCTGGCTACTATCAGGACATGGTCTGAAAGTTTATTGACTTTATGCATTGTTTTATACCTGAAAATAGTGCTGCTATATTTTTATGTTTATAGCGATGTAGTTCTGTACGTTTTTGCTTTTTCCATGATTCACTTTCCAAGTATAGTTCCTTTTTCTTTTTAATGCTCTAGTATGTGTTTTTCAACACAAATCCTTTTTCTCTACAAACATCATTAAGGATTGATCCATTTCTATTCTATTTGTCACTTCCATAAAGGCTGCATACCCCATCTACTTTATCAATTCCAATTCAAGCACTGAAATTTCCCATCACAATTATTTGTTTATCCCTTCCATCATAGTAGTATATGACAGGTGGCTTCTGTCAAACTGATTTATGCCATTAAGCCCTCCCCCTTCTCTCTGATTGGTGGATTTGAATGATGTGCCCCGACCCTCCACCTGATTGGTTAAGTAAACTGTCAAGGGCATTTTGATGGATGTCTGCCCCCCTCCTTGCCCCCACCCCCACCCACCTGTTTGCCCCAGGAAACTGTCAAGAGCATTTTGATGGATGTCGGTCCCACCCCAACCATCTGCTTGGCCACCTATCTGTCAACACCTGTTTTGTGGGCTGGCCCCCCACTTCCTTGCCCCATCTCCCAAGGGCAAGTCCAGGCATGTTGCTGCTAGACCCTGGACAAATCCAAGCATGTTCCTATCCACACCCTGCCAGCCACACCTGCTTTGTGGCCCCCCACACCCCCCTGCCCAATCTCCCAAGGACAAGTTCAGGCATGTTGCAGCCGGACCAAGCAATGTGTCCGGGGCATGAAGGCCTCTGCCTCGGCCCCCAGGTCAGGCAACACCTGTTGGTTGGCCCCTCCACTGTGAACGCATGCTTGTCAACAGCTGTGTGTACGTTCCCCCCACTCCAGAACGGGAGCGCGCAGCTAGCTCGCTCGCTCGTGCGCAGATCCTCAGGCCTAGAGAATAAGTTATGTGTGTAACTTTTAAAGTTAAGGGATTTAAAAAATCATACATACAGTTAAATAATATGCAGCAGTTCCCTTTTAAATCATGTTTGAGACGTCTAAAAAATATCTAACCTTGGATGTATAATTTGTATAAAAAGTATATCTAAAACAATCCCTGTTCTATCCAATAACTCACATTTTAATCCTCCCATAATGAAGAAATGTGTTTAGCTTTTCTAAAAGTTAGATTGCCTTAAAAAGATAGGATATCTGGTGCTGGAAAAAAGCAAATTAAAATACTCTTTGGCAAAACCACTCTTTCCAAAGCACAGCGCCCCACCACCTCAGGCCGCCTGAAGCTAAGTGGAGTGGGGGGTCAGTGTCGATTCACACTTCAGCTGGTAGTCCAGCTCATTCCTTTTGCTGAAACCAAAGAGCATTACACATCCTGCCCTTTCACCTCAGTGCAAAGAGTGTCCAGTGGCCTGTGATTTCATTAAGCAGCTGCCTTTAAGACACAGGCCAAATTTTAAAAAAATTCTGGACTTTCCGATGTAAGGATTTTAAGATGTCAGCCTTGGGTCAGACAACAGACATTACACAGGTGTCCAGTTAAAATGATGGGCACACATCTGTTATCACAGATCACCGGTAACATTTAAAAAAATACCGCTCTTTTCGGAATATAAGTAAGTGTTCAGACTGGTCCATTACACAGTAGGCCGTTAATACTGAAAGAGGACTCTGAATCTCGTCGGGAAAATCCAGGAGCACGGTATGGCATATTTTTGATTATTATATGCGCCAAACGATTATGCTTTTAAAAAACGGAGGGCTGAATCCTTATACTTTATCCTTAATATGAATATTACCAAGTTGATTCTCAAGTGCATGCGTGAGTGCGCTCGTGTGTGCGTATAATATAAGATGCAGCATTTATTTCTATATATGTGTACAATGATTAATGTACAAATTCATAGGACTGAAGCAAACAATATTAGTTTTTTCATACCGAAACGGGTAATCCAATCAAGTAGTTTTTGTCTTGCCGTCTGAAAATTCAAACAAGGGCCTCTCCTCTGAGAATATTCAGGCATGGTTTAAAAGCGCAGGCCGGTTGTATATTAGCTCTGTCATAATAAGAGGTCAGTATTCTGAACTACGTACAGAAGGGACCGTTTGTGAAATGCGTACTTGTTCGAATCGGGCTCACTGTAGCAGGGGAAACTCTACACGGGGCGTCCGCATGTTTTTAAAAGTCTGAGATAACAAAACATTTTTACTTTATAAACGCTCATTTGTTACAACCGGTTGGAGACAGCCTCCAAGGATGAACAGGATCCAGGAGCATATATCGAAGCGAATGCTTAATAGACATAAGGTAACTGTGTTTTCATTCATTTCGCTAAATGAAAAGTAATTATTTTAATACAGACTAGTAGCCCCAAAGTCGGGATGATTTTTAGACGTATCAAGTATATTGTTGAATCATGGGGTAAATTAATATTATAACATGTTCATGTATTTATGAGATTATATCTTAATACATAGGGGATCTGAGATGAGACTGTTTTTATTTACGTCTTTAGAATTTAAAAAGTTTGTATCTACATTCATTTTTCTGTGATACCGGTTTCTTTATCCACTTTTTTCACAAAGGTAAGGGATCTTTGTAAGTCGGACGTATAAAGTATTCATTTTTACATCGGTGTTCAAGTCACAGTGTTCAAGTATGAAGTTCATTTGTTTATCAGTTCACTTTCTGTAGCGTTTAACAGTAAACCTTATTTTTGGTGGGCCAGAACATTTTTCTTACAGTCCACTCATTATTCTCTTTAGTTTTTTTAACTGTTATACCCTACACATTTGTAAGCTTCAGCAGTTCTTTGAAAATGTTTCTGTGACAGTAAGTTAATCATATGGTGCAAAAATCCAGACCACTCACTTTTAAAAGCTCTGCTCTGAATTTACCAATTCAATCAATATGTCAGCTTTGGATCCATCTCACCACTGCAAGTGGCCCTTTCTCTATGCAGATTTAGGCTGTAGGGTAGTGTTTCTCAACCTTTACGTATTTGCGGACCGAGTTTTCATAACTGTTTTAATCGCGCCCCCTAACTTTTTTTGAAAGTACCCCACTAACACCAATATGTCCTTTTTTAATTAATGATATATTATAGATGCATATTTTATTATAACTACTTAACTTTTATCGACATTTATCTAACTTTATTTTTCTAGTATCAGAATGTAGTTTAAGTTAATTTGTTTTGGTTTCAATAGATGTATTTTTCATATTTTCGATTCTTTTCTTTTTTTTTCGCACCCCCTTTTGTTACTTCGCACCCCCCTAGGGGGGCCAGCCCACAGTTTGAGAACAACTGTTGTAAGGTTTTATTTGTAAAACACTCTGTGGCATTTCAAGCTAAATTAGATTCCCTTGGTTATTCAGCTGTCCATCGGTGTTCCATTATTGTTATAAATTGTATTTAGTCTCTCTTTATTTACTAAACATTTTATATGATGATTAGAAAACAGTTATCTTGTTCATGCTTTAATTTAAAACAGCATTTTCATCAACAGGTTATAGCCACTTTGGTACTCAGGGTGCTTTGTATAATACAAAGTTTTAGAAATTCTGTTAATGCTTGGTAATAGCCTTCCATTTTACATCAGTTATTAGTCCCTGAAAATTAAGAATGGTTATAGTATGTTATATGAGCCTATACACTACAGGGCTGATGATTAGGCTTATTTTGGGTACGTTAGGCAAATCAGGAAGGAAAATGTTTTAGTGAATAGTTACATAATATCTATTATATGTGTTAGCACAAGGATTCAAATTTTACTAAAACTGTGAGGTTTTATTCTTTCTTTTAGGTAGTCCAGGTTACATAGAACAGCTGTCATTTAAAACTGCATTTCCCCTCTGTTTATGAAAAAGCACCCTTGGTTTTAGTAGCATTCAGGGTGAAGGGGATGTAAGTTTAAACTGTGATTCCAAGAGTCAACAAGTGTCTGCAACCTTCTTGAATACGAGTCAAAGGACCAGGGTTTGTGCAAGGATCATAGTCAGGGGCAGAGTTAAGCTAGACATTATTATTCCAAAATGAAACATTGACTCGCCCATATCACAAATATAAGATAGTAAAAAACAAAAATTTACAAATGCTAAGTCACAGAGGAGATTAAGAAACATATTAAGACCGGATCAACAAGGGATCACCCCAAGCTCACAGCACACTACAACAGAACCTACGTGTTCTGCGGTATTTTATCAGCTAAACTGTCATCTATTTAGCCAGTTCCACGGGATTGCAAAAAGTTGGGGAAAAACGTTATTTAACATCTACTAGTATTATGCTAATTAACATTATCCTGTTATTGTTAGAACCTTATCTGGCAGTAAAAGTTCGGCTTGTGTTCCTCCTGATTTAGGAAGAACATTAAATATTGGAGTTTAGAATATTAACTAGACTGGTAGTCTTGATGGTAAGGACATTTGTGCCAAAATAAATAAATAAAGTTAATTATGAAGTAAAAAATCACATAAAAAAGTGGATTTATAAAGGAGTTATTACAATTTGAAAAACTGTTGTGATGTATAAAAAACACTGACAGGTGACAAAACCAGCATGAAAAGAAACCCTTTGAAATAAATAATAAGCTTTTTTGACATGTGCAGTCTGGAATAGTCTGAATATGTTTTAAAGAGTTCATTTTTAAATAAAACTTAAAAAGGTATACAGTAATCCCTCGCTATATTGCGCTTCGACTTTCGTGGCTTCACTCTATCGCGGATTTTAAATGTAAGCATATCTAAATATATATCACGGATTTTTCACTGGTTCGCGGATTTCTGCGGACAATGGGTCTTTTAATTTATGGTACATGCTTCCTCAGTTTGTTTGCCCAGTTGATTTCATACAAGGGACGCTATTGGCAGATGGCTTAGAAGCTACCCAATCAGAGCATGTATTACATATTAACTAAAACTCCTCAATGCTATAAGATATGCTTCCCGCGCGGTGCTTGATTGTTTGCTTGTCTCTGCGTCTCTCTCACCCTCTCTGACATTCTCTGCGCCTGAGGGGGTGTGAGCAGAGGTGCTGTTTGCACAGAAGCTGTTTGCTTAAAAGATACTGACGCTCCTCTGAAAAATGCCGCTTTATTGCGGTGCTTGGCATATTTAAAAGCACAAAAGCACACGTATTGATTTTTTGATTGTTTGCTTTAATCTCGCGCTCTCTCTCTGACGTTCTCTGCGCCTGACGGAGGAGATTTGAGCAGAGGGGCTGTTTCAACAGAGGCTGTTTGCTTAGAAGATACTGACGCTCCTCTGAAAAATGCCGCTTTACTTAAAAGCACACGTATTGATTTTTTGATTGTTTGCTTTTCTTTGCGAGCGCTCTCTCTCTCTCTTAAATTCTCTGCTCCTGATGCAGACACTCATTTGAAGAAAAGATATATTTGCATTCTTTTAATTGTGAGAAAGAACTGTCATCTCTGTCTTGTCATGGAGCACAGTTTAAACTTTTGACTAAAGGGTGTTATTTCATGTCTAGAGGGCTCTAATAATGTTAACAGTGTGGAAGAGTTTATAAGGGCTTAAAATATATAAAAATAACCATACAAACATATGGTTTCTACTTCGCGGATTTTCATCTATCGCGGGGGGTTCTGGAACGCAACCCCCGCGATCGAGGAGGGATTACTGTATTAAAAATATTAAATATTAAAACTGAATAAAACACAGAAGTACCATTTAATGATATCAATTAGTGTTAAGTATTATCAAGCACTGGGTTCTGTTTATAAGGTTTATTTAATTTAGTTATAAGCAAAATGATTGGATGCATTTTGCTTTGAAATTAACAATAGTTTGATACAGCTTTAAGAATTAGAATGCAAGAGAAGCCTATACACTTAATAACAAATGTTGCTGTTCCAATAGGTCTATCTTGGAGCTCTGGTTTATTTTAATCCTTTGACATTAAACCGCTGGACACGAAAATATACCACAAATATTGAAATGAACAGTGCCGACATGCTACCTAAATAGATATAAACTAAGATATTTTAGAATATGGACCTGTGCACTAACCCCATGATTCTGACAAACTAAAGGGTCTCCACTTAATTGTCAAACTTTCTGTGGGTGCTATGGATCTTGTAATGTTGAGTGCAAAAGATTCTATAATATTTACTCTGTAATGGTCAATATGACGGAGATCTAGTGCTTGTGTCAGCAGTGTTAACCGGTCATAGGACATCATGTTCAAAATTCACCTAGGGTTTTTCAGAAGAGATAGGACAAGTGTGGCGTGTGTTCTGTATTCTTTTTTCTGTATTAACTATTCACAATGACCATACTCCCGAGACCTTAGCTAGCAGCGCACTCCAGTTCTGGGGTGGGGGGAACTTACACACAGCTATTGACAAGCATGCACGCACAGGGACTCACCCAGTGGGGGATGGGTGCTCGAAGCACACAACTGTGTGAAGACGATCGTGCTTCACGGCTGCAGCAGGGTCTGGCTCAGCCCGTGTCTGTGCTCTGAGAGAGAAAGAGAGCAGGCATACTGAGACATGCTCGCAGGGGCTGCTTGTCTTTCTGTGAAATGGAAAGCTTAATTCACAGCTGCTGCTGCTTTTAGTGCAGAATCTGTCTGTGAGATGGAAGATTCAGCTGTTGGATGCTTAGACCTTTCTGTGAAAGGATTTTCAGGGAGATGAGAAAGGCTAGACCTGTAAGTGGTCTTAGATAAAATAAAAGCGGTTTACAAGTGAGAAAGCAAAGGTTAGATAGATATTTTAAATAATAGATACAGTGGTTCTTAACCAAAGCAGTATAGGCAGGAGTGGCTATAAGGTAGCTCGGCCTGGCTGGAACATGTTCTGGAATTGTCCTCAGGAGAAGTGAGCCAGGAAGTGGAGGGGCCAACCAACAGGTGTTGCCTGACCGGGGGGCCAAGGCAAAGGCTTTCATGCCCCGGACACGTCGCTTGGTCCGGCTGCAACATGCCTGAACTTGTGCTTGGGAGATGGGGCAGGGGGGTGTGGGGGGCCACAAAACAGGTGTGGCTGGCAGGGTGTGGATAGGAACATGTTTGGACTTGTCCAGAGTCCGGCAGAAACATGCCTGGACTTGCCCTCGGGAGATGCGGCCAGGAGGTGGGGGGCCACCCCACAAAACAAGTATGGACAGACAGGTGGCCAAGCAGGTGGTTGAGGGTGGGACTGACATCCATCAAAATGCCCTTGACAGTTTCCTGGGGCAAACAGGTGGCTGGGGGTGGGGGGTATGGATGGGGGCAGACATCCATCAAAATGCCCTTGACAGTTCACTTAACCAAACAGGTGGAGGGGCGGGGTGCATCATTCAAATCCACCAATCAGATAGAATAGGTGGGGCTTAAGGCCATAAATCACAATGGGGCGTGGCTTATGGACATCAATCAAAAGGTGCGGGGCTTAAGGTTATCAATCAAATTTGATTGACAGTTTGACAGAAGCCGCCTGACATATACTACTCATCATTAAGATCCTTTAGAGCTTCTTTAATAAGATTGTGTGTTGGCAGAACGTCTTCCTTTTTTGCAGATATATCAGGAATGTATACCTGTATCGATAGCAGTGTATTCTGCTCAGATTATAGGGTCGTTCCAGTTACCAAATATTCTTTTGTCACTGTCCTCTGTACATATTGTACATCCACCAAGAAGGCCACACCTGTTTGTTTCTTATTGTCTGATTTTAATGTGATGATTTTATATGTTCTTCCACTCCTTTAGGTTGAGCAGATCGTGTATTCTTTTTTGTCTGGAACATGAGATACATAGTATTTTAATGTTTAGTCTATCCAAATCTTAGCAGAACATTTGCTGTTTTCTTATATCAGTAATTAATCTTATGGTCCATGTTGCAATTTTCAGTCTTCTTTTTCCTTGAGGATTTGCTTGATACTGGATTGGGTTTTAGTGCTATTAACATGATTGGTTTGTTTCTTTGTATTATTTGCAAGTTTTCTGAGTTTGAATTTAATATCAAAGTTACATTGGACATTTTTTCAGAGTGTTACTAGGATCTGCCACAAGAAGGCTGCAGTTGGGATTTTAGACCCCTTGTATTTTAAATGGACTGTAATTACATTCCAAAAGCATTAAAATAATGTGTATATACTGCTGATGTCACCTGTATAAACATTGGCTAGATAAGCTAATTACCCTCCCTAAACTCAGATTTAAAAAATAATATATATGTATAAATGTTACATATAAAATACATATACTTTACATTTTAATATATATAAAATGCATTTTTAAATTAATAAATAATAATTTAAAAGATCATTTTAAGGACATTAAGAAAGAATTAGATAGTGGCAGCAAGTAAAGAAGTGTTTATTTTTGCATATTTAATTCCCTTCTGCCTGTAGGCATACTTGATAGAAGGTCTGTGGTATAGTGGGCATTACCCCATATTTTTAGGCTTTCTATAAGAAATAAGGCCTTCTTTTCTACAAGAACAAACTTAACAGGAATGCAGACTTTTGCCATACCAACAGATTCCAGGAAGGAGATTCATCTTAAACTTGCAACCACAAAACACTATTCTTTTTTTTTTAATCTGTTAGTCCAGCAGTAAAGTCCAGTAATCCTTTATGGAAACCTCATTTCGGTGCCGCATCTCGCATTTCTCCCTTGTATTTGAACAGGAAATGTGGCAATTCAACAATTTTGAGTAGAAAAATGATCAAAATTATTGGAATCATACAGAAAACAAATTTATAGCATAGACCATTGGACAAATTGTGGTGTAGTGGGTCCACAGCTCAAGTCAAAAAGGCCACTTTTTAAATAAATAGTCGCCGCACTCGTAGCTTAGAGAGGGGCATGGTAGTGTGGCCCGAGCAGGTTCCCGGGTGAATTCGTGATGCGGGCGGTCCTTGCTTAAGTGCACAGATGAGGAGTCGTCCGCATCCGTAATTGATGCCGGGACCTGCTAATTGCCACATCTGATCCACATCCCAGTGATAAATAATAGAAGTGAGAAGTGGCTAGGGAGGGAAAAAAAAAAAGAAAAAAAGACGAACGAAGGTTACAGGAGAAGGAAGCAGGGAGTTTTAGTTTTTATTTAGTTTTAGTTTCTCTGTTTGCCTTAATTTCAGTTCTCGTTCTTGTAATAAAATGAAAAAAAACATAGTTCTAGCTCTCATTTTCATTATGAAAATATCACTGCTAGAGGTATTTTATTTTCCTTGGAGCATCTGGGTATTGCCTAGGAAAGTCCACAGAAAGTTACTGGGTAACATCTATCTAATAGCTGTAATCAAAGAGATTTAAGCATAGGAAAGGTACCATATAAAAACAATTTACTATTATTATTATTATTATTATTATTAATATAGAGAAGGATACCAGGGACTAAGCTATAGGATGAGCAAATAAGTTTAATCTGTCTGCAGACTATTCTGGATACTACATTTAACATACCTTACATGCTAGCACATGGTATTTGCCTAGTGCCTAGAAAATATGTAGCATCTTTACAACTAGACACAAAAGGCGTAATATGGGAGCTCCTGTAAAAACAGAGGCAGAAAATGGCAACACCAGGGAGGAGTAATGTTGCATTCCATTTACCTTGGAAGTTGAATGTCAGTGTTGCGAATGATGTCACACCCAAGTTGTCCACAATTTCAACAACAATATTTATATAGCACATTTTTATACAAATGATGTAGCTCAAAGTGCTTTATAAGATGAAGAAAGAGAAAAAAGACAAAATATAAAAATAAAATTATCCAATACTAATCAACATAGAATAAAAGTAAGGTCTGATGGCCAGGGAGGACAGAAAAAAACAAAAAACAAACAAAAAAAAAACTTCACACAGCTGGAGAAAGAAACAGAATCTGCAGGGGTTCCAGGCCACGAGACTGCCCAGGCCCCTCTTTGCATTCTACCTAACATAAATGATCTCAATCAGTCCTCATGGTTTTCAGGCTTCACATGGAAGAACTTGAAGATGATGGTCACGTGGACCTCTGGCCTTCAATACATCAATGTAGGGACAGCACAGTGCTTTGACAGTGCAGTTCGCCACCACAGAAAACCAGAAAAAGGACAGCAGAGAAAGTAGGGGTTAGTATGGATTTCGGAGCCACCATGAATGATAATTAAATGTATTTACAGAATACCAGGATTAAACTAAAATGAAGCTATGAGAAAGCCATGTTAAAATAATGAGTATTTTAGCAGTTTTTTTTTTTTTTAATGTTCCACGGTATTAGCCTGGTGAATTTGTATTGGTAAGCTATTCCAGATTTTAGGTCCATAACAGCAGAAAGCTGCCTCGCCTCTTCTTTTAAGTTTAACTCTTGGAATTATAAGCAGACACTCATTTGAAGATCTAAGGTTACGATTTGGAGTGTAACGTGAAAGGCATTCTGATATAGGATTTTAGCAAGATTATTTAAGGCTTTGTAAACCATAATCAGTATTTTAAAGTCGATTGTAAATGGCACAAGTAACCAATGTGGTGACATCAGAACTGGAGAGATGTGCTCAGATTTTCTTTTTTTAGTTAAGATTTTAGCAGGTGCATTCTGTAATAGTTGCAATCGATTGATGTTGTTTTTGGGTAGTCCTGAGAGGAGTGCGTTACAGTAATCTAGTTGACTGAAAACAAAAGCATGAACAAATTTTTCAGCATCTTGCAAAGTTATAAGAGGTCTAACTTTTGCTATATTTTGTAAGTGGAAAAAATGTTGTCCTAGTAATCTGATTAACATGTGATTTAAAATTTTACTTGACTTTTAATCCTAATGGATCAAGTTTATTTCTAATACCCTCATTATATCCATTTTTGCCAATCACTAACATTTCTGTTTTCTCCTTATTTAGTTTGAGAAAATTGCTACTCATCCATTCAGAAATACAAATAAGACATTGTGTCAGTGAACCAAGAGAGTTGGGGTCATCAGGCACTACTGATAAATACAGTTGTGTGTCATAAGCATAGCTGTGGTAGCTCACGTTATGCCTTGAGATAATCTGACTTAATGGAAGCAAGTCGATCGAATAGAGCAGTGGACCCAGGATAGATCCTTGTGGAACACCATATAGAATATCATGTGTCTTTAAAGTATAATTACCACAACTAACAAAGAATTTTCTACCTGCCAGGTAGGACTCAACCCAATTTAAAACACTGCTAGAGGGGCCCATCATTGACTAAGGCCATTTCTAAGAATATTGTGATCAATGGTATTAAATGTGGCACTCAGATCTAAGAGGATGAGAACAAATAAACGACCTCTGTCAGCATTTACCCGCAAGTCATTTACAACTTTAGCAAGTGCAGTTTCTGTACTATGAAACTTATCAAGAATAGCATGTTTATTGAGGTGGTCATTTAGCTGCATAATGATTGCCTTTTCTAGGATTTTACTTAAGAAAGGCAAGTTAGAAATAGGTCTAAAATTTTCAAAAGCAGAGGAGTCGAGATTTTTCTTGAACAGGGGTTTAACTATAGCAGTCTTAAGACAGTCTGGGAAGACCCCCATATCTAATGATGAGTTTACTATGTCAAGAATACTATCAATTAGCACATTGAATACTTCTTTGAAAAAACTTGTTAGTATTGGGTCAAGGACACAGGTGGAGGGTCTCATTTGAGAAATGATTTTATATAAATCAGGTAAATCTATCCTGGTAAAAGAATTTAATTTGATTAAAATGGAGTACTGGGGTTTAAGAGGAGCAGTATTGGGGAGATGTACTATATTATTTCTAATATCATTAATTTTGTGATTAAAAAATATCCTCACAAGTTTCACTGGACGTTTTATGGAGGCATTCCATTGAGTGACCTAGGTTTAGCAGACGATCAATTGTAGAGAATAAGACTGTGATTGCTAGCATAGTTATTTATAACTCTAGAGAAATAGTCCATCTTGAGAGGTGGTGCTATGTTGTTGTATTCTGTCATTTTAGCATTCAATATCTCATAGAGGATAATCAGTTTTTCTCCATTTATACTCAGCTCACTGGCATGTTCAATTTAGATCAGACACTCTTTGGGTCTTTCATTGTGTAACAGTGGTAGAGGATTTTTTTAACTTTCTTTTCAGGAACGACTATGTCAGCAGCAGTTCTCAGTTTAGCATTAAAATTTTCTACCTTACTATTTACTTTATCCTCACTATTGTAATAAGCACTACAAACAAACTGATTGCTTAGAATGTTTGTAAACTTTGAAGCTGCAGAATAATCAAAGAAGCATTTTTTAACAATATGCTTCTCGTTAATGTTTTCTATCATTGTTTCTATATTAAATAGTAAGAGAAAATGGTCTGATAAACCAGTATCAGTGATCTGCTTCACATCAACTTTTAGTCCTTTTGTAATTACTAAGTCCAACGTGTGCCCTGCTTTGTGTGTTGGCTGACTAGCGTGCTGGTTGAAATCAAAAGAGCCCAGGAGGTTCATGAATTCTTTTACTTTCGGGTCACACTGATTATCAATATGAAAATTAAAGTTGCCAACTATTAGGAACGTGTCATAGTTCGTAATTATAATTGACACCAAGTCTGAGAATTCTTCAAAGAAAGACGCATTGTATTTAGGAGGTCTATAAATGGACAATACTAGAGACTGAGAAACTCCATGAATTACAATGGCAAGATACTCAAAGGATTTGAATGTACCAAAGCCGACATCTTTACACTTTAACTGGCTTGAGTAAATGTTTGCTAAACATCAGCCTTTCTTATCTTGGTAAGTAAAGCTGTAATTTGGAGGCTCAGATTTGATTAAAACATCCACACCATCAGAGCTAAGCCACGTTTCACTTAATGCAATAAAGTCAATTCTCCTATCACTAATAAGATCGTTGATGGAAAACGTCTTGTTGGTTAATGCTAAACATTTATTAAGGCCATATTTAATGTCTCGGAAGAACAGAACTGAATTGTAGGAGCATTAAGGGTATTTGAGATAGAAATTAAGTTATTCATATTGTGCATATTTTTATTTAATCTATAGTCTGTTTTTATAATTTTAATACATTTCTCATCCATACAACCATTATCCAACCCACTATATCCTAACTACAGGGTCACAGGAGCCACTCCTAGCCAACACAGGGCGCAAGGCAGGAAACAAATCCCAGGCAGGGTGCCCGTGTGCGCACACGGGACAATGTACCCGGGGTCCTGACCTGCTAACCTCTCTCTCTCTCTCTCTCTCTCATTCCTCCTAGGGCACGAAGCAGAAAATGGCCGACAGTGGGGTAACTCGCGTTGAAATCGTAGTTGAAGAACTCCAGGCACTCGACGAACAGATTCAGAAACTCCTGTCCCGGCGGAGATACCTTAGGGATCTGAAGGCCCGGCTGTTGGATAAACCGTCCTCGCCATCTTTAACCGGCGAAACATCAACCCCACGTTGTGCCGACCTCACCCCCGCGTCTCGTAGGAGCGACGCCGCTGATGACCTCGGTGGATTTCAGCTATGCAGGCGGGGGTTCAAGGCCAGAGCACCTCCATCGGCACAGGCGAGCATCCTATCTCAGAACCGGTTTGACCCTCTCCGCGTCCCCAGTTCGCCTTCAGCCCCTGGTGATGTAATAGTGGTAGGTGATTCTATTGTTAGAAACCTTAATGTCGCATGCCCTAATGCAAAATCGTTTGTTTCTTGTTTTCCCGGTGCTCGTGTCCGAGATGTGATGAGACGTGTGCCAGCAGTTTACGATAAACACAAGGAGAGGGCAGTTGGAGCAATCGTTTTGCATGCCGGCATAAACGACATAAGGCACTGACAATCAGAAATCCTGAAGGCTAACTTTGCAGCTTTGATTAAAGACACGAAGGAGAGGACCCCATCGGCAAAGATCTTCGTTTCGGGTCCACTACCTCTCGTCAGACGATCCAATGAGTACTACAGTCGTCTGCTAGGATTGAACAACTGGCTACAGGGTTTCTGCAAGAAGAAGGTTTTCGGTTTCATCAACAATTGGAATCTCTTTTTGGAAAGGCCGCGTTTCTTCAAGCGTGATGGCCTGCATCCGAGCAGTTTCGGCGCCCGGGTCCTCTCCGAAAACATATCAAAGGTAATTTGTTTATCTTGACTATCTATCTCTGTTCTTAACCCCTTCCGAAATGATACTGTTGTGCTAGGACATGATAAGTGTTTAATAGAATCTTCCGTTAAAGTGCACTACATTAATACTGCAATAAGCAATCTCAATGCACGTAGAAAATCTAGGAAATACGGCATAAACTCCAATAATCTAATTAAAATTACTATTTTAGAGGAACAGTGTATTAAAAATATTAAAACAGATCACAGATTAAACAAAAAATACACAAAGAGCGGCGCTAATAAAAATAATTTAGTTCCTATTCCAAATATCAATAACGCACATAGTATTCATCTCTGCACCTCCAAAACATTAAATATGGCACTATTAAATGTTAGAGCTTTAACTAACAAAACGTTTTTTATCAACGATCTTATTAGTGATAAAAAAATAGGTTTTATTGCACGAAGTGAAACGTGGCTTAATTCAGACGGCGCGGCTGTTTTAATCGAATCTGCGCCTCCGGATTACAGTTTTACTCGTGCAGACCGCCAGGGGAAAAAGGGAGGCGGATTGGCTAACATTTACTCGAGCCGATTAAAATGTAAAGATGTCAGTTTTGGTAAGTTCAAGTCCTTTGAGTATCTCGCCGTTGTTATCCAAGGAGATTCTCAAGTTCTAGTATTAATTGTGTATAGACCTCCAAAATTCAACGCGTCTTTTTTTGAGGAATTCTCTGACTTAATGTCAATTTTAATTACTAACTATGACACACTCCTAATAGTTGGTGACTTTAATTTTCATATAGATAATCAGTGTGATCTAAAAGTAAAAGAATTTATGAACCTCCTGGATTCTTTTGATTTGAGGCAGCTCGTAAATCAGCCTACACATAAAGCAGGTCATATGTTAGACTTAGTGATTACTACAGGACTGAAAGTTGATATAAAGCAGATCATTGATATTGGTCTATCAGACCATTTTCTTCTACTTTGTAATATAGAAATAATGATAAAAAACACTCATGAGAAGCATATTGTTAAAAAACACTTCTTTGACTCAGCAGCAGCTTTAAAACTTACAAACATTCTAAGCAATCAGTTCGTTTATAGTGCCAACTATAATAGCGAGGATAATGTAAATAGTAAGGTGGAAAGATTTAATACTAAAGTGAGAGCTGCTGTTGACATAGTTGCACCTGAAAAGACAGTGAAAAAATCTTCTAGCATTGTTATACCATGGAAGACCCAAAGAGTGTCGGATTTAAAGAGAACATGCTGCAGAGCTGAGCGTAAATGGAGGAAGACTAAACTAACTATCCACTATGAAATATTAAAAGTCAAAATAACAGAATACAATAACACTGTCCGTCTTGAGAGACGCTGTTATTTCTCCAAGATTATAAATAACAATGCTAGTAATCCCAGAGTCTTATTTTCTACAATTGATCACCTACTAAACCCAGGTAACTCAAAGGAATGCCTCCTAAGTACTTCCAGTAAAACCTGTGAGGCTATCGCTGTATTTTTCAATCAAAAAATTAATGATATTAGAAATAACATAGTATATCACTCCAACACTAAGGATCCTCCTAAACCCCAGCATTCTGTTATAAACAAATTAAACTCTTTCACTAGGATAGATTTACCTGATTTACAAAAAATAATATCTCAATTAAAATCCTCCACTTGCGTCCTTGACCCAATACCAACAAGGCTTTTCAAAGAAGTATCGGGCGTGCTAATTGACAATATTCTTGACATAGTAAATTCGTCATTAGATACGGGGGTCTTCCCAGACTGTCTTAAGACTGCTGTAGTTAAACCCATTCTTAAGAAGCATAATCTTGACCCCTCGGCTCTTGAAAATTTTAGACCCATCTCTAACCTGCCTTTCTTAAGCAAAGTTCTGGAGAAATCAGTCATTATGCAGTTAAATGACCACCTAAATAAACATGCTATTCTTGATAAATTTCAGTCGGGTTTTAGAACAAATAACAGCACAGAAACTGCACTCGTTAAAGTAGTAAATGATTTGCGAGTGAACGCAGAAAGAGGCCATATATCTGTTCTCATCCTCTTAGATCTGAGTGCTGCATTTGACACTATTGATCATAATATTCTTAGAAATCGCCTTAGTCAATGGGTGGGCCTCTCTGGCAGTGTCTTAAATTGGTTTGAATCCTACCTGACAGGGAGAAATTTTTTTGTTAGTTGTGGTAATTACAACTCGAAGACACATGATATCCGATATGGTGTTCCACAAGGCTTTATCCTGGGTCCGCTGTTATTCTCAATCTACATGCTTCAGTTAGGTCAGATTATCTCAGGGCACAACATGAGCTACCACAGCTATGCTGATGACACACAGTTGTATTTATCAATAGCACCTGATGACCCCGATTCTATTGATTCACTAACACAATGTCTGACTTGTATCTCAGAATGGATGAATAGTAACTTTCTCAAGTTAAATAAAGAGAAAACTGAAATCTTAGTGATTAGCAATAATGGATACAATGAGGCTATTAGAAATAAACTGGACACATTAGGATTAAAAATCAAGACGGAGGTAAAAAGCTTAGGGGTAATTGTTGACTGTAATCTGAATTTTAAATCGCATATTAATCAAATCACTAGGACAGCATTTTTTCACCTAACAAACATAAGTTAAGTTAGACCTCTTATATCACTGAAAGATGCTGAGAAATTAGTTCACGCGTTTGTTTTCAGTCGACTAGATTACTGTAACGCACTCCTCTCAGGACTACCCAAGAAAGACATAAATCATTTGCAACTAGTGCAGAATGCAGCTGCTAGAATCCTAACTAGGAAAAGAAAATCCGAACACATTTCTCCAGTTTTGATGTCACTACACTGGTTACCTGTGTCATTCAGGACTGACTTTAAAATTCTGCTTATGGTTTATAAAGCCTTAAATAATCTCGCCCCATCTTATATATCGGAATGTCTGACACCCTATATTCCAAATCGTAACCTCAGATCCTCAAATGAGTGTCTCCTTAGAATTCCAAGAACAAAACTTAAAAGAAGTGGTGAGGCGGCCTTCTGCTGCTATGCACCTAAAATCTGGAATAGCCTGCCAATAGGAATTCGCCAGGCTAATACAGTAGAGCACTTTAAAACACTGCTGAAAACATATTATTTTAACATGGCCTTTCTATAACTTCAATTTAACTTAATTTAACTTAATTCTGATACTCTATATGTTCAATTTCCTCATAATAACTATTCAGGGTGGCTCTAAAATCTGTACTGACCCCTACTCTCTTTTCTGTTTCTTTTTCCGGTATCTTTGTGGTGGCGGCCTGCTCCACCTCCACCTACTCAAAGCTTCATGATGCTCCAACAATGATGGAAGGATTAAAAGGCAGAATGCTACGTGACCATCATCATCAAGCCCTTCCGTGAGAACCCTAAATCAAAAGAGGACTGTTTCATTTATGTTAGGTAGAATGCCCAGAGGGGACTGGGCGGTCTCATGGTCTGGAATCCCTACAGATTTTATTTTTTTTCTCCAGCCATCTGGAGTTTTTTTTTTGTTTTTTCTGTCCCCCCTGGCCATTGGACCTTACTCTTTTTCGATGTTAATTAATGTTGATTTATTTTGTTTTCTTATTGCGTCTTTTATTTTTCTATTCTTTATTATTTAAAGCACTTTGAGCTACTGTTTGTATGAAAATGTGCTATATAAATAAATGTTGTTGTTGTTGAATTGCCAGTGCACCTAACCTGCATGTTTTTGGACTGTGGGAGGAAACCCACGCAGACACGGGGTGAACGTGCAGACTCCACGCAGGGAGGACCCGGGAAGCAAACCAGGGTCTCCTAACTGCGAGGCAGCAGCACTACCCACTGCGCCACCGTGCCACCCTAAAATGCTTATCTAGAGGTGTAATTTGAATTAAATTGTTCACATTTATGCCACACTGTCTAGATTTTTTTACATGCATTGAGGTTAGTTATTAGAGTATTGATGCAGTGCACATTTCAGAAAGATTTAGCTACAGAATTATGTCTAAGCAAGGCATTACGAAAAGAGTTAGTAATAATAATTACAGATTCAAGACAGAAAAATTACCTTAAAGATGTTTTCGGAGAGGACCCAGGTGCCAAATCTGTTAGGTTGCAGACCATCCCACTTGAAGATACACAGCCTCTCCCACAAGAGGTCCCAGTTGTCCACGAACCCAATGTTTTGTCTTTTGCAGAACCAGATGTTTAATGCCAGCAGGCGACTATAGTACTCATTCGATCTTCTAACCAGAGGTAAGGGACCTGATATGATAATTCTTGCAGCCGGGGTTCTCTCCTTCGTGGTGTTAATAAGTGCTGTGTACCCCAGTGTTTATTACAATGGATCCCACTGCCATGTTCTTGTGCCTCTCGAAGACTGTTTCCAGTAAAGCACTCTGGAAACCAATATGGATGCATGTAGGAAAATGTTTGGTATGCTTGCTCCATTGGAATAAACAGCACTTGATAACAATTCATTACGCTGTATTTTGCATATCCAAACACCTTAGCAAAATGTCCTCAGAAAGAAGTTGGACAGTACTGTGTACATGAATGATTTAATGAGACACAAATAAACAGAAGTGCTAATAAACAGTAGGATACTATAGCTTTCACTAAAGTTTGCTGTGTATGTCGACAGTTTGAATTAACTTGATCTAAATTCGGACAAACTCAGACTTGACAGACAAGACCTGAGTTTCCGAGCTTAAGGGGATGTCCCATTTGAAAATTCTGACTAGGAACTCCAAATTCAAATGGAACAAGCATAAGCCCTTTATTGCATTGTCCTGGAATGGTTATAGTTGGGGGCACTGGAAAACTATTGAGTGACATGCGATTTAACATGATCACGTAATGTTTCCCAAGGACACTTTTTGATGACAGATAAATCAGCAGTTTATCTGAACATCTGACTCTCTTGGTAGACTGAGGATGAAACCTGGAAATAGGAACAAAGTTAGAAAACGTGCCATTGGCAGGAAGCACACAATAAGCAGCAGCCATGTTGCTCTTTTAAAAGGGCAGACAGCAGAAGAGGAATGATTCCTTAAACGTAAGAGTAGGGTCAAAGGTGCAGACACACAAGTAAAATGCAACACATAGTCATAGCCTGAGGTCCCTTTTACAGGGCCAGGTCTAGAGCATGCCCCAGCAAATAAGCTTATGTGTGGAAAAAAGCTCACCTGGCTACAGTGGAAGAGGCCTCAATCAGGAAGAATAGGAAAAAAGAAAAAGATCTGCAATGTGAATTTATGGTATATGGAGATAAACAAGTGGGTAAGCTACCCTACTTGGGATAAGCACCTGTGTAGATAGGTTCACAGAGGCTGTATGCATTGCTATTTTGTTTTTTTTTTTTTTTTTTTACTAATTTGTCATTTTCTTTACTCACCTAACCAAACCTTGTTTATTTAATAAATCATTGATTTTATACATATACTAGCAGAATACCCGCGCTTCGCAGCGGAGAAGTAGTGTGTTAAAGAAGGTATGAAAAAGAAAAGGAAAAATGTTAAAAATAACGTAACTTGATTGTTAATGT
>JANRMT010062813.1:117537543-117600207 GCA_026402145.1 Polypterus bichir lapradei
ATAATTTACCCGTGGCAGTTTGCTATTGGATTGCCGCTGACGGACGGCCTTATATGGGCAGGCACTAAATTACAAACGCCAGCGGCAGCCTGTCTATGAACTTAATTTAAAGTGTAGGTTTACACTGTGCTTTGTTTCCGAAGTAGCAGAACTCATGAATATGGTTGTATATATCACTCGCTCGCTTCTTATTGTTTCGCTGCCTTCTCAATTATATAATGCATGTTTTCTTCAGCGCTTTTTGGGGCTCTTCCTGGTTTTCTACGTACTGCGTGATTACGTGAGAGGCGTGATGATGTCAAACTCCGCCCCCACGGGTTTCAAGCTCATCTCCATTACAGTAAATGGAGAAAAACAGCTTCCAGTTATGACCATTACGCGTAGAATTTTGAAATGAAACCTGCCCAACTTTTGTAAGGAAGCTGTAAGGAATAAGCCTGCCAAATTTCAGCCTTCTACCTACACGGGAAGTTGGAGAATTAGTGATGAGTCAGTCAGTCAGTCAGTCAGTCAGTCAGTCAGTCAGTCAGTGAGTGAGGGCTTTGCCTTTTATTAGTATAGATATATATATCTACATATACACACATACATATACATACACACACATATATACACACAAATACATATATATATATATATATATACATACACACACACATATATAAACATATATATACATACTGTACATATCTACATATATACATACACACACACACAACTATCGTATATGTTGAAGTTCTATTTAAATTTTAAGTAGAAGGAATTTTTATTTAGTCGACAGAATATTATTCCAGAATAAATCAACTCAAGCCTTAAATAACTTATAATATTTTGCTCTCCATAAAAATATATCCTGTCTAAATTATACAAGTTAGAAATAAAGTAAATGTTACAAAATTCTTTTTTTGTTCTTCAAAGTCACCAAAGCGCCGTGCGAACTCAGTGCACTCAGTTTATGAACAAAGTGCGTATTTGGGAACACCGTAGTGTCGACTTGGTTCAACATTACTTGGCAACAGGGAAAGTGGGGCAGGTTACACTGGTGCATTTGTGTCTCCCATAAAAGTAGCTTCACTTAAAATCACTTTGTGATTTTGCACGGGTAAAAACGTCTGCTGGAGTGTCAGATTCTTCTTTAACTCTTCTGCTTTCTGTATCTTGTGCATTGCATTCAGGTTTTTCGGGTTATCCTGATGTTTTGTCTCATAGTGCCGTCTTAGATTAAATTCTGAAATTACACCCACATTTGCTCCAGAAATGAGACACACGGGTTTACCGGCAATGTCAGTAAACATATACAAAGCCTCCCATCAGTTTTTAAAGGCTCTATGTTTAGAATCACCTTTTCTCTTCGGCATTGTGTGGGCTAGCTTCGCAATAACTTGCAGCATCATAAGCTAGACTTGATTAACGCGGTAAGTGTTCGGCAAGGCAGCTGAAGCGCTGCATTATGGGACCTGTAGTTTATTGTGTTACCAGCACTTCATATCCCCGGGCCATTAATAACAATAATACAGTATATAAAATGATCTCGCGGGCCGGATATAATTACACGCCGGGCCGGATGTGGCCTGCGGACTTTAAGTTTGACACATATGCACTAAATAGAACTTGAAAAGATATATTTTTTCAAATGTGATCGCACAATTCAGATAGAGTTGACGCGCACTACAGTACATCGAGCCCGCGTGCTATTGTGGTTTTGCCTGCGTGCCTCAATAAGTCATCCTCCCCTCGCTCTTACTTTTTTACCGTTCATCTAATGAATACACTGAGTAAGGCTTTAGCAAAACAATTATTGATGGCGAATAAAGTATCCATTATTCGAGTATGTAGATCGGGGTATATATATACATATATATATATACCCGGGTATCGCAGTGGAGACGTAGTGTGTTAAAGAAGCTATGAAAAAGAAAAGGGAACATTTTAAAAATAACGTAACATGACTGTCAATATACAGTAATTGTTTTCTGAGTTTTACTGAGTGTTGCTGTCATCAAGGATTTGATTATCATTATTTCTTTCAATCAGGTTCGTATTTGTAGGATGTGTTGTGTTCAAGTTACATTCCGTGTTTGTCAATCGTTGTAAAGATGACAGGTTTCATTCATCGATTCATTTCTTACTGCATCAATAAACAGCTCGTCTTCCTCTTTATCTGAGACCTGACACACTGCATGCACGGGTTTTTTTTTACACTGTCTTCCTTTAGCGGGACATTGACTTTTTCCACCGTGTGCTTTGTTTCCGCAGCAGCTGCACTTATGAATATGCTTGTATGTATCAGACGCTTCATATTTTTTTGCTGCCTTTTCAATTGTGTAATTCGGTTTTTGTTCAGCGCTCTTTGGAACTGTTGCTTTTTGTCTGTGCACTGCGTCAGTTCACGTGAGCCGCTCGGTGTACATGCATCGAAGTTTCCCAGCTGTGCTGGTGCCATGTCGTGCTATGTCCATGGCTGTATCTAATGTTACCGAAGTCCCGGCACTTAAAACTTTCTCTCGCAGTTTCGCTGAGTTTGTGCCAAACACCACCCTGACCATCTCATCTTCCTCTGCATAAGCACAGTCCTTCACCCGTGAATATTTACCCGTGGCAGTGTTTCTATTGGATTGCCGCTGACGGACGGCCTTATATGGGCAGGCACTAAATTACAAACGCCAGCGGCAGCCTGTCTATGAACTTAATTTAAAGTTTAGGTTTACATCGTGCTTTTTTTTCCGAAGTAGCAGAACTCATGAATATGGTTGTATATGTCACTCGCTTGCTTCTTATTGTTTCGCTGCCTTCTCAATTATATAATGCATGTTTTCTTCAGCGCTTTTTGGGCCTCTTCCTGGTTTTCTACGTACTGCGTGATTATGTGGGAGGCGTGATCATGTCACACGAAACTCCGCCCCCACGGGTTTCAAGCTCATCTCCATTACAGTAAATGGAGAAAAACAGCTTCCAGTTATGACCATTATGCGTAGAATTTCGAAATGAAACCTGCCCAACTTTTGTAAGGAAGCTGTAAGGAATAAGCCTGCCAAATTGCAGCCTTCTACCTACACGGGAAGTTGGAGAATTAGTGATGAGTCAGTCAGTCAGTGAGTGAGTGAGTGAGTGAGTGAGTGAGTGAGTGAGTCAGTGAGGGCTTTGCCGTTTATTAGTATAGATAGATGTATTGATCCAGAATAGAGCTGGTCCTTATTTTGATCCATATTTTGGATTACAGAACCATAGAGGAACTGAGTTGTGTTTTGAATCAACTATTGGTATGGAAAGGCAATGTTCCACACATGATGTGAAGCAGATACTAAATGACTCTTATTATGCTGTTTATATGTTCTGTGTGAGATAGATTCAAAGGCTTAACTATCCAGGAAAGGGTGGTAATGACAAGCAGGCCTTGCTGTAAGAAGTTAGCGTTATGTGATCAGTATTCTCCTGTCAAAAAATGACACTAGACTGGCCTGCAACAAAAAGGTGAATTGAGTGTGACAGGATGACCTAAGTTTGTTATGGCATTTCCAACCAATTACCAAGACCCAAGTGTAGTAGGAGATAGTTTACAACATCATATTACTCTCTGTTATGTTGGTGTGCACAATCAGAATTATGAATGCAGAGATCCTCACTGAAACTGACCTGATGCCATTATAGCTGCTCACATCTGACACCAACCCTGATATGGTCAGCAGTCAATGGCTGATGTTGTTATGTGGACATCTTGAATGGAGTTCAATTTTAATTCAGAGATTGTCATTTGCGGATTCAAGGAAGGCTGGGAAAAAATTGTATTGTGGAATGTTTAAAGCAATAAAGGGATCTACTGAACCTACTGTGGTATTCTCTAGGTTCTTCTAGATCTCATGACTATCTAAAAGCAATCACAAACAATATATTTTCCTTTTAGACAAGCTTAAACACTGACAATATACAGATAAGGTGGATATGAATTAGATCAAGTCATAATCTGAAGATAAAGCAAAAACTAAAACCAGGAAGCTACTAAGAAACAATGAGCAGAAAAAATAAATCATAATCAGAAGAGGGACATGTTAAATTCTGAAGTTCACGTAAGATATCAGGCCTTCTTAAAAAAGGAAGCAACCGTAATCTTAATCAGGAAATTACCTGCATTAAAATAAGAATTCTAAATTGCTTTATTATGTAATTTGAAGGGTACTGGAGGGTGCAAGGACCAATGGCTTCTGCCCATGGACAAAAACAGGTAGGAAAAAAACCTAGCTGCTCATGCTTAGAGTGAAACAGCAGTAGGCAGCAGACAAAGAGCTGCACAGAAAAAAAATATGAACAAAGATTGCAGCAATCTGAGATGCAAATTGACAGGATTGCACAGAGAAGCATCACATAGTGGCTGTGGGGTTGTTATGTTCAACTCTGCATAGACAAACAAAACAAATGAGCCATTACCAGCTGTTTGGTTGAGTCTATAGTTTCTTGCTACCTGTTTGGTCGTGCATGACGGTGACCATTGCATTCAAAGGAAATGGGTTGTGTATGGTTTGCGACAGGACTTGCGATGAGTTACCGTGGGAATCTTAAGTAATTGACATTGCTCCACTCTGACTGTCAGCAGCGATTCTACTAGGGGTTCCCCTGCCACCATTATGACTGTTGCTGGCCCATGATCTGATGGTAGCCATTGACCAAGTCTCAAAGACACTAAGAAGGGCAAGATTTGGTCCATGAGAAAAAAAAGTTTAAGAACTACTGGTCTAGTCAGAGTAAACTGAGTGAAACTGAGAACTGCTTGGCAAAACAGTCAGTTGGACAGGTTCTACCCACCAAAATAGTGCACAAAAGAATAAAGAAGCTACCCTTGGAAAAAGACACCACACAAACAGGAGTGTAGAAAGAAAACAAAACAATGATTTCAGTTCTAGGAACATCAACACAGGCCCTTCTCAATGAAGATCTGTTACTCCAAAAACTCAAATACAAAATTCTTTTATTTTGCAGAAGCGCAGTTTGTCAGGGTCCAGCAATGGTTTTATCCCTGGCTCAAGTGTGATTTGGTTTTTTTTTTGTAATTAATATTTGCCTTGCTTTTTAAATATTACTTGGTAGTTTATTTGACTATATTGTTGTTTTCATTACTTCTACATTTTGTTTACTGAATATATTGTTTGTTAATTATTTTGCATTTAATGTATTTATTAGTTTTCTATATATTTATCCATATCATATAATGCTACAGCTGGGGAATTGACCCAGCAGTATTAAAACCAAGGCAACATTTACTATTGCTCATTCAGAATTAAGGTTTTAGTTCTGGTTTGAATGTGCTGATGTTGATCCCATGGTCTTGTCTCAAGGTCCTGTCTCTGGTTACTGAGTTTTGAACTTGTTTCCTTTTTTATGTTATATTTCAGCTAGGGTGTGTTCCCTGCTATCTGTTTGTTTCTTTTTTATGCTGTCTTGGTTATTGTTAAAGTGTATTTCATATTGTCATTTGCATCAGAGTGTCACCTTCCATGTTCTTCACAGCTAAGTAATACCACTTCAAGCATAGAGGTGGCACTGCCTCCACTAACAATCTTGTTTTCTTTTTTTTAAAGGCTACCTAGTAAGGACAACTAACTCCATCCCTAATGTTCACTGGGGTATAAACTTGAGACCTCCCTGAAAAAAAATGTCTCTTAAGGCTTAAACACTCAAGGAGTGGAGCTCGACTCACAGACCAAAAAAGCTGTTATACAAAGAAGCCCTGAATACCTGATTGCTGAGGGACTACCTTGTTTTGTTTGTTATTGTTGAATGCCATTGCATGTTTTACTTTTATGTTTTCAACAAGTAAATGGGGACTGTCGTCTTGGCATCCTTGGCACCCAAAGTGCTGCAATCGTGCCAGCCTGTTATTTCTCAGATAACCACAGGTGGTGTGGTTGGCAGAATGGCAGAACAGATTTATTTAGCCAAGTTAGTGCACCAGCTCTCTGACCAAGTCAACAAGTTGCAGGTTCAACAAGCTGAGTTGCTTGATACACAGGATTGACATGAGGCAGTGATTGTTTACCATCCCAGCAGGGGTCAAGGAACTACTCATTTCGATGCACCCTCGGAACAATGTTGAAACTTTTTTACTTTTTGGGAACCAGGTGAATGGGTGCGCCTGCTTGGTCCTTTATTAACTGGCAAGGGAGTATTATGACCTGGAGAAGAAGGCAGCAGCTGACTACAGTACCCTGAAGAGGGAGATTCCAGCCCATTATGGCTTGACTCCAGTGTGCCAAGCTTAGAAGTGCAGGGAGTGGTGTTTCAACCCAGAGCGACCAGCGATGGTCCAAGCCTTCAATATTTGGGGAACAATGGCCTGGTGGCTGCGCTTCATTGAACTGGCAGCTGAGATGCAATGTTAAAAATGTAACAGCTGATTATTTGGTTCATGGTCTCCCAGAGTACCTTGTCCACCAAGTGACGAGACAACTATGGGCAGACATTGAAAAACTTGTGGCCGCCATCAAGTAGCACACATCCGCCGGCCATATAGAGCAGCCAGAAGAGCAGAGACAGACCCTGATCTACATGCTCCCAGCGTCCTGAGACCAGTGCTAGAGAAGCGGAGACCCCCACTCGGAGACAATCCCATTCACCTGTGCTTATTGCTACTGCTGTGGTATGCAATTATCCCTGAGTGGATGACCTCATGGAGTGCGGATGGGCCCCAGGAGAAGGGTATTGTTGTGCAGTAGCTCCTACCCTTCTCATGCTGCCTTTTACAGGCAAGGCCCGAATTAATGGACACACATCCATACACAGTCCTATAGTGACTCCAGCAGTAACACTTCAGTTATTGTAGGAAGATATGTCCTGTTGCAACAGTTTGATTGTCAACAAGCTGCCAGTCTCACCTCTATACATAGCGAAACCCAGCTATACCCCACTGTGCTTTGCTGGATTCTTGTACAAAAGCACTTAAGGAGGTAACGGGTGATGGTCATACTAGGACCAAGGCTAGACGCACAGCTAAGAGGAGGAACTTGACCATGGATGATGATAAACCATCCAAAGAAGACACCCCGCCATGCAGAAGAGTAGGTAAGGGTGTGGCCACCCAATGATATGGCCATTGTGGGAGAAGGAGTCACAAACCAAACACATCTCTGGATCCACCCCCTGATCCAGCAATGTCTGTGGGAACCATGTCTGACGCTTTGGTAAACCTGCAACAGAGGTTTCAATCCATGCCCAACCTCCTTTAACCTCCTTAGCATTGCATTTTATTGCAAAAAAACATGAAAAAAGCATTGCATTTTTTGGTATGAAAAATTACATTTTTATTAAATCTCAAATGTCTAATAATGATACAAATAATAGTAATGATGAATAAAAATAATAATATGAAATGAACAATAATAATAAAAATAATAATAAAAGTAATAATAATAATGATGCCAAAACAGTATATAATCTCAAAATGAGTCCTTTGTGTATTAAATTTTAAAGCACGGTGAAAGGCAAAATCCAACATCACAGTCGGGATCATAATAGCATTTTTTTTGGGGGATTTTCTTTCCAGATTTATCCGTTTTTGAACAAAAAAACTACACAGGTACGGGTTGGGTTCTGTTTCTTTCTGTTAGAAGTGTATAATCAATAAAATGTCTACCAATAAGATGCTCTGGATTCACCTGTGATGTGTTGGGTCGATTGCGTCTCTTTAGCGGTAGTGAGGAGGGTTGGATGTGCGGCAATGATTTGTTCTACAAGCTGGCATGTAAAGCTTGCATGATATATAGTTTTGCCAGCTTTTTCTTTGTAAAATACGAATGCATTCCAAATGCACTGTTCTGCTAGATGATGAAATATCGTTTTGTAGTATTTCTTTTGTTGCCTCCACATAGCGGGATAGAAAGTCAATTTTTGATCCACACGATCTATACCGTCCATCGTGCTATTTTAGTCATCCAAAGCACAAGGCTTCATAACCTGCTTGTGGCCCTTTGCCTGTTAAGTTACTGTAGCTACATTTTGTACAGTGCTAAGAAGACAAACATCTTTCTTGTCCCCCCATTTCAAAGGAAGTACTTCACCCTTTTGCCAAGCTACTAGTGCACCTTGCTGTTATTTAGCTTTGCCAAAGTCTTCAGGCAAGCCATGATGGTTACAACACACTGTTCCATTGTGTCAGTCTTTCTTTGCAGCATGATGTCAAATAGCTGCAAGTTACATGGTAACCTTGGTCCAACAGAGCATCTATCAAAGTCAGCACCGATGACATAGCAACACCACACTGAATGTATTTCGGATCAAACATTGTCCCTTTCTCTGTGTACAAAACTGAATTCCAAATGCATCCCATTTTAGATTCACAAAGCTCATAATACTTTATTACAGATCTTGCTCTTTTTGATGCAATGTACTGTGTCCATGACAGTTTGCCAATATAAGCCATGAGACTTTCATTGATGCTGACATTGTGGTCCAGAATGTAAACACTCCAAAATTTTGCTACAATTGCATTGTATATCTCCCGAATTTTCTTCATTTTAGGTGCTGAATGGATATTTTCATTAAAGTCTTCATTGTTGATAAAGTGCAGGTAATTCGTAATTAGTGAAAATCATCACTCAGACATAATTTCTCCAAAGAATGGCAGCACCAACAGTACTCTCACAGCCAGAGTGATTCTCGATTCTAACGCTTACACAAGACGTATCTGTACAGGTGCCTGAGTAACACTTGGGACGATCGCTATTAGCACAGTTTTCGTAGCCTAAGTAACGCTCGCGTCTAACGCTAAGGTGGTTAAACGTACGCAATGGAATGATGATTCCCTCAAGTTTGCAAGGAATGTAGTCACTGCGGTAGATGGCCACTTGACCAGTGGTTCCATACCAGCAAATTCTCATTTTGTACTCAATCGAGATCTGTTCTATCAGGAGATGGAAGCACAGGGCAATCTGTAACTTCGCTCAAGCCCATCTATTGGGAGCTCACCTGGGGTCTGATAAAACTCTAGAGAGAATCACTGCTCATTTTTACTGGCAGGGGTTGCATGAAGAGGTGCATCATTTTTGTAGATCCTAACCCAAATACCCGAGGGGGGGTCACCTCTTGTTCTCTTCACACTGATTGACATCCTGTTCGAGTGGATCAGGATTGTCAGTCAGCCCACTCGAACCATTGGCATGGGAACATAAATGCATTATTGTACTGGTGGATTATGCCACCCAGTATCCAGAGGCATACCCCTATGGGTGGTGAATATGAAAGATATTGCCCAGGAACTGGTAGGGGTGTTCTCGTGAGTTGGTATCCCTATTGAAGTCCTAACAGTACCAAGAACTCCCTTTATGTCTAGCACCTTCAGGGAGGTCACCAGACTGTTCCTTGTCACCCATCTCAAAACTTCTGTGTATCACACTCAAACGGTTTGGTAGAGAGATCCAATCAAACTTTCAAACAGATGCTGAGAAAGGGTTCCATTTGAGCTCCTATACAGAAGATGACTGTTCGATCTGTTTCAGCAGGGATGGGAGGAAGAAACAACGTGGAACCCACCTTCGAAAATTCAGCCCTGGACACTGACGTATTGTCTTGGTCCCCACGTCCCATTCAAAACTCCTAAGAATGTGGTATGGAACCCTGATGCCAAAGTCACATTCAGTTACCTGTAAATGGCCCTTATGTAATCTTCTAATGTCTCCTAAATCTTCTCTCCCTTTCCTCCTTCAGACTGATGCTTTGGACACCAGCCACGGTGGCATGATGAGCCAAGTCACTGATGGAGCCGAACACCGCATCATGTACTTCAGCCAGAAACTGTTGGACCAGAAGACGAGGTATGCAGCGATTAAACATAATGCTCCCTCTATTAAATGGGACATTACTCAGCTCCAGTAATACCTCTTAGGTTGCATGTTTACCCTGGTCACCAACCATGCACCACTCCAGTTGTTATGTGCCCAAAAGGATTCCAACCCAAGAGTAACTCATTGGTGTTTCAGTCTCCATTAGGCTTACACAGTGCTCCCTATACAGCAATGTTGATGCTCCCTCCTGGGCCCATAACCTTATGGCTTGGTCTGTTCGCCCCTGTGGGGCTGAGCTAAGGTGGGACGTGTCCACTAGATGACAACAGAATATTGTCCTAGAGTTATTCAGGCTTAACAATTTAAATGGATCCTTACATGTCACCTGAGTCTGACAGGCTTAACCACATTTTAATAGAAATCCAAGCACAAGTGATGCTTGGAGTTAATGCTTCCAACACCATCTGGCCACCTAACCCTGTGTATACTGTTGTCTCTATTAAGCTACCGAATCCAAGATATACTGTTAAAGCTATAACTTTTATGCTGCCTACATCAACATTTGCTACCATTTCTTTTAAGCCATTGCCTCAATTATGTGCTGCTGAGTTTCTAGACAAACTGATTCCCATTAATTAATTGCATTTATATTGAGCTTTTCTAACCTATTTAAAATGCTTTACTGAGGCAGTGAAGAACCACTTTAACCCCCACCACTGCAGAGCGTTGATCTGGATAATGTAATAGCAACCATTCTTATGTCATTACACATTAGCATTTAGGTGTTTAGGGATGGGAAGGATAGCCAATAAGGGAAAGGGGATAATTAGGGGACCAGAATGACAAGGCTGTGGTGGCCAATTTAGCCAGGACATTGGGAATACCATTACTATTTTCAAAAGATTCCCAGGGATCTGTTATGATTACAGAGGGTCAAGAGCATTTCAAAGGACAGTGCCAATTTTTATAGCACAGCTTTCCCATCATTGCTCTGGGGCACTGAAAACCACACACAAACCACATTGTGATTTTTTTTTTCTTCCAGCAGCAAACCGAGATTTTTATAAATAGTCTTCCTATGAAATATTGCTCAGACACAGGAGGATTAGTATGGTGGTATGATTCCTGCGCATTTTGCCAGCATTGTTGAACTTTTCCCACTATCAATGTCTGTTTTTGCCTCTCCTACTCAGGTAACTTGCTTTTGCCACCCAGCCTGAGCCTCTGGCTTTGGCCTTTACTACACACCTTGGGCCTCTAGCTTCTATCTGTCACTGAGCCTTAGTCTCCAGATGCTGCTTTTGCTGCTAAATCTGACATCAGGCCAAATTGGTTCTGTAAGCTTTGAGTTGCTGTTGTTGCCCAAGTTCCCACGAGGGGCTGCCTCTGCATTGCTGTTGCAGTGTACATCAACTTGGGGAGGCACTATTGTGTCTTCCACCCCAACCCCAAGAAGGAGAGCTAGCATTGTCATCTCAGGGTATTCTGCAGCACCTTTCTGCCAGAGGGCCTTTGAAATTTCTTTTCCTCTTGAGTGCCTGTGTTCCAGCAGGGGGCGCTAGCTCCCTGGTTGGAATAAGTTCTTTTGTAATTGCAGCGTCTTAAGTAAACTGAATCTATATAGATATAGTATAAAAAGGCGATAGCCCTCCCTTAGTGATACGGCGATAAGAAATCACATAGGAGAAATAACTTAGCTTTCTTTAATGATGATAACAGACAAGGAAGCCAATGACAAGACTTTTCACCGAAATGAGTGCTCGATGTATACAGTCTGCCATTTCCGTTGCTGTGCTGGAAGGATTTTCAGGATCGGATGACATTTTATCCCATCCATCCGTCGGCTTCAAAGGTATACCGGGCAATGTTCCAAGGTTTTATACCCTTCATATTCAGGCCCGCTCTTAGGTAAATCATGCCATTCCAAACAAGGAAAAGAAGATCCAATATCATGCTGACTCTGTCACACAGAAATAGTACAATGCCCATTTTCGTAGTTGTCCCTTTCATATTTTCTAATGCTTGCCTAGTGTTTTCCTCTAGAGGGCGTTAGCTCCTTGGTTGGAATAAGTTATTTTTTTAATTGCAACAACAACAACAACAACATTTATTTATATAGAACATTTTCATACAAATAATGCAGCTCAAAGTGCTTTACATGATGAAGAAAGAGAAAAAAGACAAAATAAATAAGAATTAAAATAAGGGAATACTAGTTAACATAGAATAAAAGTAAGGTCCGATGGACAGGGAGGACAGACAAAACAAAAAAACTCCAGACGGCTGGAGAAAAAAATAAAATCTGCAGGAGTTCCAGGCCACGAGACTGCCCAGCCCCCTCTAGGCATTCTACCTAACATAAATGATCAGTCCTCATTGTATTCAGGGTTCTCATGGAAGAACGTGATGATGACAGTCATGTGAACTTCTGGCCTTTAATCCATCAATGTAGGGACATCACGGTGCTTTGATCAGGTGGTGATGGCGCAGGTCACCACCCCAGAGAAACGAAAAAAGAACAGAAGAAAAAGTAGGGGTTAGTACGGATTTTGAATATGAATATCATGAATAATAATAATAATAATAATAATAATAATTAATTGAATATGCAGAGCATCAGGATTAAACTAAGATAAAGCTATGAGAAAGCCATACTAAAGTAATGTGTTTTCAGCAGTTTTTTAAAGTGCTCCACTGTATTAGCCTGGTGAATTCCTATTGGCAAACTATTCCAGATTGCGGCGTTTTAAGTAACCTGAACCTAAATAGATATATTATAAAGAGGTGATATCCCTCCCATAGTAATATGCTGGTAAAAATTCACATAAGAGAAAATAACAGCTTTCTTTAATGACAATTTACATGGCATAACAGACGAGGAAGCCGTAGCAAGACTATTATCGAAGTGGGATCTCAATGTATACAGTCTGCCATTTTCGATGCTGCGCTGGAAGGATTTTCAGGATCGGATGATGTTATTTCCCATCCATCTGTCGGCTTCAAAAGTGTGCTGTGCAATGTTCCAAGGCTTTTTACTCTTTCTCCATGTGCAGGCCCTTACTTAGGTAAATCATGCCATTCCAAACAAGGCAAAGAAAGGATTCAAATTCATGCTGACTTTTAACACACAGAAATAGTGCATGTTGCCCATTTGTCTTTGTCTATCTTGTCCTATGCTTGGCCTAGCAGTTCCAAATGCTGAGCCCCTTTGTACTAAATCTGGTTTAGCTATGCATGTAGAAAGAAAAGAGAAACAGATTTAAATATTTGCACAGAGCACAATGACATTAAACATATTCTGATTAGACCTAGCAGTTCTAAATGATGAGCCTCCCCCACCTCCAATAGTCCCATTAGCTGACTCAGACGATATTGAGTCTTACCTACTGATATATGAGAGGACTGCCTCTTGGAATCAGTGGCTGTGGGCAGAATGGGCCCACATTCTCGCACCGTACCTTAAGGGCACTGCGGAGTGGGCTTATTATGACCTCTCTGAGGAGGAAGCCACCAACTACGACCTTTTGAGGGGCGAGATCTTTAAGTGCTATGGCGTGACCTTGGGCCAGCAGACGAGGGAGTGGCGACATTGGTGATTCGATCCTGACACTCCGGCCAGGGCCCAGACATTCAGGTTCTGGGGTAAGCTGGGCTGTTGGCTATGGCCAGATATTAACCAGGCGCACCAGGTAGTGGAGCAGGTGGCCTGCGAAGGCTTAGTAAATGCCATGTCAGAATATCTCACCCAACAGGTCCGAAGGCATCCATACAAAGACATGAATGGCCTTCTGCAGCTGTTGGAGCGCCATCTGGTGGTGAACCAAGTCAGGGGGGGTGGTCAGAAAGGTATGCTCGTGGTGCCCGGTAGGGCCATGTCACTCCGCCTGAGCCCACCTGTCGTGTTGTGGATGTTCCAGCAAAACAAAAAGAAACCGTTCCCAGCCCGCCCCACTGTTTCAAGTGTGGCAAGCTGGGACATATCCTCACCACTTGCCCGCTCAACGCAGAGCCTATGGACTGCACTTTGCTGAAAGGAGAGAGGTATTGTGCTCTGTCTAATCTCCTGTCAGTTCCTAATACGGTAGTGGTGTTGGTGAATGGGAGCTCAATCTTGGCATTGTTTGATTCCAGGAGCAATATCTCCATTGTTGCTCGCCGTTTCGTTTAACCGCGACAGTGGCTGACTCAAAAAAGTGTGACCTGTGTGCATGGGGAGACCAGAAAGTATAGGTTCACAAGGTGTTTTGTAACCTGGGAGGGTGAACCTAAACAACTGCTCATGGCTGTAATGCCCGAGCCCCCCTATCTGGTTATATTGGGACGTGATTAGTCGGATATTTACTTTTATTTTACTAGCGGTAAAATCTACCCCACTCCTAGGTATGACTTGGGTCTAATTGTGGACGGTCAAGAGGCCGTCTCAGCTGCTCCCATGCCATGCCTTCCAGCAAGTTCTGATGACCGGGGGTCTCGGGTGCAGAGCTCCTTCACATTGGACCTCGTCCTTTAACCAGCCTAGAATTCCAATTTCAGGCTACCCCAGCCTCATTTAAAAGAGAACAGTGGAACGATGATTCCCTTAAGTTTGCCAGGAATGCTATCGTTTCCGTTGATGGACAAAATCCGAAAAATCCCCCACCACAAGGACCCTACTTTGTCCTGAAAAATGATCTGCTCTATCAGGTAGCTGAGCACGAGGGTGAGATCAGGATGTTTTTGCTAGTACTGCGAACCTACTGGCGGGAGGTCTGCAAGCTAGCACACGCCCATCTCCTGGGCGCCCACCTCGGTGCCGAGAAAACATTGGAGAGACTGAAACTCTGGTTCTTTTGGCCAGGAATAAATGAGGAGGTCCGATGTTTTTGTCGGTCCTGCCCGGAATGTCAACTATGTCAGATTCCCAGGCGGGACTGTGCTCCTCTATTTCCGATGCCCCTAATTGACATCCCCTTCGAGAGGATCGGCATCAATCTGGTAGGCCCCCTGGAATCCTCAATGAGAGACCATAAGTACATGTTAGTTATGGTCGATTACACAACCCGATTTCCAGAAGCCGTTCCCCTGCAAACGGCCAATTCAAAAAATATCGCACGGGAACTTGTAGGATTTTTTTCTGGAGTAGGTATACCTAAGGAAGTCCTTACAGATCAAGGTACACTTTTCACGTCGGATACATTCAGGGAGGTTGCCAACTTACTCTGTATTAAGCATCTTAACATGTCTGTTTATCATCCGCAGACGGATGGGTTAGTGGGAAGGTTTAATCAAACCCTCAAACAGATGCTTTGCAAGGTAGTCAGCAAGGACGGGAGGAACTGGGACCAGCTCCTACCGCTGGTACTTTTTGCTTATCGGGAGGTCCGCAAGCTTCCATGGGGTTTTACCCTTTTGAGCTACTGTATGGGCGGCAACACCGGGGTATCTTGGACATCCTAAAAGAAGGGTGGGAAGGAGAGGCCCTTCCCTCCACCAATATTTTAGAGTATATCGCGCAGTTAAGCGATAGATTTGCAAAAATCAAGCCCTTGTTAAAGGAGCACATGTCAAAAGCTCAATCAGCGCAGGCGTGGAACTACAATAGAAACACATCCTTATGGGAGTCTCAGCCGGGAGACCATGTAATGGTTCTTGTGTCCACTTCCCATTCCAGACTCTTGGCCCATTGGCAGGGCCCTTACAAGGTTAAAGAGAGAAAAGGGCTTGTTGACTATTTGGTGAAATAGCCAAACCAACGAGCAAGCGAGAGGGTCTACCACGTCAACTTGTTAAAGCCGTGGAAGGACAGGGAAGACCTCCCTCTCTCCAGCCCGACCCACTCCCTTTTCTCAAAAGCATCTGTACTTAACTTTGGTCCCAATTTGAGTCCCTGCCAATGGGAAGAGCTGGAGTCTGCGATCCTGTCTGTCCCGGAAGTGGTTAGTGAGGCCCTGGGCCACACCTTGCTAATCCAGCATGACATTGTGACAGACCCCGGGGTGATTATCAGAGAACGCCCCTATCGCCTCCCGAAGGCAAAAAGTACAGAGGTAGAGTTAGAGATCCAGTGTATGCTGGACCTCGATATCATTGAAAAAAGTCACAGCCTGTGGTCCAGTCCCATTATTGTCGTTTCTAAGCCCGATGAGTCAATGTCAATGTCAATTTATTTATATAGCACATTTAAAACAACATAGTAATGCTGCGGCCAAAGTGCTTTACAATAATAGAATAAAAGAAAAATAAAAAAACAAAAACAATAAACAATAAAACATAAATAGTAATAAAATATATGAACATAAGATAGATAATAAATAGAAATAATGTTATATGATCACAAAGAGGAAAACCATCAGTATTACTGAAGGTCACTGAATGCAAGTGAAAAGAAGTGAGTTTTTAATCTTGTTTTGAACTGTTCAATTGTAGATGACTCCTTAATATGATGAGGTAGAGAGTTCCACAGGCGAGGGGCAGCAGCTGCAAAGGCCCTGTCTCCCTTGGTTTTAGTACGAGGGACAACAAGAGACAACTGACCAGAAGATCTAAGCACTCTGGATGGCTGGTGTAAAATACACAATTCAGATAAACAGGCAAGAGCAAGCCCATGTAACGATTTAAAAACTAGTAACAAGATTTTAAAATCAATTCGAAAACTGACAGGCAGCCAGTGTAAAGAAGCTAAAATAGGAGAAACAGAGTCATACTTCCTTGCCCCAACCAGAAAGCGAGCGGCAGCATTTTGGACCAGCTGTAACCTGTGTATCAGAGATTTGCTAATCCTAGAATACAGCGAATTGCAATAATCGAGGCGAGAAAAAATAAAGGCATGAGTAGCTTTCTCAAGATCTTTAGAAGATAAAAAAGGCTTTATCTTACCTAATAGACGAAGTTGGAAAACACAAGTCTTGAATACAGAATTTACTTGTTTCTCAAAAGAGAGGTTACTATCAAAGGTAACACCAAGATTGCGGACTTGAGGTTTGGAAAAGGCTGAGAAGTCCAAGACCAATTTGGGCTTTAGCTGGTGGACCCACTATAAGCACCTCCATTTTATATTAATTTAGATCAAGAAAATTATTGGCCATCCAGGATCTTAGTTCAGACAGACAGTTGTGGAGTTGATTTGTTGCAGAGTTGCAGACGGGAATATAAACCTGAGTATCATCAGCACAGCAGTGAAAAAAAATGTTAAATTTCCTAAAAATCGCTCCAATAGGGTGAAGGTATATAGAGAATAAAATAGGACCTAAAATGGATCCCTGAGGAACACCATATTTAAGAGGAACAGTAGATGAAAAAGAGGAATTTAAAGTCACTGAAAAGTGTCTACCAGTTAAATATGACCGGAACCAGTTAAGAGCAGCCCCTTTAATCCCAACAAGATGTTCGAGCCGCATCAGCAATATTTCATGGTCAATGGTGTCAAAGGCAGCAGACAGGTCAAGGAGGACAAGGACTGCCGCATCACCTGAGTCAGTAATAAGAGAGATGTCGTTGAACACTTTCAGGAGTGCCGTTTCAACACCATGATAACGCCTAAAACCAGATTGGTAGGTCTCAAATAAATTATTGGAGTTAAGGTGATTGACCAATTGATTATAAATAATTTTTTCTAGTATTTTAGCCAGAAATGGGAGCTGGGAAATTGGACGAAAGTTGGTTAAAACTCCAGGATCTAATCCTGCCTTTTTTAGATGGGGACGGACGCAACATTCGCATTATCTGACTACCCTTGACATGACTAAGGGATACTGGCAAATTCCCTTAGCGGCATCCACAAAAGAAAAAACGGCATTTAGTACCCCTAGCGGACACTAGCAGTACAAGGTCCTCCCATTTGGACTGCATGGAGCACCAGCAACCTTCCAGCATCTGGTCGATAGAGTGTTAAGGCCCCATCTGTCCTACTGTGCCGCCTACCTTGATGACGTTGTCATCATTTCCGACACCTGGGACGAACATGTACTGCAGGTCTACTCGTTCCTCCTGATGCTAGTGAAAGCCTGGCTACGGATTAACCCCAAGAAGTGCTTCTTAGGGTTAAACAAAGCCAAATATTTGGGCTACCTGGTAGGAGGCGGGCGGGTTAAGCCACATTCTGGATTGGCCCCGTCCAATAACCAAGTGGCAAGTACAGGCTTTCTTTTGTGCCTCAGTTTTCCGAGAGAGCCACGCCCTTGATGAATTTGACAAAGTAAAGGGCTCCTTTCAATGTGGTGAGGGATGAATTAACAGAACAGGCATTCCATGACCTAAAGATGGCCCTTACTATGGCACCAATTTTGAAAACTCCTGATTTTTCATTCCCTTTTATTCTCCAGACCGATGCTTCGGACACAGGTTTGGGTGCCGTGTTGAGCCGAAGCATTGATGGTGTCGAACACCCTGAGATGTACCTGAGCCAGAAACTGTTGGACCAGGAGACAAGGTATGAGTTGATAGAGCTGGAGGCACTGGCGATAAAGTGGGCAGTTACCCAACTGTGGTACTACCTGTTGGGTCGGGAGTTCACCCTCGTGATGGATCATGCTGCCTTCCAGTGTATGGCTGTTCATAAGGCGTTGAATCCCGAGTTACCAGGTGGTTTTTGGCCCTGCAGCCATACAGGTTCACGGTCATTTATCGTCAGGGTGCCCTCCAGGCTAACACTGATGCTCTCTCTCGCATTTATGACCTCTCGGTTCGGACCACCCAACCTGATGGGTCGGGGGGGGGGGGGGGGGGTCGTGTCACATACGCGCGCTTAGGGAGCAGCTTAAAGACCTAAAGAGCAGCGTGAAATCGCATGGCAAGGGACGATGGCAGTGTGCTAACATCTCTTTCTTTATTTCAACAGGAAAAATGAAAAAATGGTGCCATGAATCCATCTGAATACCCTAGCCAGCAGAACAAGTCACTTCCGGGTTCCTTCCTTCCTTACCTCTGGTCCCCCTATGATGACGTCACAACATCCCATCTACCTCAGTGGTTCCTTTCCCAGCATTCCCGTTCCATTTCCATCCCCACAGCATTTAATTACATTATTTACAATTTGTCTTTGTGCTTCTTTTACACTGTACATGTGAGAAGAAGCAGATTTATGAAATATTTTTTGTACAGAGCACAGTGACACATTAAACATATAAACTTATTACATACCACCCTTTGTCACTGTGTCTGTGACAAAAACAATTCCTGAGGGTCTTGTCCACAAACCAAAAGGTACTTGATCCCCCCTTACAGTGTAAACAATTCCTTAAACACTTTGTGGAAATGTGGGGTGTAGTGCCCATTCGTCTAATATACCAGCCTAAATAAATACTAACAATGATAATTTATTGTACAACTGGATGAACAATTACATTTAACATGGTGTTACTAAGTAGTGATTACTGTATCACACCGGTGGTGTAGGTGGAGATCTCCTGTTATGTCTTTCATTACTTACATATTCAGTGCTGTAACTGAATATCAGTGGGCCTATGCAGTGGTTACTATAGCCTCAGATTACATTATGAATTTATATAGCACCTTGGTGGATTTTACTATTCTTTGGCACTCATAACATTTCTAACTACAGTATGTTGATATACGTGCCCCACTATAGCTGTATAGCTGTCTGATCCCTTTAAATGAGTTACAATAGTTGTAAGATAAATTAGATTCTATTCCAGATCTATTGCTATGATTATTAATAATTGTTCTTAACCAGTATTATTGCATAATTGTACACTATCTTTTATCCTCCCCAACTTCAGTATGGGATGTTTTATTCCCTTTCATCCATCCATCCATTGTCCAACCCGCTATATCCCAACTACACGGTCACAGGGGTCTGCTGGAGCCAATACCAGCCAACAGAGGGTGCAATGCAGGAAACAAACCCTGGGCAGGGTGCCAGCCCACCACAGGGCATTCACACGCACTCCCACACCAGGCACAATTTAGAATCGCCAATGCACATAACCTGCATGTCTTTGGACTGTGGGAGGAAACCAGAGTACCCGGAGAAAACCCACGCAGACACAGGGAGAACATGCAAACTCCACGCAGGGAGGACCTTGGAAGCGAACCCTGGTCTTCTAACTGCGAGGCAGCAGCGCTACCCACTGCGCCGCCCTATTCCCTTTCAATTTACAATTGAACATCATTGGTGGTAAATTATACATATCCTCATACCTTTGAGTCCCTCTCATAACACTTTCAAGTATATTCCTAAACTTACTATTGTGGAGGATTCGGACCCGGACACAAACGGGCAGACACAGAATGTCCCAAAACACATGTTTATTTACAACCCCACCACAGTGCACATAAATACCACAATAATAAAGGTCTTTCTTGCTCACTCTCCTGCCGCCTTCAACAACCTTACAAGCTCCGTCCTCTTCCACCCAACTTTGGCCGTTGAGTGGAGTGAGGCGGTCTCTTTTATACAGCAACCGGAAGTGCTCCAGGTGCTCCCTAATTAACATCCGGCAGCACTTCTGGGTGTTGCAGAAGTGCTGCAAGCGAGTTCAGCTCCTCTTCTGGCAGCACTTTCGGGTGTGGCGGAAATGCTGCGGATCTGTTGTGGCGAAAAATTGTCACCACAAGGCTTTTTACCTGAAATGAAGGCTATGAAGATAGGCAAACAGAGTTTATAGTTTTATTGCAATAAAACAATAACACGGACTCAACCCAATTCGACCAAATCAGTTCAGAACTCAAAACTTATATAGTAATTTATTATCACTCCGACCTCGCTCAGATTAGCTCATTTGCTGTTTTTCTCTGACTCCCCTCTGCACCTGTACAGCCGATACCTCGAGTTCTCATGGGAATCATTATTATCTCTTGACTTCCCCCTGCAGCTGGCCTCCGGTATTTTTACTGTCTATTGTCCATCTTTAGTTTCTGTTTTGCTTATTTTTTATTGGCCAAGGCCGAGCAGATGTTCTCTTCTTCCGTTTTTGGGAATTCTCTTATTATTTCCCCTTCCTTGGTTTTCAAGTTATTTCATATTTGGTGGTTGAAGCTTAAGCTTTAATTAAAACGAAATATGTCATGTACCTTTATTAAATCATTTGCTTGGCATGCTTGACTTGCCTTAATTTCTTCGCTAAAGTTAATGCTAATATATTTTTCTATATTTATTAATGCTAGTGTATTTTTTTATTCTCCATACATTACATCAAGGGCGACATGGTGGCGCAGTGGTAGCACTGCTACCTCACAGTTAGGAGACCCCGGTTCGCTTCCCGGGTCCTCCCTGCGTGGAGTTTGCATGTTCTCCCCGTGTCTGCGTGGGTTTCCTCCGGGTACTCCGGTTTCCTCCCACAGTCCAAAGACATGCAGGTTAGGTGGATTGGCGATTCTAAATTGTCCCTAATGTGTGCTTGGTGTGTGGGTGTGGCTGTGTGTGTCCTGTGGTGGGTTGGCGCCCTGCCCGGGATTGGTTCCTGCCTTGCGCCCTGTGTTGGCTGGGATTGGCTCCAGCAGACCCCCCATGACCCTGTGTTCAGATTCAACGGGTTGGAAAATGTGTGGAAGGTAGGGGATGTTGGTTCAAATCTTCTTCGGAGCCTAATACAGACCCTTTGCAGTTCTTCTAAATCTTCAACACCCGTACCTCTCCTCTGGTGGCACAGGAGCATCTCCCCCCATCAATCAGCAGAGAGGAGTAAAAGACTTCCTGGCCCTATCCTAACAGTCAATATATACATAATCAATCATGACTTCAGACAAAATTGAATAACATGGGAATATAGCATAATCCATGGTGGTTACAAGAGAATAATACATACATAAGGTTTATAAAAATAATAAAACAATTGTTCATAATAAGTGTTTTGTTCTTCGTTTGGAGAAATATATTTCCAGTGAAATGACATTTTTTCTTCAACCCAGGTACTTTGCGCACCATAAAGGGTCACCTCCCTGGGGAGCGGTTACCAGCACTTCACCCAGGGAGCCTGTTGGTTTAGTATTTCATTATCCACATTATCATCAAGAAGAGAATCAAAATCTGTAGTTGAAGATTCCCATGGTTCAAGAACTTGGATGTACACTTGTTTAACAGCAATTCTGGCAACAATTGATTTGAAAACTGGCAATAAGCAGCAAAGTACCATTCAAGGACACAATGATGCAATCAAGAGAGTAATTCCTGCTTTGACAAACATAGGTCCCTATGTTTCCTAGGTTCAAATGAAGCCAGTACTAAGTATACTGGTTTTACCTTATGTTTCTAAGATGGGTTTACACATAATGTCAGGATTGTCCCAATTCCTAAATATGGTGAAATAACTATTTAATATACCTATATAGTTCTTTGTGAGCATCTACAATCAGACCTGTTAATAATACTGTTGCTGGAGACACAGATAGCATAAATATTTATCTTAAAAAACTCAAAAGTTCCCAATTTTATGTTGCCACTGCTGTGCACAATAATGATCAGAGATAAAGTCCTTATACACCTCATCATGCTCATATCCTAACACATTCATTCATAAAGTTGCCCAAATATACACCCAGCTGTGGTCTCAATCTTGAGCCACCTTTATCACATTAATTCGGAAAATGTCAGCACTACTTTCCAAAATGCAAGTCACTGGGCAATCTCCAAGGTCACATTCAAATTTCAAGGGTTATACCCAGGCTTCTCATTAAGGGTTCAAATCTTCAGAGATCTTCAGACTTAATCAGGGCTTTTTAATTCACAGACTGCACATTCACTACTGCAGGTATAAGACACTTCATCTCCTATGGGCCAAATTATTACTTCATTTCACAATTTTTTATAATACATATACTCAACAAGCCATAATGTTAATCATTTGACCTGTATCACCATCAACATGCTAGCCTAAACTGTATCATCCTATTCTAAAGGTTGTGGATATTCTGACCTACAGTAAGTGTCCCTTATTCCCAAAATACTAGTTATGTGTGCCATTCCATAAGCTTTCTATTATTCTTTCTCAATCAATAAACGTGCCTAAATGTTAAGCTCTACATTATTTGTTAAATATTACAATCAATAACCTAGAATATCTAAACTGAATTGGTCCTAACTAGCAATGGTGGAATGCCTCTATAATTACAGTCACTTAACAATCTCTAATAGATATTTTTATGCTATATTAGATTAGATTCTGATTAACTCCAGATTACATAAATCATCAATCCTTAAAGGTAACTTATTATCTCATACTAAATATCAGAAGGCATATAAAAACACTTATCTAAAAATATCTATTCTTAACCAGTTTGAATTCATAATAATCATGTAGTATTCTCATTATTGCAAATATTCATGAAATACATATTATTTAGGAGTTCCTGTATTCTTGCAAATAATTAAACTTTTCCTTCTACACCTTGCATAAGTTCATGGCTCAAATACTTTTTTGAAAGATGTTGCTAGTTGTCAAACAAGTGGATAGTTAAAGTGGGCTTCTTCTTCTCTGGTAAGGATTAAAGCAGGTGTTGGGGTCCAATATCCTAAGGTAAAAAGGACCACATCTAGAAGACCAAAGCAGACAGATGTCATCTACGATTCAGAATCCACAATGATCTTTTGGGCTCAATCGTCACCAGCACAGTTGAGCTCTTAGCAGCAGGAATCCATGATGCCTTGGACTGGAATTGAAGTGCGTTGTCCAGTAGTCAGTTGGTCGATGGCCTGATCCACGACTTGATCCCATCTCCGGTATGGCTGGGTTCTCCTTGCAGTCGGATGACTAGCTTATCTGCGGACCTTTATCACAGCCCAATCTCTGGGTTCAACTTCAAATGCTGTCATCTACGATGTATTAGGAAATAACAACTTTCACCTGCAAATGTAAAGATTTAAAAAAACATTCACTTAAATAGTCAGCATATTAATTCTTCATTGGTAGCTACTTATGGATCCCAGAAATAATATGTCATAAGGTGTCAGATCTGTTTCATTGGGGGTACCCCTATTAGAAATATTGCTAGCAGTAAAACAGTCATTTCAATCCAGTCTGTGTTTGTCTAAGTCAATTTGCTTTTAAATAGTGTGGACTATGGCCGGCCAGTCATGCCGGCCAATACCCCTTTGCTGCCAGATGGATCCCTCCCTGCAGCATTGAGGTGGCCCGAATGCCAGCAGGGAATCATGGACATTGGAGTTTTCCTCAACAGCCCTGCTGGATACCCTGGGGGCCACCAGAGGATGCTGCAGGGAGGCCCAGGGACTGTTATTTGCCCTATAACCCGGAAGTACGTCTTAGTCACAGCGACAGAGGAAATGACGTACTTCCAGGATGAAGAAGAGGAATTTTGATCTGACCCGGAAGTGCTAGGAAGTCACATGGACTGAGGGTTCAGAAGCACTTCTGGGTCATGGACTATAACAGATTGTGAGAGATCCCAGACGGACGAGCTGAGTCGGGAGGAAGAGTGGCAACGCTTCTGGGAGTTGGAGGATTGTATTGATTATTGTTTATTGTATGAGTATAGTGGAGTGGAGGGTGCTTTGTGCACTTTATTGTGCTAATAAATTAAATTATTGGACTTTTATCTGGTGTCTGGCGTCTGATCTGAGGGTTCAAGGGGGCAATAGCACTCCCTATCTGTCACAATAGTCAAAGAAAAGTTTGAAATTGATAAGCACAAAGTTCAAGCCTTCTTTTATAGCTGTTTCCAATTTGGCTGATAAAAAAATAAAGTCAATCTTAACATATCAAGGGAAAATGTACTCAGTAATAAATCATTGCAAAAACTGGTCTCATAAATAGTATAGGCATAATATTCAAATTATCTGCGTTTGTTCCATAATAATTGAAAAATGCTTCAAAACTTTTTAAAAATTAATCATTTACTTATACTAACCCTTCCCCCTTATTGACACTTGTGTCAATAATGCTGTTATAATCTTAGTATTAGAGGAGATGTGGAGCAGGAGGGTATCTGAAAGTGATCCCATTAATATAATAATTTAATAAAGGCCAAATATTATAGCTCTCTTACAGGGAACACAAATACGTCCAGGAATGGAGAACAAACAAAAGCAAAGAGAAGGTCGGTTGTTTATTAGTTAAACAGCCATGTTCTGTGGAGATTGGTGTAAAAAGCAAGAAGACTTCAGCCAATTATTATAAACTAGCAAAATACCTGTGCTTCGCAGTGGAGAAGTAGTGTGTTAAAGAAGTTATGAAAAAAAAAAGGAAACATTTTAAAAATAACATAACCTTATTGTCAATGTAATTGTTTTGGTACTGTTATGAGTGTTGCTGTGATCAAGGATTTGATTATCATTATTTATTTCAATCAGGTTCGTATTTGGAGGACGTGTTGTTTTGAAGTTACATTTCGTGTTTGTCAACCGTTGTAAAGATAACAGGTTTCATTCATTGAAGTGTTCACTACCCAAATCGGTACTCGTGAATCTAAGATGTTTAACAGGCATTCCCAGTATTAAGTTGTGGATCTGCCTGCGAATATTTAGTGGCAGCGTATCTATGAACTTAATTTAAACTTAAGCTTTACACCTTGCTTTCCTATTGATATGTCCACAAAGGCTTGTTCAGCTTCAGAGGGTTGTTCCTTTCTTACTGCATCAATAAACAGCTCGTCTTCCTCTTTATCTGAGACATCACACACTGCATGCACGGGTTTACCTTTCCCAGTCCTGCATACTTTAGCGAAGTGGTTCAATTTACCACGTTTTTTTACACTGTCTTCCTTTAGCTGGATATTGACTTCTTCCACCGTGTGCTTTGTTTCCGCAGTGGCTGCACTTATGAATATGCTTGTATGCGTTACCCACTTCATATTCTTTTGCTGCCTTCTCAATTGTGTAATGCGTTTTTCGTTCAGCGCTCTTTGGAGCTTTTGCTTGTTTTCTGCGTACTGCGTTCACAGTCAGTTCACGTGAGCCGCTCGGAGTACATGCATCGAAGGTTCTCAGCTTTGCTTGTGCTATCTTGTGCGATCTTGCGATGTCCACGGCTTTATTTAATGTTAGCTTAGACCCGGCACTTAGAAATTTCTCTTGCACTTTCGCTGAGTTTGTGCCAAACACTATTCTATCCCTGACCATCTCATCTTCGTTTGCATAAGCACAGTCCTTCACCAGCAATTTTAACTCCATTACAAAGTGATCAAAGGTCTCATTTATACCCTGTGTCTTCTCATTAAACTTGTATCTCGCAAATATAATATTCGTCTTAGGCATGACAAACACCTCAAAGCAGTCATAATAAGTTTTCAGTACCTTGGCTTCCTCCTGGGTGAAAGTCAATGTGTTAAAAATGTCTTTTCCTTTTTCCCCAGTCCACAGGAGCAGGTAGCTGTATTTCTCACTCTTGTCTTTGCCTTTTAGCGGGCCAGAAAACATCAGCTCCACGTGCTGTTGGAACTTTTTCCATTCTCCCGGCAGGTTAAGAGAATCCCAGTCAATTCGTGGCGAGGGAACTCCAACAAAATCCATGACTGTCCTCTGTTCTGACACCATGTCTTGTTTTCACAAATTGTGAAAAATGAAATGATGGTGAGACTTTCTTTTAAAGTATGCAGGGGAACTTTATCTATTAGAGCTCTGACATTCACGACATCCGTGCTCTAAATTAACTTCCATAATAGTAACCTTGAGCTCCCATTTTCTTGTGCCTTCCTGATGACATAGGTGCCTAAACCATGCCTGATAATAATACATTTCAATGACATATAAATATTACAGTGATCACCTCGATAGACATCTCACCACCCAAATCGCTACTCGTGAATCTAAGATGTTTAACAGGCATCCCCGGTACAGTGTAACCTCGGTTCACAACCATATTTTGTTCCAAAACTCTGGTCGTAAACCGATTTGGTCGCGAACTAAAGCAATTTCCCCCATAGGATTGTATGTAAATACAATTAATCCGTTCCAGAACATACGAACTGTATGTAAATATATATTTTTTTAGTTTTTAAGCACAAATATAATTATACCATAGAATGCACAGCGTAATAGTAAACTAAATGTAAAAACATTGAATAACACTGAGAAAACCTTGAACAACAGAGAAAACTAACACTGCAATAGTTTGCGCTATAGCGCTACTAACCGCTGGCTAAAAGCACTTTTTTAATGAGTTTTAAGCACAGGAAAAAACATTTGAAAAAATCCTTAATTTAATAAACCACCAAGAAAAATAACATTGCAACAATGCATGCTACGAACAGATCACTGGAAACAGAAGTGAAAACAAAATCAAGACCAGTGCATTCTTTAACTGCCTTCCTACCTTAATGCGTCCATCGCTCTCTCGCGCTGCTTGTGTGTCTGCGTCCATCTCTAGCGTTGCCTCTATGTGTGTGGTGTGTCACGCTATCTCTCTCACACTGCCTGTGTGTGTGTCGCGCTATCTCTCTCGAGCTGCCTGTGTGTCTGTCGCTCTCTTGCGCTGCCTGTGTGTGTCACGCTATCTCTCTCATGCTGCCTGTGTGTGTGTCGCGCTATCTCTCTCGCGCTGCCTGTGTGTGTGTGCTCGCACTAACTGTGTGTGTGCGTCTGTCTCTCTGTCGCGCTGCCTGTGTGTGTGTGCTCGCACTAACTGTGTGTGTGCGTCTGTCTCTCTGTCGCGCTGCCTGTGTGTGTGTGTGTCGCGCTCTCTCGCTCTCTCTCTCTCTTGCTCGCAGGCAGGCAGTCAATTACGTGGGAGGCGTGCCGATTTCCACAGTAGCTGCACTTATGAATATGCTAAGCACAGTCCTTCACCCGCGAATATTTACCTTATATCGGCAGGCACTCAATTACGTGGGAGGCGTGATGACGTGGGACGCAATATACAGTATATATAGTAATATAATATACAGTATATGGACGAAAGTATGTTCCAGTTATGACCGTTACGCATAGAATTTCTAAATGAAACCTGCCTAACTTTAGTAAGTAAGCTGTAAGGAACGAGCCTGCCAAATTTCAGCCTTCTACCTACACAGGAAGTTGGAGAATTAGTGATGAGTCAGTGAGTCAGTGAGTGAGTGAGTCAGTCAGTCAGTGAGGGCTATGCCTTTTATTAGTATAGATATAAATTTGTCTGTGTTTACTGTATCCTTCCCTTAAATGGATGGGAATGTATACCAGCAACGTCCAGAGAACATGTCATAGTTAGTATAGCAAGCAGAGTCAAGAAAGAAATCCACAATCTGGACGAGTAAATTCTTAATTGTTTTTTGACATTAATTATAACAAACACAGTTAAGCTCCACATTTCCTCTCCCATGTATCTAATTATTAAAACATTGTTCAAATATGTAAAATCTTAAAAACATTTTTCCTCTTACACAAGATGTTCACATTTGTATATCTGGACCATATCTAAGATTAACAAGGTCAGTGAAATAAAATGTTTTATCCCTTCCCCCTCAAAGTTTCTTAAATTATTTCAAAGGTTATTTAGCAGCAAAAATGATCTTGGAATCCATCTCTAACCCCTGTGGTCCCCGGCCGGGGCTGGAGCCCGGCCAGGACGCCCAGGAGGACCGGAGGAGGGCTTGTAACTCCTCCAAACCGCGAGGGGGCATTCAATATGGTTATGTTGGGGGCTTCGGGTAAAGGGCTTGGAAGCCCAGCCCTGTAGGGACCCGTGGCCACTGCCAGGCGGCGCCCCAGTGCCTGAGTATCCCGTGTGGTACCGGGACACCCAGGAGGACCGGAGGAGGGCTTGTGCCTCCTCCAGACCACGAGGGGGCGTCTGTCCTGGTTATGTTGGGGGCCTCGGGTGAAGGGCTTGGAAGCCCAGCCCTGTAGGGACCCGTGGCCACCGCCAGGCGGCGCCCTAGTGCCTGAATATCCCGGGAGCCCAGCACTTCCGCCACACCAGGAAGTTCTGGGGGGAAGACGACAGGGGACACCCGGACGGCTTCCGGATGGGCTTCAGGCACTTCCGCCACACTGGGGTGTGGCTATGGAGGAAAGCCGGGAAGCAGCTGGAGCCCATCCGGGTTCCTATTTAAGGGGCCGCCTCCCTCCAGTCATCGGCGGATGTCGGGTGGAAGAGGACGGAGCTAGAGTGAGGATTGGAGGCGGCCAGAAAAGAGAGCCACAGAGACTGTGAGGCCTGGATATTGGGGGAATCGGTGCTGGAGGCACTGGGGTTTATGGTGCACGTGAAATTGTAAATAGCTGTAAATAAAAGTGTGTTGGGTGGAACAACGATGTCCGTCTGCCTGTGTCCGGGTCCTAGTCCACACTCATTATAACCTGCCATCTAAAAGCATAAAGTTTCTTTACATGTATCCCAAGTATTATTTATTTATTTATTCATTACTAATTATTTTATTAATTAAAGTACCACATACATTTGGATTGTAGGTTTTAGAATAAAAATGTCTCATTCAATGTTTCATGAAAGCATCAAATTATAAAAGTGAACCTTTTCAGCAGCTTTGTAGTGATACAAACACCAGTGGAAAGAAATCAGAATGTCCTAAAATGCAAAATATGCCTTTATTTATTTATTTATTGTAAAATGCCCTCAAGGAAATTAGCACATTCCCACCCATATTTAGAATGAAGAACCTGCTTCTTTGTTAGTTAACCCTCCCAGAATCTCAAAGTAAGAAAATACTCTAAATCTATTATAGTTACATATACTGATTTCTTGTCCCCATAACCTTCTGCCAAAGCCAGTTGATCTTGCACGTTCTTTCATTTTTATCTTTCAGGTGTTTATTGCATGTTTTCCAGACTGTTGACTCCAAAAAGCACAGTCTGTCTTTCTGTTAGTTAACCCCACTTATTACCTCTTTTTTATAACATATCTTAGCATGGACTACTACCTGGACTGGAAGACACTGTTTTTCTTCAGTTTCATTACTATTTTAAAGAATGTCTCCTTCAATTGAAATTTACTCTTTTTAATTAAAAATCCTTGTTCCATCAGAGTCTGGCCAGTACTCAAATGAAAGGGGTGCTTATACAATATCATGCCCAATCTGGAGACAATTTTACACCACCTGTTCGTATCTTTTTCAGTTAAAATTAAGAGCTCTTTTAATTTCAACAAACATTTATATTCTCACACACATTAATATCAATCATTTTATCCTTTCAAACAACACCACATGTTTCACACAAACACTCTCAAACACATTTAAACTTGTTTAAAATGTACCCACAGGGATCTCTTTAATACACTATATAACATACATAAAATCACCCAAACCATTTTTAACACACTCTCAATCTCATGCCAGTATTATTACTTATTATTGCAATAACATACACTATATTTGGAAATGTAGCAAAGGAATCAAAAAGAAATGGACTCTGAAGTTGAGGAGGTTCCACTTTCACTTAACGTTACTAATCAAGATGAACAAACAAAGCAGCCTCTCATGATGCTAGCTGGTGTTAACCATAGGAAACATAACACAATCCTGCTCAGCTCTATACAGCACTGGTTTCTAGTTCAAGGAGACTCCGTTGGCGTACTGAGTCAGCGACAACAAGGAAAAGCTTCCGTGGCGATCCAATCCTGTGACAACAAGGACAAATCCAATATCGAGAAATCACGCGGTACGATACTACAGCAAGACAGCATTCCCAGAAGAGGCACAGAGAATATTAACTCAAAACAAATAACACGTAAGCTTCAACACAAATCACATATAAGCTTAAACTTTAGCATAAGTGCTAACCACTGGGCCACCACACACTCCACTGTACTAATCCCCATAATGCACAACCTCACATACACACATCACAAGAAAAAGAAAAGGACAGAAGGAAATTGAAAGAAATTGTTTCCCTTGTATGTTAAAGTTATCAAAAGAACATTTTTCCTTAAGACTTGATCAAGGTCTGAAGGAAATATGCTTTGCATATTTATAAACATTTGTATAATTAAAAGTGGATACCTTTTCATTTTATCAAATATTACACGTACTCAAAATTTATTTTAACCCATATTTGCTCAGAGCTCTGGAAATTTATATGCACAAGGCAGTTTCAGCAAATCATAATTGAACTACATTACCCAGAGGTCTCCATGTTTCTCTTTCTTACTCCCAAACACACACACAGAACAAATAACACGCACGCACACACATTAAATAAGTTCAGCACAGACACACTCGCACACACAGACATCAGCAAGCGTCAGGTACCTTTGAAGTCAAATACAGTGCACATTTCTTTTTAGCGCATATAATTATATTCTTTCCCCACAAATATATGTACAAATATATACACATATACACATATATGCTCACAAATTTTTGCATCACCTAATTTTACTTTTAGTGCTTTCCTCCTACTCCTCTGTCAAGGATATTTTGGTCAGCAAACTGTAAATATGGCTATAATAATGTCTCAATAGGGACTAACTCAAAAAACACAAATATTCAGATTGTGTTAACTCATTCAACACTGCTCTTTCATTTTATTATTCAAATTCAAATTCGGCCACAAAATCAGTTTCATCCACTTTACTCAAATGTTCTTAATTGTTATTTTTCTTTTTCTTTATATACATACATACTTTGCAATTTATACTTAGCTGCCTCATATAGCACTGCATTTCATGCTCAAGCTGCTCTAAAGGGGGACCCTTATGGGGTTCCCCCCAAACAGGTGTAGGCATTGGTCGATCAGTAAGTATTTCATGTGGTGTTAGATGCGTCACTCTGTTAGTCTGCGAACGATACAACATTAAAGCAATTGGCAGAGCATTTACCCAATTAAGACCAGTGTCTGCATAGACCTTAGCTATTTTATATTTTAGGATCCCATTTGCCCTTTCCATCATTCCCTGTGATTGGGGGTGGTACACACAGCCAAATCTTTGTTTTATTCCACTGCTCCGTGCCTGGTGCTGCCTTTGAGCTGATTTGAGCTCTCGCTCTTTTAGTTCATCCTGTCTTGTTTTCTTTTCTCCTAATTCTTCCATCTCACTTCGCACCGCTATTTGTCCTTTGAATTCTTCTTTTCCTTCTATCAGTGGAAACTCATATGACACACCTAAAGGCGGTGCCAAAGGGGTTCTACTCCCTATCTCTCTGTCACCAAAGCACCAAATCATCCTTTCTAGTGTTTCTTTTAATGGCTTCACCTACAAACATTTGCATTATTTTTAGTTCTGCTTTTCCCTTGTTTTCTCTTTTTTCACTAACATCTTTTGTTATATAATTCTTTATGTGCTTTATCATTTCTTTGCACAGTCCCAGATTAAATGAGCCTTTTTGGGGCCAGCGGTTCTTAAGACCTCTTGTTCTCTTATGCCATTTTTGAGATCATTTTTGAATGAGTTCTTTGTGGAGGGGATCCTTACGCCCCAATATATCCACAGGCAACTCGCTTGCATCCATTTCAATTCCCTGTAGCCGTGGGCTTCCTACCGCCAATCTTAAATTCGGATCTCTACTTAAATTTGGTTTGTCCACAACTTGTATCCTTCATAACAATATTTTCTCCACACGCATCTTCGAACGGTGTACAAAGTCAAAATTATAGGTCTAATCAATAGCCTCTTTTTATGACCCAATTAAAGTTCCTGCTCTACCACTCTTCCCACAGGGTGAAATTTATTTACTTTAATTGTTATGCACATAGATTTTTCTATGTTCTCTAAAGCAATGTAATCTTTATTTTTGCACACAAAAAGTTATACACACTTTTATATATATTGTAAAGAAAGGACAAACAAGCATAAAGATTTGGGGTTTCCGGCCTTGTATACTGAAAAATAATCCACAATATTATATGAAATATCACGGTCAAAGTCATGAAATACATTCAACAGATTTGACAGTTGCAAGATGGCGTCGGAGGAGTATTTATGTAGGAGGGGCCGGAAGTGGAGGAATGCTGGGTAGGAGCCGCGGTGGATGATGGGATCAATGACGTCATGTGTAGACGACGGAGGAAGGGTGGAAGTAGCGTACTGCGGGAAATTGTAGGAGGCAGGCTCATGGCGGCGGTGCATCTTTTCTTCTGTAAGAAACAAAGAGAGAAAGGTTAGTACCCCGCCACTCCCTCCTGGCGTATGTCTTTCCGATCGTATTAAGGTCCGTCCACGGCCCCCTACTCGCGCGTGCGTGACACGACCCCCCTCTCAGCCCAGACCCATCAGGTCGGGCGGACCGAACCGAGAGGTCGTGAATACGGGAGAGGGCATCGGCATTGGCCTGAAGGTTGCCACGACGATAAGTGACAGCGAACTTGTATGGTTGCAAATCCAGAAACCACCTGGTGACTCGGGGATTCAACTCCTTATGCAGTGCCATCCACTGAAGAGCAGCGTGATCAGTCACCAACAACAACAACATTTATTTATATAGCACATTTTCATACAAAAAAATGTAGCTCAAAGTGCTTTACAAAATGAAGAATAGAAAAATAGAAGACACAATAAAAAATAAACATAAGTCAACATTAATTAACATAGAATAAGTAAGGTCCGATGGCCAGGGTGGACAGAAAAAACAAACAAAAAAAAACTCCAGAGGCTGGAGAAAAAAAAAAAAACAAAATCTGTAGGGATTCCAGACCAAGAGACCGCCCAGTCCCCTCTGGGCAATCTACCTAACATAAATCAAAAAGTCCTCTTTGTATTTAGGGTTTTCATGGAAGGACTTGATGATGATGGTCACGTAGACTTCTGGCTTTCAGTCCATCAATGTTGGAGCTTCATGAAGCTTTGAGTAGGTGGTGGTGGCGCAGGCCGCCACCACAAAGAAACCGGAAAAAGAAACAGAAGAGAGAGTAGGGGTCAGTACGGATTTTGGAGCCACTATGAATAGTTATTATGATGAATTGAACATACAGAGTATCAGTATTAAGTTAAAGTGAAGTTATAAAAAGGCCATGTTAAAGTAATGTGTTTTCACCAGTGTTTTAAAGTGCTCCACTGTATTTGCCTGGCGAATTCCTATTGGCAGGCTATTCCAGATTTTAGGTGCATAACAGCAGAAGGCCGCCTCACCACTTCTTTTAAGTTTAGCTTTTGGAATTATAAGGAGACACTCATTTGAGGATCTAAGGTTACGATTTGGAATATAACGTGTCAGACATTCCGATATATAAGATGGAGCAAGATTATTTAAGGCTTTATAAACCATAAGCAATACACACTCAACCAGAGTGAATTCGCGACCCAACAGGTAGTAACGTAGATGTGTCACCGCCCACTTAATGGCCAAGGCTTCCCTCTCCACTGCCGCATACCTGGTCTCCCGGTCCAGCAGTTTCCGGCTCAGATACATTACGGGGTGCTCGACACCTTCGATACTTTGGCTCAACACAGCACCCAGGCCTGTGTCCGAAGCATCGGTCTGGAGAATAAAAGGAAGAGTAAAGTCAGGGGTTCTCAATATTGGTGCCGATGTCAGGGCCTTCTTTAAGTCACTGAATGCTCGTTCCGCCTTGTCGTTCCATACCACGTATAAGGGAGCACCCTTTTTTGTTAAATCAGTCAAGGGTGCTGCTCTTTCAGAGAAGCGGGGCACGAACCGGCGGTAGTATCCCGCTAGCCCCAAGAAAGCCTGCACCTGTCTTTTGGTATTCGGACGGGGCCATTCCAGGATGTCTTTTATTTTTGAACATTGTGGTTTCACCTGTCCTCGTCCCACTAGGTAGCCTAAATACTTGGCCTCCTTTAGACCAAAGAAGCACTTACGGGGGTTTATGCGGAGGCCGGCCTTTGCTACTGTAGTTAGGACAGCGGATACCTGCAATAGATGCTCCTTCCAGGTGCTGGAATAGATTACCACGTCATCCAGGTAGGCGGCACTATAGGACTTGTGGGGCTTTAGCACTCTGTCCACCAGACGCTGAAAGGTCGCTGGGGCCCCGTGCAGTCCAAATGGGAGGACCTTATATTGCTAATGTCCAGTAGGGGTGCTGAAGGCAGTTTTCTCCTTGGCAGATGCCATTAAGGGAATTTGCCAGTACCCTATTGTCATGTCAAGGGTAGTCAGATATCGAGCCGTACCCAAGCGTTCAATAAGGCCATCTATCCGTGGCATCGGGTAGGCATCGAATTTAGAGACCTGGTTAAGACGTCTAAAGTCATTACAGAATCTCCAGGAGCCGTCTGGCTTAGAAACGAGGACAATAGGACTGGACCAGGGACTATGGCTCTCTTCAATAATATCCATGTCCAACATCTGTTGAACCTCAAGTTCCACCTCGGCACGTTTTGCCTCCGGGAGTCTGTAGGGTCTCTCCCGGACTATAACTCCGGGTGCTGTGACAATATCGTGCGCAATCAGTGAAGTCCGGCCCAGTGCCTTGCTCACTACTTCAGGAACGGCTAGGATTGCCTGGGTTAACTCCTGCCGCTGCAGGGGTGTCAGCTCATCACCGAGGTTAAGGGCAGGTGTGCAAGCGATTAGGGAGAGGGGTCTACGACTGTCGGGAGACTCCTCCCTGTCTTTCCAAGGTTTTAATAAATTTACATGGTAGATCCTCTTGCTCGGCCGACAATTTGGTTGTTTAACCAAATAATTGACAAGCCCCTTTCTCTCTTTCACCTCGTAGGGTCCTTGCCAGTGAGCCAATAACTTAGAATGGGAGGTAGGAACGAGCACCATCACTCGATCCCCCGGGTGGAACTCCCGGAGTACCGAGTTGCGATTGTAGAAGCGAGCTTGCTCTGTTTGCGCACGAGTCACATGGTCCTTTAGTAGTGGCCTAATCTTATTGAGCCTGTCGCGCAGTTGCGCCACATACTCTAGTATATTGGTGGAGGGTAGGGCCTCTGCCTCCCAACCTTCTTTCATTATATCCAATAGTCCTCGGGGTTGTCGTCCATATAATAACTCAAAAGGGGAGAAACCCGTAGAGGCTTGGGGTACTTCCCGGTAAGCAAAAAGTACGAGTGGTAAGAGCTGGTCCCAGTTTCTACCATCCACGCTGACTACCTTGCGTAGCATCTGTTTAAGAGTCTGGTTAAAGCGTTCCACCAACCCGTCAGTTTGCGGGTGATAGACAGACGCCTTCAGGTGCTTAATACGGAGTAACCTGGCAACCTCCCTGAACGTATCCGAGGTAAAGGGTGTACCTTGGTCTGTGAGGACTTCTTTAGGTATACCCACTCTAGAAAACAGGTGGACCAATTCCCATGCGATATTTTTTTGTATTAGCGGAGCGCAGGGGAACTGCCTCTGGATATCGGGTTGCGTAATCAACCTTGACCAATATATATTTATGGCCACGATTTGAGGGTTCCAGGGGTCCTACCAAATCCACCCCTATTCTCTCAAAGGGAACATCAATTAGAGGTATGGGAACGAGAGGAGCACGGTCCCTCCTAGGTATCTGTCGAATCTGACACTCCAGGCAAGACTGACAGAAACGCCGGACTTCCTCATTAATCCCGGGTCAGTAAAAACGGAGTTTTATCCTCTCCAAGGTTTTCTCGGCCCCGAGGTGGGCACCTAAGAGGTGAGCATGAGCTAGTTCGCATATCTCCCGCCGGAAGGTACGCGGAACTAGCAGCAACTTCCATACCTCGCCCTCGTGGGTCGCAACTCGATATAACAGATCGTTTTCCAGGACAAAAAAGGGCTCCCATGGCATGGAATCGTCAGCCTGTCGGCCGCTGGGGACAACAATTGCATTCCGGGCGAATTTCAGGGAATCATCATTCCACTGCTCTCTTTTAAATGATGCAGGTGTGGATCGAAACTGATGATCCAGGCTACTTAGAGGATCTTGTATATCGGTGACAGGAAGGTTTCCCCGGCGGATACTTCCGGGTCATGGTCTGTCGCCATAGAAGTGCCCCCCTGGGAACCTGCGTCATTGGTGTCTGCCCGAGAGCACGGCGTGGGGACCGCGGGAAGAGCGCCCCGCCCCTTCATAACCAGACCCAACGAGGCCCCGGGAGCGGTGTGTATTTTACCTCAGATATTGTGCGACCAGTCATGTCCCAAAATCACCGGAAAGGGGGGGTTCAGGTAACACAGCCACCGGCAAACGAGTCAATTCCCCTTTCCAGGCGATATAACACTCCGCGGAATGATAAGACCTGGTCATCCCATGCACACAAGTGACCTGTAGGTGTTGGTTTAGCCACTGTCGCGGTAAAACATAACGGCAAGCCACAATGGTTATGTTGCTGCCGGAATCGAACAAAGCCAGCACAGAGTGCCCATTTATTAAAACCACTCCCGTATTAGGACTTGCCAGGGGATGCGACAGGGCACAGTACCTTTCTGTAGTTGCCCAAGTGCAGTCCATGGGTTCCGTGTTCAGCGGGCACGCAGGTAGTAGATGGCCGACCTCACCACACTTGAAACAGCGCGGGGAGGCCCGCTTCTCTTTGGGTTTCAGCAGCGCTTCCGCAGCGCGTCGAGTGGGCTCGGGGGTGGCGGCAAGTCCCTGTCGGTTCCCGCGAGCTTGCCTTTCCGATTCCCCGGCTCGGTGGACTGCGAGCTGACGCTCCAGGACTTCCAGGAGACCCTGCATGTCCTTAAAAGGATGCTGCCGGACTTGCTGGGCGAGGTAACTTGGCATGGCGTTAACCAGCCCCTCACAGGCCACTTGTTCTACCACCTTCTGGGCTTGGGGACCTTCGGGCCATAGCCAACGCCCCATCTTGCCCCAGAAGTCGAAGGCCTGCGCTCGGGCCGGCATGTCGGGGTCAAATTGCCAATTCCTCCATTCGCTTGCCTGCTGGCCCGGCGTAATGCCATAGCGTGCCAGGATCTCCGGTTTTAGGAGGTCATAATTCGTGGCCTCCTCCTCAGAGAGGTTGTAATAAGCCCGCTGCGCGGGTCCCTTCAAGTAGGGTGCCAAGATGGACGCCCACGCGGACCGCTGCCACTGGTTCCGGGTGGCCGTCCATTCAAAGATGCCCAAGTATGACTCAATGTCGTCGGCATCTGATAAGGGAACTAGAGGAGGAGGTGTCAGTCGAGGCGGATCTGGTCTTACCGTCTCTGCGGTGGCCAACCTGGATTTTGTCTCCTCGAGTTCCCGCTTCGTCGCAGCATGCGCTCTTTGTAGGGACTGGATCTGTGCTGACATTCCTTGCAGCACGGAGTTCAGGTCCTGTCCTTCTGACATTTCTATGGACTGTCTATCCTGCCGACTACGCCACTGTAAAGAAAGGAAAAACAAGCATAAGATTTGGGGTTTCCAGCCCCATATACTGAAAAATAATCCACAATATTATATGAAATATCACGGTGAAAGTCATGAAATACATTCAACAGATTTGACGTCGGAGGAGTATTTATGTAGGAGGGGCCGGAAATGGAGGAATGCTGGGTAGGAGCCGCGGTGGATGATGGGATCAATGACGTCATGTATAGAGGACGGAGGAAGGGCGGAAGTAGCGTACTGCGGGAAATTGTAGGAGGCAGGATCATGGCTGCAGTGCGCCTTTTCTTCTGTAAGAAACAAAGAGAGAAAGGTTAGTACCCTGCCACTCCCTCCTGGCGTATGTCTTTCCGATCGTATTAAGGTCTGTCCGCGGCCCCCTACTCGCGCATGCGTGACAATATATATATTTGGTTCACGTGAACTGAAGTAATTTCCCCCACAGGATTGTATGTGAATACAATTAATCCGTTCCAGACCGTACGAACTGTATGTAAATATATTTTTATTAAAGATTTTTAAGCACAAATACAGTTAATTATACCATAGAATGCACAGCGTAATAGTAAACTAAATGTAAAAACATTGAATAACACTGAAAAAACCTTGAATAGAGTAAAGTAACACGCAACTGTCTCTTTAAAAACAAGCCTTATGCGTCCAACCGTCTCTCTTGCTCGCGTGTGTCTCTCTTTCTCGCGCGCGCGCGTCTGTGTGTGTGTCTCTTTCGCGCGCCTGTGTGTGTCTCTCTCGCACGTCTCTGTGTGTGTGTCTCTCTCTCTCTCTCGTGCGCCTGTGTGTGTGTATGTGTCTCTCACGCACGCCTGTGTGTGTGTGTGTCTCTCGTGCACCTGTGTGTGTGTGTCTCTCTCGTGTGTGTGTGTGTGTGTGTGTGTGTGTGTGTGTCTCTCATGCGCCTGTGTGTGTGTGTGTGTGTGTCCCTCTTACGCGCCTGTGTATGTGTCTCTCTGGTGCGTGTCTGTCGCGCTCACTCGCTGCACAGAAACAGACTGAACACATGCAGAAATCATCGCGTGCACAAACCGAAAGGGAAACTGGCTTGTTCGTATACCAAGTGTGTGGTCGTGAACAGAGGCAAAAGTTTGGCAAACTTTTTGGTCGTAAACCGATTTGTACGTGTTCCGAAAAATTCGTGAACCGAGGTTCCACTGTACATGCCTTGTCCAACCAAGTGGTTTATAGATAAAGTCTTTTGCTTAGTGGCTTTGGAGATCCCTCCGAACAAACGTGTGGCTGGTACAGGAACTAAATAGTCTTTCCCATTAATGGAACAGAAACTAAACAGTCTGATTGCCCTTAGAGAGCTAATGAGAGGCACACATGGTGTCTTTCCATTTAGCAGGGGAACACTTCACTTCAGGCCTGCACTGGATACAGTATACTTTGATCCGCACTCCTTCCACTCTGGATAAGCGAGTCGTTTCCTCACCAGCTATTATCAAGTATGTGCAGCAGACCAAGACTCATTATTACAGTACAATCACTTTAAATCTTGATTTGTAGAACACCACCTTTTCTTCATTGATAAAGCACCACCACTGAGTTGGAGAGGTCTGAACAACCACTAAATTGAATGGCCAAACTAAATACTCACTATGCTAAATAAAGAAGGGTAGAGCAAATATATAACATAAAATAATGATTTATCAAACATATGTATAACACAATACACAGCACTATTAATGAAAATCATAGACTCTTAGTTCCCAGTCTCATATCATACATCATAAATAACATTTAGAGATAATTTAATATGGCAAGTTATTACATTTTAACCAGGCTAGTGAAAATGTTTCTTTAGTAGGATAATACACTAATCAAAATAAACACATTGCATCAGTTATCCATCACTGGTGTCTTAAATTATAACAAGATGTTACATATTTGAACTTATGGGTGTTTTCATTTTTGTCCAAAACAAAATCTTATAACATCTATACCCTATAACAAACTGTAGCTTATCTTATCAAGAGACAAATCTCTTAAATGTGTTTAAGATATTACAACAGCACAGTTTATATAGACTAATGGTAAACATTTGAATTATTCCCATATAATATACATTTCCTGATGTATAACTGACTTAACAATCCATTCAGCTATGTGCATTATCACTGAGCACTAACCTTAATACATTGGTGTAACAATAAATCTTAATAAAATTAATCACTAACAGATACAAATGAATACATATATTTGAGGTCTAATACATTTCATTATTACTGAAGTGTTAATAATAATCATTTTCCATACATCAAAATAGGTAAACCTTCTTCACTGTATTTTGTATGAAAACTAGAGTAAGAAATTAGTCTAGTTTAATATAGTAACATTTAGCCTGTTTGTACTTTACAATTATTTTTATCATTTAAACATTTTTTTTTATATACAGGATGTTATACGCTTACACTTGCACAACTAATCAGCATGCAAGGAAATAATTCCAATAATTGCTGTTCATTAATCTATGATTGATAAGCAAACATTCACCACCCCTTGGTCTGATTATCTCATTTCTCTGACCAAACTTGCTGTTAAACTATTACCTGCAGCTTGTACAGTATATGAATATGCGGTGTGTTTCATGCATTGGTCACAGGCCATGCTTAATCTGGAGAAAAAGAACATCTATAGTTTTGAAGTTACATATCTTTTATGCTTATAATACTTTATTGAAATTCAGATCTTTTAATTCTTAACTGACCTTCTGCCTAACCTCTCCCTTTTCTAAGATTCAGCAGGGTCAATAAGCCATGGCTTTATTTAACATGGCATCTGTTTCTAGGCTTCATCAGTGACATTCCAGGCTCACTGGCTAGTGTAGGATGGATTACCAATACCAATTAAGTTACTCTTATTACCACTTTTGATTTTACTTGCTATAGCATTTTTAGATATTCACATGTATTACTATGTATATTAAATTTGTATATGATCCTTTTTTAGTATGTTATTACGTGGGGCGTCCCCCATCCTTCGGATTTGTTTCACATTATTGATTAGTCGGCTGACAGACAAAGAAGCATAGACTTTTAATAGACACAGACTTACAAATAATGACATATAAGAGCATCTGCCACCCCACACTCTGATTTTTTCTTTACTAGATTTTATCCCACTTCATGCCCAAGTAGTTTACTTGGCTAAGGCAGAAGTTCTTTATACAATATTCAGCAGACTGGAGAAAGCAACTTTTTACAAATGACAGCCTCCACTGTCTCTTAACAGCAGCCTCTCTTTTTTGCAGTCATTTCAACACACTTAGCAATTGCTTCATTCTTTCAAATATCATCACATATTCTCACACTCACATTCTCTTTTACAATTGCACTTCATTCACAGAATAAAGTTCTTTTACAATTGTATTTCATTCACAGAGATCTGTATCACATGTGCTATAAACTCACTCAAGGTTGGGCTTTTCTTTTTTTTCCACCATTCAACACACTTAAACACAGCTTTCCCTTCATGCTTGTTTACTTATCACAACCATCAAACAACTTACTTCTTTACCTTCATGCTTATCATGACAATCAAACAACTTCTCAGAACACAAGCTGGTATTACTTTCATCAAATTAGGAGCACATCTAGCTCAGTTTCATACAGTGCTAGTCTCCAGATCAAGGAAACTCCGTGGCAAACCGATTCAGCAACAATCAAGGAAAACATTTTCCGTGATGATCCAATTCAGCGACAACAAGATGAATCCACCCATTGGGAAATCACGCGGCAGAATTCCAAAACAAGAAAGCATTCACAGGAAAAGCTACGCAGTCAGAAACAATATACTGACTCGACAAGGAAAACATACATGCTTGAATCTTTACTTCCCATCACCGGGCAAGTGTGCTAATCACTGCGTTACCACACTCTTTACTGTAATAGTTCCTAAAACACACAACCTCCATTCATGCATATCAGGCATATTCTGCTTCTCAGAAGAACTTGTCTCCCTTCCCTTTTATTATTATAAAAAGAGCATTTTTTCTTTAACATTAGAATTACCAGAGCCTATGAAAAAACTCATAGATCCGTCCCACCTTAAAATGCTTCACACCTCTTCGTCACGTCCTTTGTCTCCTAAATTTGTGGCTAAGCAGCAAACAGCAAGCAGCCTACTATCACATCCCTCACTGGTGCACAGTTTTCTCAGCTCAAGTCTGTTTACCTGCGTGTCAGTTGCTTGGAGTTGTATAGAATGAGAAGTCAAGCAAAATGACACCTTTTATAAATATTATATCATTATTTGGAACACTTGCATTTCATGTGTGTTCCGTGTCTACATAGCTATATGTACATACATCGTTAACAAAGAAACATTTTTCATGTTTTAGTCATAATTGACAAATGTAGACATGAAGTTTATAATGTGTGAAGCCTGAAGTCCAAATATCAAAGAAACAGTTTCACAAAAAGTACAAATATAATAGAACAAGTGCGCTTTTATTCAAAACTATAACTACAGAAAAACAACCCGCTTTACAGTGCGATATTGACACATATTTGCTAAGAGCACTGTGGTGGCACAATGGTATCAGCTCTTGACTGCTAGTCTGAACTTCACCGGTTCGATTCCAGATGAGTCCGTTTTGAGAAGTGAGCTGCACATATTCTTACTATTTTAAAATAAAACCATACATTTGATTCCAGTCTGTAACAGCCGGTGTAATTTATGATACTTGTAAAGATTAGCTTTTTTTTTTTTTTATTCTGTTATTCTCTCAGCTGCATTCATAATCCCAATTTAAACCCCCCGCATTTGACACGGCTGTGTTCTCAGATGCGCTATAAAAGAGGCAAACTCAAATAATGATGACTGTTCTACATCGGATCAAGAATGCACTTTGCCATCGCTGTACTTTGTACATGTACATGGGAAGCACTGCACACGTGACTTTACGCTGTAGGAAGTAAGTAAATAAATAATATCTATATAGTAATAACAGTAATTTTATTATTACATAGCAGCTTCCCTGTCTGCCTATCATATAGTGCCTCTCCTTCCTATCTGTCTATATACAGTATCTATCCCCTTAGCTGTTTTTTTGTTATATCTATTATACAGTGCCCTATGGGGTGCCAAACAGGCAATTACAATGATTTTCGGAATATATAAAGTCATTCCTGAATATATAAAGTCAAAACTTGAATATATAAAGTAATTCCTGAATATATAAAGTCAGAGTTAGAATATATAAAGTCACTCCCGAATATGTAAAGTCAAAGCCTGATTATATAAAGTCAGCGCCAGAATATATAAAGTAATTACCGAATATATAAAGTCAGCGTCGGAATATATAACCTCATTCCTGAATATATAAATTTAAAGTCAGATTATATTGATATTGATTGAAACGACTCAGGCACATTTTTAGTAAACTCAATGAGTTCCTAATGCAACGTAATGAACCAAGTTAAAAAACCCACTGTTCAGTTAATTCATTCAAAATGATGTACAGTAATCCCTCCTCGATCGCGGGGGTTGCGTTCCGGAACCCCCCGCGATAGGTGAAAATCCGCGAAGTAGAAACCATATGTTTGTATGGTTATTTTTATATATTTTAAGCTCTTAGAAACTCTCCCACACTGTTTATAAATATTCTCCGCACATTTATACAGTAAACCCTTGTTTATAGCGGTTGATCCGCTCCAGACAGATAAATGAATTTCCAAGAAGTAGAATTCTTTATTTATAAATCTTTATTTATAAATATTTTCGCAGTTAGAGCATTGAAAACCTGTTTACCACTTTCTAAATACGTTTTTAACATAATTGGAGCCCTCTAGACATGATATAACACACTTTAGTCAAAAGTTTAAACTGTGCTCCATGACAAGACAGAGATGGCAGTTCTTTCTCACAATTAAAAGAATGCAAACGTATCTTCCTCTTCAAGGTGCATGTCAGGAGCGGAGAATTTCAGAGAGAGAGAGAGAGAGTAAAGTAAACAATCAAAAATCAATAGGGCTGCTGCGCTTTTAAGTATGCAAGCACCGATAAAGCGGCGCAATGAAGGGATCAATGTGAAGGTAGCCTTTCAGCATTTTTTTTACAGGCGTCCGTATCTTCTAAGCAAACAGCCACTGTGCAAACAGCCTCTCTGCTCACATCCCCTCCGTCAGGAGCAGTTAATGGGGCCAATCATATGCCTCCCTGATGGTATTGTATGATGGATAAGTATCTGCCTGTATTTCTTAGAGAGAGTGAGAGACAGAGCAAAACAAACAATGAAAAATCAATACGGGCTGTTAGAGCTTTTAAGTGCGCGAAGCTGCGCGCGGGAAGCATATCGTATAGCATTGGGGAGTTTTATTTAATATGTAATACGTGCTCTGATTGGGTAGCTTCTCAGCCATCCGCCAATAGCGTCCCTTGTATGAAATCAACTGGGCAAACAAACTGAGGAAGTATGTAACATAAATTGAAAGACACATTGTCCGCAGAAATCCGCGATATATATTTAGATATGCTTACATTTAAAATCCGCGATGGAGTGAAGCCGCGAAAGTCGAAGCGCGATATAGCGAGGGATCACTGTATGTGCCCGGCATTTTGAACACTATATTTATTTATTCTTTTTTGTATGGGCGGATTGCCTGTTTGGCACCCCATAGGGCACTGTATAATAGATATATAAAAAAACAGCTAAGGGGATAGATAGATATATAGATAGATAGGAAGGAAAGGCACTATATGATAGGCAGACAGGGAAGCTTCTATATAATAATAAAATTACTGTTATTACTATACAGATAGACAGGGAGTTCAGGCAGGCAGTACGGTGAAGTTTAAAAAAAATAAATAAATTCTTCCCAGCGGGGAATCAAAGTTGGGTCTCTTATGTACAGCAAATCAGCTGCACTTTGAGTGATGAAATCTTACTGGTACGCCGCAGAAGCTGTTGTGACATTCTTGAACCTTTTGTGAAAGTGTTTATTTGATCTTTGGCCTTCAGGCTTCACACCTTTTATAGTTTATGCCTACATTTTGTAACATTTATTACTAAAATGTGAAAAAGTATCTGTTTTAACAATGTGTTTACTGTAGAAACGGAACACACATGAAATGATTGTGTTCCAAATAACAATCTATTATTTCCACTGTAAAACTCCACTTCACTCCCAAATAATCAATCAAAACATGAGCTGGGAGAAGTCCGTGTACGTTCTAAGTCAGTGGGGGGATGAAATAGCCGGCTGCTTGCAGCTTGCGTTTATCAGCACATTTAGATGAACAAAAGACGCTGGCAGAGAGTTGAGAACAGTTTTAAGAAGCGATTTAAGGGGGGACGGATCTACGAGTTTTTTTGTAGGTTCTGGTAATTCTAATGTTAAACTTGATCAGGGTTTGAAAGGAAAAATGTTTTTGCATGTTTATGATAACTTTAAACAAAAGTAGAGACTTTTTTATTTACTTTAACCCAATTATACATAGATAATCATATTTCTTTGTCATGTGAGAACCTGTCTCATTTTAAATCCACACATCCAATTAATATCTTCCTAAAATATGGCCAGTACTTACAGGAAGGTAACAGAGGCATGCTTCTCAATGCCAAGTTAAAACCAAATGTAATTATTCTTTTTTCAATTGAAGTTAGAGCTCTTTATATTATAGTGCTATTTGTGTACACAGTCTGGAGTTTCCTTTTTAACACTAGCTTATAACGTAGATTTGTAATTTAAGCAATACTTATAAGATAACTTCAATAATTTCATTAGTTTCTGTGTGTTTTCGATGCCCTGCAATTATCAGTATTCATTTAACATCCATTTCATGACACTTCAGCAGTTTTTTGGGGGTTGCTGCTTTTAAGCTTTTGGGCTGTGTGACAGCAACAGCTTCACAACTCATAAACTGCGATTTTAACAGAAGGACGAATCGTGTATTTTGGATTATATTGGGCTGCTATTATGCCATTAAAGATTTCCACAAATATTTTAGTGAGTGCGATCAAGACTTTTTTTTATCGGCACTGACATTGTTCATCTGTAAGTAACTGACTGCCAGACCCGCTGGATGTGTGACTCATCAGACAACAAGGTAAATGTGTGCCTGCATGCATCAACTCTTAATAACGTGCAGTTCTTCATAGCTTTGCAAAATATTAATTCTAATGGTTAATGGTGTAACTTATTTAATAACAGTGTTCTCCAACACTTCACTTATTTATCTGGAAGGTTTTGGACATCCGTATGGCAGCTGATTAATCTGTGATGTCCACCCAGATGCCATTTTACTTTATCCTGGACAACCAGTCTCGTGTCTAGAAGTTTAAAACTGTTATTTTACAATTTATCATGTCTGGCTTAGTTTCATCTTTTTTTTTTCCCACATTTTATAATCATACTTTGGACTTTTAAGTCCAACCTGCATAATGCGATTAGCAGAAGTTACCACAATTCACCGGCAGTTCTCTGTTTTTTATTGCTCCTCACTGTAGCCCATGTTCCAAGATGCCTCTTGCACTTTCGTGGGATTAATATCCTCTTCCAGTTAGGGCTAGGCATTTAGAACAGTATAATTCAGCCATGGGAGTCCATGACTGTACACGCTACCATCCCAGTAACTTAATTACTTCACCAAGACCCTCCATGCCATCATTATCAGAAGCGTATTTCATATATATGATACATTATAAATATGATTCAGTTATTAATTTAGCCACAATCCTGCTAACTACACCATTTGTTTTCCAGCAGGGGGCGCTAGCTCCCTGGCTGGAATAAGTTCTTTTGTAATTGCGGCATCTTAAGTAAACTGAACCTATATAGATATAATATAAAAAGGTGATACTCCTCCCTTAGTGATACGGCTGTAAGAAATCACATAGGAGAAATAACTTAGCTTTCTTTAATGACGATTTTTACGGCATAACAGACGAGGAAGCAAATTTCAAGACTTTTCACCGAAGTGGGAGCTCGATGTATACAGTCTGCCATTTCCATCGCTGCGCTGGAAGGATTTTGAAGATCGGATGACGTTATCTCCCATCTCTCCGTCGGCTTCAAAGGTGTGCTGGGCAATGTTCCAAGGTTTTATACCATTTCTTCATGTGCAGGGCCCCATCTTAGGTAAATCATGCCATTCCAAACAAGGAAAAGAAGATTCAATGTCATGCTGACTCTGTCACACAGAAATAGTACAATTTCCATTTTCGTAGGTTGTCCATTTCATGTCTTCTAATGCTTGCCTAGCAGTTCTAAATGATAAGCCTCAGTGTGTTAAATCTGGCCTTGTGTTGTACATGCTGTACATGTGAGATGAAGCAGATTTATAAAATATTTTTCGTACAGAGCACAGTGACATATTAAACATATAAACTTATTACAGTGCCCCAATGTTCAAGACATGAGTATCAATTCAGTAGATGTGCCTCTTAGTTTGTATTTTTGCAGACCAGTCTTCCCAGCCAAGAAGTGGTCTTTCTGGTGTCTTATACATTCCAGTCAGATTGTGTTCTTCTCATCTAGTCATGCCTAGTCAAGCCTGAAAAATGAAAGCCTCCTGACCTTGTCATTACAACTGGAGAGTAGTTTTGTCATTTCATCTTCCTCATTTGAAAATGAACTGATTCTAGTTTTGAGGCATTTACTTCCCTGTCCTCTTAATGTGTAGCCTCAGGAGATGGGGCCACCTAATGCTGCAGCTGCTCCCAGTAGTATGTAAAATAAAGAAGCATTTTCCATGGTTAAGTTGGCATTAAGGCTTGTTCCTGACTTTTGGATTGTGCTTTTGTTCTGATTTTGAATTTTGTAGCTTTTATCATATGTTCTCATGTCAAAGTATTGTCTCTGATTATTGATATATGGATGTGTTTGCTTTTAGGTTTGCCTTTTAGGCAAATCTATTTTGTTTCTTTTTTATACCTGCCTTTCTTTATCTTAGTATGCATTTTTAATGTTGTAATAATTATTTATTAACTATTAAAGGAACCTCATTTCACTGTTTTGGGCAAGAGGTTTTATGGCTTATTATTCCTCCTTTTTAAAGATATTCTTTTTCTTTAAAACCTTTGTCCCTCTTTTGGACCTTTGCAGACCAAAAACAAGTCTTTTGAGTTGATTGCCTGGCTGCCTGAAATGGTGATACCAACTCCACCTGTTGTGGAGTGAAGGTCTGGTTTTGATTTTGAGGCTTTTTGCCATTTTTAAACTTAAAAACAGGATCAAAAAGCAATGATGCATACTGTGCTCATAATGCAGCTTTTAAACATGTCATTAAACATTAAACATTGCGTCACAAAAATGGGTGTATGTGCATGGCAGCAATCCATTACCATGGTTAACGCAAATATGTTATGAAAGTGAATTGTCACTGGATACAGAGCACTGTTACATTTTTAATTGCATTTCTGACCAATATTCAAAACGTCACCACTCTCCAACACCTTGATCAGTAAGTGTTTCTCATCAAACATAAACAATACCTGAAAAATCTTCCTACTACCCACAAAACAGCATTCAGAAGTTAAGTACCAAAACCAGGAAAAAGTGAGCAATATGTTTAAAGTTAGACAAGGTCTGAACCCAATAGACTGCTCAAATTAAAACACAAAAGTCAGAAACCATAATCAAATTCAAGATCAAAATAAACATGCAATATGAACTAACTAAAGTTTTACACAGTATCCAAAAACTTGGACAAAGGACCTTGTGTGACAATATCTTAAATATTGACAATACAGTGATTCTGTACAGTCACATTCTGTCCTTTAGGCTGGCACGTGGCAGAAATATAATTAACAACAACATGGCTACCACCATACATCAAAGTGATAAACAAAATGGCTTTACAAAAATGTCATAGCAATAAATTTTATTTAAAATAAAAAATAACAAAAATAATTAAATTCTGTCTGTGCCAAAACCTTAAAACCACAAAAGAGCCTTCCTCCCAACTCCAGACAAACCTATCCAAATTTCCTGAGTGTGCATAATGAAACTGGCAAAACTGTTCTGATTATGTTTTTGTTTTGTTGTTGTATTTCATTTTTTTAGAACATTAGAACAATCTAGATGAAAATAGGCCATTCAGCCTAAAAAAACTCACCAGTCCTATCCACTTATTAATTCCAAAAATACATCAAGTCGAGTTTTGAAAGTCCTTAAAGTCTTATTGTCTATCATGCTACTTGGTAGCTTATTACAAGTTTCTAGCTTTTTTTGTGTAAAGAAAAACTTCCTAATGTTTGTGCGAAATTTACCCTTAGCAAGCTTCAAACTGTGTCCCTGTGTTTTTGATGAACTCATTTTAAAATAACAATCTCAATCCACTGTACTAATTCCCTTCATAATTTTAAACATTTTAATCATGTCACCTCTTAATCTTCTTTTGCTTAAACTGAAAAGGCTCAGCTTTTTTAATCTTTCCTCATAATTCATCCCCTATAGCCCTGGAATCAGCCTAGTCACTCTTCTCTGGAATTTTTCTAGCAATGCTTTGTTTTTTTTGTAGCCTGGAGATCAAAACTGCACACAGTACTCCAGACGAGGCATCACCAGTGCATTGTAAAGCTTGAGCATAACCTCCTTGGGACTTATACTTAACCTAACATTCTGTTTGCCTTCTTAATGGCACTGTTAAGAAGCTTAGCTTAGAGACCACTATGACTCCTAATTTTTTCTCATAAGTTGTACTCTTGATTTTCAGGCTGCCCATTGTGTATTCAAACATTTTTCACTATTCTTTTATTTGCCCTCTAGTTACAGTTTGTTTGACACTCCAAAATGTCATGGTGGTCTTCCATTTTACCCTTTTCTAAATCAAGATTGACCTACTCAGTCTGGCTGTTACTCTCAGGACAGTACCTGAAGTTAAAATTACCTTAGTGTTAACTTTAGAACAGAAAAACTTCCAAAACATAAGATACAAACACTGGATAATTTTTCAGCAGTGGGTACCATTTTAAAGCAATGAAATGTGCACCTTTTGAAAATACAATACAATACAATTTATTTTTGTATAGCCCAAAATCACACAAGAAGTGCCACAATAGGCTTTAACAGGCCCTGCCTCTTGACAGCCCCCCAGACTTGACTCTCTAAGAAGACAAGAAACAACTCCCAACAAAAACCCTTGTAGGGAAAAAAATGGAAGAAACCTTGGGAAAGGCAGTTCAAAGAGAGACCCCTTTCCAGGTAGGTTGGGCGTGCAGTGGGTGTCAAAAAGAAGTGGGTAAATACAATACAATACAGTACAGTACACAGAACAGAACAAATCCTCAATACAGTAAAAAAATAAAACATTTAGAAGTACGGAGCAGAATTTAACAGTAGATGATATTACATAATATGATTTGGAATTTTTTAGAGTCCTGGAGACCTTATCCATCAAGCTGCCTCCCCCATTTGGCCTTTCCACAGCTGAAACAGAGCTAATCCGATGAAAGGACCCCTCTTTCCCACAATTCCTGTGATCCTCCATCAGGGATGACTTTACCTTAGGCAGGCAAAACAACTTGGCAGGTGGGCCGTGGCACCAAGTGCCACATTTGAGTACCAAGAAGAGAAACAGAATTAGTATCCAATTATAACTATCATGTTACTTATGTTTTAGTGCTGTGGCACTAGGGGTCGCTGTTGCCCCATGTAGCCCACAGTCAACACGCCCAGGTGCACAAAGCACCTCCACCTCCACAATACACAATATTAAATGCAATAATAAACAATAAATCCTCCTCTCCACCTAGCAGCTCTGTCACACTTCCTCCCAACTCCGGCTCAGCTTGCTGGGTTTCCCACAGTCTTTTAAATAGTCCTCGACCCAGAAGTGCTTCTGTCCTTCAGTCCATGTGATTCCATAGCACTTCCGGGTCAGATGAAAACTTCTATTTTTTTTCAGCCCGGAATTACTTCAGTTCTTCCGTCCCCGTGATTTGTGAGTACTTCCAGGCTATAATAGAAACAATCTTCATGTCTCCTTGCAGTGTCCCCTGGCGGCCCCCACAGTATCCAGAAGGGCTGTGAAGCCGAACTCCATTGTCCATGATGCTCTGCGGGAATTCAGGGCACCTCTGTGTTGCAGGGAGGACTCCATCTAGCGGTGTGGATGTATTGGCCAGGATAAGCTGCTGGCAATCTCTCACAGTGCTAATGACTAAAAACAGAGATGCAGTTTGTACAGTCAATCAGCAGGTCTAGTCAGCATATGCTAAACTGAAGTAGTGAGTCTTCAGCCGGGATTTGAAAGCTGAGACCGAAGGGGCTCTTAAAGTAGCAGGGCCCTGTAACTCAAAGCTTGCCCTCCCACTGTTATTTTATTAATCCTTGGAATCATAAGCAGACCGGCATTTTGAGATCTTAATGTGCGCTCTGGTTTGTAAGTCATGATAAGTTCAGACAAGTAAGCCAGACCTTGGCGATTTAATGCTTTATATGTTAAAAGGAGGATTTTGAAATCTGCCCTAAACTTAACCGGGAGCCACTGTAAGGATTTAAGAACTGGACGTATGTGTTTGTATTTTTTTTTTCTTGTAATAATTCTTGCAGCAGCATTTTCGATTAATTGGAGGCTGTATAAAGAACAGTTTTAACATCCAGTGAACACCGCATTGCAGTAGTCAATCTTACTAGAAATAAATGCATGAATTAATTTCTCAGAATCCTGTTTATTTAGAAAACGCCTTAATTTCCCAAAATTCTTAAGATGGAAGAAACATGACTTGGGCGTCTTTGTAATATGCGCTTTAAATGACATGCTAGAGTCAAAGATAACTCCTAGATTGCGGGCTGATTCAGTAAAATTAATGGTGATTCCAACTGAGTAAAATGATGACAGAATATTGTTGTGAACAGCATCATTCCCTCCAACAATTAACATCTCTGTTTTACCTGTGTTTACAGACAAGTAGTTCTCAACCATCCACTCCTTTAATTCACTAACACAACTAATTAAAGACAACATCGGAGAAACTTCATTTGATTTAAATGAAAGGTATAAATGGGTGTCATTTGCATATGAGTGAAAATTAACATTATGTTTCCTAATGATAGATTCCAGTGGAAGCAAGTAAATTGAAAATAGTAAAGGTCCCAGTACTGAGCTCTGCGGGACACCATACCTCACTTCTGTGTATAATGATGGAGTACTGTCAGAACATTTCTGTACATATTGGAATCGATTTGATAAATAAGAACTAAACCAAGCGAGCACAGTGCCTGTAAGCCCAATATCATTTTCTAGCCTGTGCAGTAAAATAGAATGGTTAGTGGTGTCAAATGTTGTGCTTAAGTCTAACAACATAATTACAGTGGAGTTTCCTTCATCAGAGGATACCAGAATGTCGTTTACAACCCGCGTTAGTCCCGTTTCTGTACTATGACCAGTGCGGAAACCAGACTGGAATTTCTCAAATAAATTGTAATGCATAAGGTGTGACTGAAGCTGATTGGCGACTACTTTTCTAGTACTTTAGAGAGAAATGGTAAATTTGAAATAGGCCTAATTATTTAGTATGTGTGGGTATAGGTCTGACTTTTTAGTCCATCCATCATTGTTGGAGCATCATGAAGCTTTGAGTAGGTGGAGGTGGCGCAGGCCACCACCACAAAGAAACCGGAAAAGGAAACAGAAAAGAGAGTAGGGGTCAGTACGGATTTTAGAGCTACCCTGAATAGTTATTATGAGGAAATTGAACATACAGAGTATCAGGATTAAGTTAAATTAAGTTAAATTGAAGTTATAGAAAGGCCATGTTAAAGTAATATGTTTTCAGCAGTGTTTTAAAGTGCTCCACTGTATTAGCCTGGCGAATTCCTATTGGCAGGCTATTCCAGATTTTAGGTGCATAGCAGCAGAAGGCCGCCTCACCACTTCTTTTAAGTTTTGTTCTTGGAATTCTAAGGAGACACTCATTTGAGGATCTGAGGTTACTATTTGGAATATAGGGTGTCAGACACTCCGATATATAAGAAGGGGCGAGATTATTTAAGGCTTTATAAACCATAAGCAGAATTTTAAAGTCAATCCTGAATGACACAGGTAACCAGTGTAGTGACATCAGAACTGGAGAAATGTGTTCGGATTTTCTTTTCCTAGTTAGGATTCTAGCAGCTGCATTCTGCACTAGTTGCAAACGATTTATGTCTTTCTTGGGTAGTCCTGAGAGGAGTGCATTACAGTAATCTAGTCGACTGAAAACAAACGCGTGAACTAATTTCTCAGCATCTTTCAGTGATATAAGAGGTCTAACTTTACTTATGTTTCTTAAGTGAAAAAATGCTGTCCTAGTGATCTGATTAATATGCAATTTAAAATTCAGATTACAGTCAACAATTACCCCTAAGCTTTTTACCTCCGTCTTGACTTTTAATCCTAATGTATCCAGTTTATTTCTAATAGCCTCATTGTATCCATTATTGCCAATCACTAAGATTTCAGTTTTCTCTTTATTTAACTTGAGAAAGTTACTATTCATCCATTCTGAGACACAAGTCAGACATTGTGTTAGTGAATCAATAGAATCGGGGTCATCAGGTGCTACTGATAAATACAGCTGTGTGTCATCAGCATAGCTGTGGTAGCTTACGTTGTGCCCTGAGATAATCTGACCTAACGGAAGCATGTAGATTGAGAATAACAGCGGACCCAGGATAAAGCCTTGTGGAACACCATATCGGATATCATGTGTCTTCGAGTTGTAATTACCACAACTAACAAAAAAATTTCTCCCTGTCAGGTAGGATTCAAACCAATTTAAGACACTGCCAGAGAGGCCCACCCATTGACTAAGGTGATTTCTAAGAATATTATGATCAATGGTGTCAAATGCAGCACTCAGATCTAAGAGGATGAGAACAGATATATGGCCTCTGTCTGCGTTCACTCGCAAATCATTTACTACTTTAACGAGTGCAGTTTCTGTGCTGTGATTTATTCTAAAACCCGACTGAAATTTACCAAGAATAGCATGTTTATTTAGGTGGTCATTTAACTGCATAATGACTGCTTTCTCCAGAACTTTGCTTAAGAAAGGCAGGTTAGAGATGGGTCTAAAATTTTCAAGAGCCGAGGGGTCAAGATTATGTTTCTTAAGAAGGGGTTTAACTACAGCAGTCTTAAGACAGTCTGGGAAGACCCCTGTATCTAATGACGAATTTACTATGTCCAGAACATTATCAATTAGCACGCCCGATACTTCTTTGAAAAGCCTTGTTGGTACTGGGTCAAGGACGCAGGTGGAGGATTTTAATTGAGATATTATTTTTTGTAAATCAGGTAAATCTATCCTAGTGAAAGAGTTTAATTTGTTTATAACAGAATGCTGGGGTTTAGGAGGATCCTTAGTGTTTGAGGGATATACTATGTTATTTCTAATATCATTAATTTTTTGATTGAAAAATACAGCGATAGCCTCACAGGTTTTATTGGAAGTACTTAGGAGGCATTCCTGTGAGTTACCTGGGTTTAGTAGGGGATCAATTGTAGAAAATAAGACTCTGGGATTACTAGCATTGTCATTTATAATCTTGGAGAAATAACAGCGTCTCTCAAGACGGACAGTGTTATTGTATTCTGTTATTTTGACTTTTAATATTTCATAGTGGATAGTTAGTTTAGTCTTTCTCCATTTACGTTCAGCTCTGCGGCATGTTCTCTTTAAGTCCGACACTCTTTGGGTCTTCCATGGTATAACAATGCTAGAGGTTTTTTTTACTGTCTTTTCAGGTGCAACTATGTCAACAGCAGCTCTCACTTTAGTATTAAATTTTTCCACCTTACTATTTACATTATCCTCGCTACTATAGTTGACACTATAAACGGACTGATTGCTTAGAATGTTTGTAAGTTTTAAAGCTACTGCTGAGTCAAAGAAGCGTTTTTTAACAATATGCTTCTCATGAGTGTTTTTTATCATTATTTCTATATTAAAAAGTAGAAGAAAATGGTCCGATAGACCAATATCAATGATCTGCTTTACATCAACTTTCAGTCCTTTAGTAATCACTAAGTCTAACGTATGACCTGCTTTATGTGTAGGCTGATTTACAAGCTGCCTCAAATCAAAAGAATCCAGGAGGTTCATAAATTCTTTTACTTTTAGATCACACTGATTATCTATATGAAAATTAAAGTCGGCAACTATTAGGAGTGTGTCATAGTTAGTAATTAAAATTGACATTAAGTCAGAGAATTCCTCAAAAAAAGACGCGTTGCATTTTGGAGGTCTATACACGGATAATACTAGAACTTGAGCATCTCCTTGGATAACAACGGCGAGATATTCAAAGGACTTGAACTTACCAAAACTGACATCTTTACATTTTAATCGGCTCGAGTAAATGTTAGCCAATCCGCCCCCCTATTTCCCCTGGCGGTCTGCACGAGTAAAACTGTAATCCGGAGGCGCAGATTCGATTAAAACCGCCGCGCCGTTTGAGTTAAGCCACGTTTCACTTAGTGCAATAAAATCTATTTTCTTATCACTAATAAGATCGTTGATAAAAAACGTTTTGTTAGTTAAAGCTCTAACATTTAATAGTGCCATATTTAATGTTTCGGAGGTGCAGAGATGAATACTATGTGCGTTATTGATATTTGGAATAGGGACTAAATTATTTTTATTAGCGCCGCTCTGTGTGTATTTTTTGTTTAATCTGTGATCTGTTTTAATAGTTTGATACATTGTTCCTCTAAAATGGTAATTTTAATTAGATTATTGGAGTTTATGCCGTATTTCCTAGATTTTCTACGTGCATTGAGATTGCTTATTACAGTACTAATGTTGTGCACTTTAACGGAAGATTCTATTAAACACTTATCACGTCCTAGCACAACAGTATCATTTCGGAAGGGGTTAAGAGCAGAGATAGATAGTCAAGATAAACGAATTACCTTCGCTATGTTTTCGGAGAGGACCCAGGCGCCGAAACTGTTCGGATGCAGGCCATCACGCTTGAAGAAACGCGGCCTTTCCAAAAAGAGATTCCAATTGTTGATGAAACCGAAAACCTTCTTCTTGCAGAAACCCTGTAGCCAGTTGTTCAATCCTAGCAGCCGACTGTAGTACTCGTTGGATCGTCTGACGAGAGGTAGTGGACCCGAAACGAAGATCTTAGCCGATGGGGTCCTCTCCTTCGTGTCTTTAATCAAAGCTGCGAAATCAGCCTTCAGGATTTCTGATTGTCGGTGCCTTATGTCATTTACGCCGGCATGCAAAACGATTGCTCCAATTGCCCTCTCCTTGTGTTTGTCGTAGACTGCTGGTGCACGTCTCATCAGATCTCGGACACGAGCACCGGGAAAACAAGAAACAAACGATTTTGCATTAGGGCATGCGACATTAAGGTTCCTAACAATAGAATCACCTACCACTATTACATCACCAGGGGCTGAAGGCGAGCTGGGGACGCGGAGAGGGTCAAACCGGTTTTGGGATAGGATGCTCGCCTGTGCCGATGGAGGTGCTCTGGCCTTGAACCCCCGCCTGCATAGCTGAAATCCACCGAGGTCATCAGCGGCGTCGCTCCTACGAGACGCGGGGGTGAGGTCGGCACAACGTGGGATTGATGTTTCGCCGGTTATAGATGGTGAGGACGGTTTATCCAACAGCCGGGCCTTCAGATCCCTAAGGTATCTCCGTCGGGACAGGAGTTTCTGAATCTGTCCGTCGAGTGCCTGAAGTTCTTCCACTACGATTTCAACGCAAGTTACCCCACTGTCGGCCATTTTCTACTTCGTGCCCTAGGAGAAATGAGAGAGAGAGACATATAGCAGTTAGGAAAGCTCCTCAGTAAGTAAACACTACTTTAAAAAGGACTAAAAGGCAGAATTCTACGTGGCCATCATCATCAAGCCCTTCCGTGAGAACCCTAAATCCAAAGAGGACTGTTTCATTTATGTTAGGTAGAATGCCCAGAGGGGACTGGGCGGTCACATGGTCTGGAATCCCTACAGATTTTATTTGGCCATTGGACCTTACTCTTATTCGATGTTAATTAATGCTGATTTATTTTGTTTTTATATTGTGTTTTTTATTTTTCTATTCTTTATTATGTAAAGCACTTTGAGCTAGTGTTTGTATGAATATGTGCTATATAAATAAATGTTGTTGTTGTTGTTAAGTAATGGTTTAATGACTGACACTTTTCGTGCATCAGGTACTGTGCCATGCAGTAATGAACTATTGATAATGGTTAGAATAAGCGCTGCAAGAAAATCCATTGCACTTTTTACTAGTTTTGTTGGCACTGTATCTAGGAAATAAGTAGTGGGCTTCATTTTAGAAATTAAAGTTAAGACTTCCTGCTCAGTTACAGGATTAAAATTATTAAAGTGCTGAATGCAATGTAAGACAGGGTCTGCTAAGCTAGTATTTGGTTTGTACTGTGATGCTGAGACTAAATCTGTCATTAGTCACAAGAATAGTAGTGTGACCATAAGGTCATCAAATCTATAATAAAATTCATAGGAAATTCCTCCCAGGACCTGCTGGGGAAGTAACTTGTAGAAATCTAAAGGGGAATTCTTATTTTGATTTAGCATTATTATTAGTGAGGGCGGCACAGGGGGTAGCGCTGCTGCCTTGCAGTTAAGAGACCCGGGTTTGCATCCCGGGTCCTCCCTGTGTGGAGCTTGCATGTTTGCATGGGTTTCAAACCAGGGTACTCCGGTTTCCTCCCACAGTCCAAAGACATGCAGGTTAGGTACATTGGGGATTCTAAATTGCCCCTGCCCAGGGTTTGTTTCCTGCCTTGCGCCCTGTGTTGGCTGGGATTGGCTCCGGCAGACCCGCATGACCCTGTGGTTGGGATATAGTGGGTTGGATAATGGATGGATGGATTATTATTAGTTTCACAAGCCTTAATAAATTCTTTATATCCTCAAACATTTGCTCCCACCAAAATTTCTTATTATGTCTCTAGTCTTTGTTATACAAATGCAGCACCTATCACCTGACTTCTGGAGTAACGTACAATAAGACTTTGGGAAAAATAATATTGAAAAGATTGAAAAATTGGTTATCTCATACTGCAAATGCAAAGCAGCACAACACCAACACTCAGAATCTAGAAGTGTTTTTCACATTTGCTCCTCACTACACCTCTGTGTTACATTCAGCATATCATATATATTACTAATAAAGTAAGGAATGCGACCAGTCACAAAGGACACAGAACTCTCCAGTAAATCAGGATAAACAAGTATATTTTTAGACAGATTGCTTGAACTTGGCACATTTTATGCGCACAGTGCCTCCAGTATCCTTGGGGCAAACATTTTTAGTTGGGCCTTTTGGAATGTTTAGGGGACTTTTTCTATTCAAGCATATTTTTATCTTAAATTGAACTACTATGGGAAGTGTGGGCTGCTGCTTGATTTCAGTCTGCACTATGCTCTTTTCATTCTACAACCTACACAACAGCAAGTCTTATTGATTGCATGTGTTACAATGGGATTTAGATTAAATAGGATTAAAACAGAACTGTCAGGTCAAATCTGGGCATTTGGAACAGTGGCAAAAAGTTCCTGAGCGGCAACACCATAAAAAGCATGTACTGCCTTTAACTTGTATGAAAGAGAACTGTAATGTAATGCACAAAAGGGTTAAATTTCAGGTAAGTTAAAAATATATTAATATATATAATAATAATATATTAAAAAGTAAAAGAGAAAGCAAATTATCTTACCTTAAATTGACCAAGTTATATAAGTAGATCAATGACAATTACCAGAAAATGATAAACATCTGTTTTAGATTAAACATGTTAAATGCATTCATTATTTTATTTTCCTCGCATCTATGCAGGTTTTTGGTCCTTAAGTGCAGAATATGTAAAGCCACTGTGTAAATGGAAGGGGAGTAAGGCCAGGTAGATCAGAGGTTTGATTCAAATTGTTCTATCATGGTGTGGATGGGAGGAGAAATGACGTAGGATCTATTCTGAAGGAACAGTATTTCAGGTGTGTTTTGGAGCTGAAAAGAGTGTCAGACAGAGTGACACATGATTATGTAACTTGAAATTGAAATTTTGATGATGAATGTTGTTAGTGCATATGCCCCACAAGTTGGGTGTGTGATGGATGAGGAAGAAGATTTCTGGAGTGAGTTGAATGAAGTGATGAACAATGTACGCAAGATACAGAAAGTGGTATTTGGAGAGGATTTCAATGGACATGTTGGTGAAGGGAACAGAGGAGATAATAGGTAAGTATGGTGTCAAGGAGAGGAAAGAAGAAGGTCAGATGATAATGGATTTTGCGAAAAGGATGGACATGGCCATGGTGAATACATGTTTTAAGAAGAAGAAGGGACATAGGGTGATGTACAAGAGTGGAGGAAGATGCACACAGGTAGATTATATCCTAGGCAGGAGAGTCAATCTGAATGAGGTTAAAGACTGCAAAGTGGTGGCAGGGTAAATTTACTTAGGCAGCATAGGATTGTGGTGTGTAGGAGGATGCTGGAGACCAAGAAGAGGAGGACAGTGAGGGCAGAGCCAAGGATCAAATGGTAGAGGCTGAAAAAGGAAGACTGCAAGGTTGAGTTCAGGGAGGAGGTAAGACAGGCATTGGGTGGCAGTGAAAAGTTAGCAGACAGCTGGGCAACAACAGCAGAAGTAGTAAGGGTGACAGTAAGAAGGGTCCTTGATATGACATCTGGATAGAGGAAGGAGGAAAAGGAAACCTGGAGGTGGAATGGGGAAGTACAGGAGAGTATACAGAGGAAGATGTTGTCGAAGAAGAAGTGGGATAATCAGAGAGATACACAAAGTAGACAAGAGAACAAGGAGACAAGGCGTAAGTTGAAGAGAGGGGTAGCGAAAGATAAATAAAAGGCGTATGATGAATTGCATGAGAGGCTGGACACTAAGGAGGGAGAAGAGAACCTGTAGTGATTGGCTAGACAGAGGGAAAGAGTTAGGAAATATGTACAGCAGGTTATGGTGATAAAGGATGAAGATGGAAATGTACTCACAAGCGAGAATGGTGTGTTGAGCAAATGGAAAAAGTACTTTGAGAGACTGATGAATGAAGAGAATGAGAGAGGGAGAGGATTTCATAATATGGCAACAATGAATCAGGAAGTGCAACGGATTAGCAAGGAAGAAATAAGGACAGCTATGAAAAGGATGAAGAAAGGAAAGGCCGTTGGTCCAGATGACATACCTGTGGAAGCATGGAGGTGTTTAGGAAACGTGGCAGTGGAGTTATTAACCAAATTGTTTAACGGAATCTTGGAAAGTAAGAGAATGGCTGAAGAGTGAATAAGTGTACTGGTACTGGTTTTTAAGAATAAAGGGGCTTTGCAGAGCTGTAGTAACTGCAGTGGGAAAAACTTAATGAGCCACAATGTGAAGCTTTGAGAAAGAGTAATGGAAGCTAGGTTAAGAAGGGAGGTGATGTAAGCAGTATGGTTTCTTGTAAGTGGTATGGTTTCATGCCAGGAAAGAGCACCACAGATGGTCTGAGGGTGTTGATGAAGGCCAGAAGGAATTGCATTGCGTTGTTTTGGACTTGAAGAAAGCATATGACAGGGCGTCTCGAGAGGAGTTGTGGTATTGTATGAGTAAGTCAGGAGTGGCAGAGAAGTCTGAAAGAGTTGTGCAGGATATATATGAGAGAAGTGTGACAGATGCATTCATCGTGGGTGGGATTACATCAGGAATCGGCTTTGAACCCTTTATTTGCAATGGTGATGGACAGATTGACAGACAAGATTAGACTGGAGTCCCCGTGGACTATGATGTTTGCTGTTCATATTGTGATATGTAGCGAGAGTAAAGAGCAGGTTGAGGAGACCCTGGAGAGGTGGAGGTATGCTCTAAAGAGGAAAGCAATGAAGGTAATTAGGAACAAGACAGAATAGATGTGTGTAAATGAGAGGGGGGTCAGTGGAATTGTGAAGATGCAGGGAGTAGAGTTGGCAAAAGTGGATGAGTTTAAATTCTTGAGATCAGCCGTACAGAGTAATGGGAATTGTGGAAGAGAGGTGATAAAGTGTTTGCAGGCAGGGCAGAATGGGTGGAGAAGAGTGTCAGGAGTCATTTGTAACGGGTATCAGCAAGAGTGAAAGGGAAGGTCTACATGACGATAGTGAGACCAGCTATGTTATAAGGGTTGGAGACAGTGGCACTGACCGAAAAACAGGTGACAGAGCTGGAGGCAAGAGAGTTAAAAATGATAAGATTTGCATTGGGTGTGACAAGGATGGATAGGATTAGAAATGAGTACATTAGAGGGTCAGCTCAGATTGGACTGTTTGGATACAAAGTCAGAGAGGCGAGATTGCGTTGGTTTGGACATGTGCAAAGGAAAGATGCTGGGTATATTGGGATAAGGATGCTAAGGACAGAACTGCCAGGCAAGAGAAAAAGAGGAAGGTCTAAGAGAAGGTTTATGGATGTTGCAAGAGAGGACATGCAGGTGATGGGTGTAAGAAGAAGAATGAAAGAAGCAGAGTTGATAACATCATACAGCCAGCATAAACCTGTATGAAATTGAAGCAGTGGTGACTTTTTGAAAATTCAAAGCAGGTGGCACAATCTCCAGATGAAATGACTGGAATAATCTCAACGTGTCTTTTCTAAATATACAGGAAGCAAAGGGTCACTGTCCAAAATGATAGTTCAGGTAAACACCTTACTGACTGCTTAATATGAAATTTGATGGAAGATGAACAAAAGTAAATTCCTGGACAGTATTACAAGGTTACCAAAAATATGGAGCAAAACCTTTCCTAATTAATTATTTTTGGTTGCTCAAGCGTGTGTTTCTCTTGGATTTTCCTTTTAAAGAAATTCAAAGTTTAAATACTTGCTAAATGCCAGTTGTCATGTATGATATGACTATCACAATAAGGTTAAATGCAGCATCATGGTAACAAGACATGTGAAATGACAACACCCATTACATTTAGAAACACAAAATCACAATGCAACAAGGCTACCAAACTAAAAATTAAAAAAAAAAATAAAAATGAAAATGAATACCACATGAACTCAGAAGAAAATGTAGCAAAGAAATTTATGATTCATTCCTTGCACAGGAAGTTTTGTCATATGACTTTTTATTTAAAGTTTTTTAAAATGATTTAATTATCTATATCTATATATATAAAGATCAGTGTGTGTATGTATGTTCCAGCATCACGTCCGAATGGCTGGAGCGATTTTCATGAAACTTGGTACACATGTTCCTCATTGGTCTACTAAAAATACTGTAGGGTGAAATCAGCCGTAACCCACCCCCTTCTGGGTAGGATAGGGGGTGATCTAGCGGTCTTGTATGCATGTTATCATCCAGTTGACACTCTGAGCAACCACCAGAGGGCGAACTGGAGGCAACTGTCGGCATTCTTTATGTTTGACCGCCACCGCGCCCCTGTTGCTTTTGAAATTAAATAGAGTTAAACGCAAGGAAGAGTGTGTGTGTGTGTGTCTGTCCGGCCCAGAAGTGAGATGTAGAGTCGGGGTGATTTCGAACTGGAGGTGACTGCCAGCATTCTTTATGTTTGAGCACCATTGCGCCCCTGTTGCTTTTCAAATTAAATACAGTTGGCCAGTTCTGAGCATCAACTGGATGATACCTTACATACAACACCGCAAGACAACCACATTAGTGAGTCTTTATCCATGCATCCATTATTTAACCTGCTATATCCTAACTACAGGGTCATCAGGGTCTGCTGGAGCCAGTCCTAGCCAACACAGGGCACAAGGCAGGAAACAAACCCCAGGCAGGGTGCCAGCCCACCGCAGAAAACCCACGCAAACACGGGGAGAACATGCAAACTCCACGCAGGGAGGACCCGGGAAGCAAACCCAGGTTTATTGTTTGTTAATTTATTTTTATTTTTAAAGTTGTGTTTTTTTTATGTTTTTCTCAAACAATTAAAAAAACTTTATTTTCCTCCCGGGC
>JANRMT010062813.1:117609609-117635476 GCA_026402145.1 Polypterus bichir lapradei
ATATATATATATATATATATATATATATATATATATATATTTATAGTAATAAAGGCACTATATAGCGCCTGACCCGGCACAGACTCACTCAGAGGCAAGTGTAAAAACACATTACAGTTTTATTTATCTTCGGCTGGAGGGCACATCTTCCCCGTGAACCCCCCAGCCACAACACAGTCCCAAAAGCACTTGATATAACACACAACTCTCCACCTTGGCACCACCACTACTCCCAGGCAACCTCATCCTCTTCCTCCCAATTCTGGCTTCTGAGTGGTGGTTACTGGCTCCCTTTTGATTGCTGACATCTAGCTGCACTTCCGGGTAAGGCGAAACCAATGCCCAAAAGGGGCCAGCCACTCCTGTTGCAGCACCCCCTGGCAGCGCCTGCGGAGCCCCACAGAGCTGCACAGTCCTGTATGTGAAAGACCCTCCTGTCCATGGCCTAAGCACTCCGCAATCAATGGACTGAGCTAAGGACATCTGAAAGGAAATGGAGGAAGCCAAAGGCTCAGGTAGACTTCGCTAAGTACTAATCCCTTCCTGCATCCTTTTCTTCTGCCACCATCAATGCTAGGGTAAGATTCTATCAGACTAGAATTAACACTAGAATTTCTGAGGCCTACGAAAACACTCATAATCCCGGACCACCTTAAATTCTTTCAGACCTCTCCATTAGCATCTTTTGTTTTGTAAATGTGTCAATCAGCACAAGCAGCAAGCAGCCTGCTATCTCATCCCCCCACCGCCGTAGCTCAACTCATGCAAAAAGTTCTCCTAGCTCAAGTCTTGTTTATCTGGGTGTGAGGTGCCTGGAGTTGTATAGGGTAAATAATATATCGCTATTTGGATATTCTGTGTCTACAAAGATCTATGTAAATGTAGGATGACAGGAAATGCAAGAAATGTTAAACACATATCTAAAACAGAAACTTTTTTCATGTTATAGTACTAACGACAATATTTTGACATGAAATGTATAATGTGTGAAGACTGAAGATGTGTGAGTGGAAGTTTTTTGCAGGGAGGGCTTCTGTTCTCTTTCTCCAATGTAGAACCCTCATCCTCATCTGAATTCACCTCTGTTATAGCACGTCTTCATTAAAAAACTAACAGTGTCAGATCGGGGGAGGGTGAACATGACTGAGAGAATAAAAGTGAATAATGAAGCAAAACGCTAACATAAATTTACACCACCTGTTACAGACTCAATTAAATCAAATGTATGTTTTTATTTTATAATAGTAATAATAATTAATTTAAATACTGATGATTAATAAAGTAGAGCTGAACATTCCTTTGCCTGTATTTATTACAAAAATACATATTAAACTTGCCCTTCTTTTAAAATCCCACCAAACTGACCTGTTGGCCCTATAACCTTTGTTGCTTTTGTTTCAGCATCACTGGACTTGCAGCATCTTCTGGCAGAAAAAAAATCACATACTGAATAATTCTAAATAATTTCTGTGCATTTCCTATGCACCAACATTTCAATGTCAGAGTATTAGAAATCACCTCAAAAATAGTAAACCTGCAAGTAGCACGCCTATGACCTGCCAGCCTCATTTTCCTCCCATCTTATATTAATACTAGCAAAATACCCGCGCTTCGCAGCGGCGAAGTACTGCATTAAAATTTTTATTAAGAAGAAAATGTAACCTTTTTAAAGTGAGGGAAAATATGGCAATAATTATTTGTTAAGGATCTCTTTGTATACCACGTTGTCAGTTCAGCTCTCCGGTTGTAACATGACCAAGCTGTGCGCTGAGCTTACTCTTGAGCATGCAACTTACAGTTGGCCATGTGAACAGTAATCTTGTTTCAAATCTCACAGCATGGATTGCTGCTGTCATAATCGATTTCAGTTTCATGGTTTGTTTCAATTACGACAGTATTTGCAGGACTTGTGTTGAAGTGACATTCGGCATCTGTCAAGCGTTGTAAGCTTACAAGCGGTTTCATCGATAACTTCACATCCAGCTTTTGAGAGTTTAAACATTCATAAACATCAAAGTGTCCACTACTGAAATTGTCACCTATGAATGTAAGATGTTTAAGAGGCATTGGCGGTTGTCGAAAGGTGTAAAATATTTAGCCATTTCGGTACACTTGAAAGCACCAACCGAACAATTCAGCGGCAGCCATCAACTCACATGCAGAACCATAGGTGAAGGGCTTAAGCATTTCACTCTTCTAGTGCTCCTGTGTAGTATAATTATCTCCTGTACCGTCATCAGTCCACACCTTGAACCTGTCCCAGTCATTCAATACATAAGACACAATGTTCTTCCAGAGCCTGATATAGCCGTGCAATATGTAACACAGAGAATGGAAAAGGTAGGTGCCATCTCCGGGCATGGAAACCACTCGGTAAGTGACAGTTCTTTGATCGATGGTGATTACCTCGATAGACATGGTAATGGGGGTTGGAATGATGAAGGAAATGGGTACCTGAGTAATGTAAAGTAAGTGTAAAATACCTATACAATAACTATAATTGTAATAAACAAACAATAAAACAGCGGAGAAGCCGTGGATTAAACAAAAAGGCTGTAGTTATCAGCAGGGAGACGTGAATCCCGTGGCGAAGCAAGGAAGGGAATGTAGAGACTGGAGCGACGGACGGGCTTATATAGGCAGGTAGCCAACAACGTGGGAGGTGATGGGATGGGAGGCCCAACGCCGCCTCACATGGTGACCAAGCTGCAGGCTATGGACATATATATGTACGTAAATAGGATTCAGTTAGCGTTGGGAACCCGTGTACCAAATTTCTTGAAGATGGGCCCATAAGTAACAAAGACTGTTGAAAAGTTCAATATGGTGGCCGACAGTGGCATCATACCACCGAAATAAGTACGTACATTGGTTTCGGTTAGTGCAGGGAAGCCGTCTACCAAATTTCAAGAAGATGAGGCCATAAATAAGAAAGTTCAACATGGCGGACGTTGTTGATCGTTACGCATAGAATTTCGAAATGAAACCTGCTTAACTTTTGTAAGTAAGCTGTAAGGAATGAGCCTGCCAAATTTCAGCCTTCTACCTATACGGGAAGTTGGAGAATTAGTGATGTTGGAAAATTTAATATGGCGGCTGACAGTGGCGTCATACCACCGAAATAAGTATGCACATTGGTTTCGGTTAGCGCAGGGAAGCTGCCTACCAAATTTCTTGAAGATGGGGCCATGAATAAGAAAGTTCAATATGGCGGACGTTGTTGATCGTTATGACCGTTACGCGTAGAATTTCGAAATGAAACCTGCTTAACTTTTGTAAGTAAGCTGTAAGGAATGGGCCTACCAAATTTCAGCCTTCTACCTACACGGGAAGTTGGAGAATTAGTGACGTTTGGAAAATTCAATATGGCGGCCGACAGTGGCGTCATACCATCGAAATAAGTACGTACATCGGTTTTGGTTAGCGCAGGGAAGTCACCTACCAAATTTTGGGAAGATGGGGTCAGCCTTCTACCTACACGGGAAGTTTGAAAATTGGTGACGTTGGAAAGTTCAATATGGCGGCCGACAGTGGCGTCATACCATCGAAATAAGTACATACATCGGTTTCGGTTAGCGCAGGGAAGCCGCCTACCAAATTTCGTGAAGATGGGGCCATAAATAAGAAAGTTCAACATGGCGGACGTTGTCGACCGTTATCGACCGTTATGACCGTTACGTGTAGAATTTCGAAATGAAACCTGCTTAACTTTTGTAAGTAAGCTGTAAGGAATGAGCCTGCCAAATTTTAGCTTTCTACCTACATGGGAAGTTGGAGAATTAGTGATGAGTCAGTCAGTCAGTCAGTCAGTGAGTGAGTGAGGGCTTTGCCTTTTATTATTATAGATATCAGAGGGTGGTGAAGGTAGTACAGAATAATAACTTTTCCTTAGGGCATATATAATACAAACTGCCTTAGAAAGCAAATAGGATAATTAAAGACCTCTGCCATGCTTGCCTTGCACCCATAGATTTAGAGACAATTTTTATCCAAGGGTCTTAAGGTTATCAAACAACCAGTCATAATAACCACAACCTACTAAGTGTTATCATCAGAGGAAAATGATTAGACATACAGGAATCAAAGGCAATATATAGCAAGTGAAGGTTGGGGTGGAGGGGAAGTTTGTAAGGGAAGGTGGATTAAAAAGGTAGGGTTAGGAAGGTGTTGGTCATAAAGTCTTTTTTATTATTTGAGTGTTCTTTTTAAGGCTGCATACGCTGAGTTTATGTCTAAGTGTCTGTTAATGGCATTTTCATTAGAGATCCAAGATTCAGCCAACTCTCTGGCACTCTTACTACTGGCCCAGAATTTTACTTTTACTATGTCCCAGTTAAACGTGTGTCCGGTGAACTTGCATGTATGTAAATCAGAGAACATGGATCTTTCTTTCTAATGGCATTGCAGTGTTTCTGTATATGTGTTGCAAGTCTTTTAGATGTTTGTCCCAAGTATACTGCTGGGCATGCATTGCATGGAATGCTGTAAACTGCGTTTCTTGTCTCTGTGTGTTGATTTTTTGCTTTTGGCATTAAAAAGGACAGTCCTCGACATGTTTGCTGGTTTGTGCACTACCTTAACCCCATATCTGGACAGGACGCATGCTGTACCTTCTGGCATCCCACAATGATTAGGGAGGGTGTGGTACACGTGGTGAGGGACCAAGTAAGAGTTGACTGTTTGCTGAGGTCTGGGGCTTCTCCTATATAGGCATTGTTTAATAAATGTCTTGGGGTAGCCATTTGATGTGAACAGATGAAAAAGACAATGCATTTTGTTCTTTTTTGTGTTCCATCCATCCATTATCCATCCCGCTATATCCTAACTATAGGGTCACAGGGATCTACTGGAGCCAATTCCAGCCAACACAGGGAACAAGGCAGGAAACAACCCCTGGGCAGGGCACACACACCAGGGACAATTTAGAATCGCCAATGCACATAACCAGCATGTCTTTGGACTGTGGGAGGAAACCGGAGTACCTGGAGGTAAGCCATGCAGACACAGGGAGAACATGCAAACTCCACGCAGGGAGCAGCCGGGAAGCGAACCCAGGTCTCCTAACTGCATGGCAGCAGTGCTACCACTGCACCACCGTGATATTCCTTGATATTTTCATTGAAAGAGGTAACCACGCCGGTTTAATTACAAGTGTTTCTCGCAAGGAATGTTATGCAGACAAAATACTACATTTTTCTGGCAACCACCCTTCATCACATAAACGGAGTTGTGTTAGGTCTTTGTTCAGAGGATTTAACACCCATTGTAGCACTATATATATACACATATATATTGTATATATAGTCACACATGCACACCAGAAGGCTACTTTGCAGGTTCAGCATAGATATGTAATACCACCCTAAAATGAGAAGGGGTGCTGCAGCTAACTTTGTTACCTGTTTCTACCTCAACAGATCTGAAAAGACACCAACTGAGGGTAAATGACACCACCTCTTCTGGGCCAAGAAAGGAACTCCTCACAGGGCAGCAATTTTGAGTGAAGGCTATTAGCTATGTTTAACACTAGAATTACCAAAGCCTATGAAAAACTTGTAAATCCGGCCCATCTTAAATCCCTTCACACTTCTCCATCAGCGTCTTTTGTCTTGTAAATTTGCCGATCAAGACAAGCAGCCTGGTATCCCATCCCCCCACTGCCGCAAAACATGCAAAAAAGTTCTCCCAGGTCATACCTTGATTGATTATCTGGGAGTGAAGTGCTGGAGTTTTAGAGTGGAAATAATAGATCGTTATTTGGAACATGTGTCTTTCATGTGTGTTCTGTTCCTACAACAATCTGTGTAAACACATTGTTAAAACAGAAACGTTTTTCATATTTTAGTAGTAAATGGCAAAATGTTGGCATAAACTACATAATGTGTGATGCCTGAAGTCCAAAGATCAAATAAACACTCTCACAAAAGGTTCAAGGACGATACAACAGCTTCCTTGGCGTAGCGGTAAGGTTTGCTGACTTGTAATCAAGAGTCCCTGGTTTGATCCCGACTGCCTCCTATATTTGCTGTTTTCAGTAGTGAGCTGCTTTTATTGTTAATATTATACAGTACACACATACATTTGGTTTGCGTCTGTAACACATGACATTGTGACCAAGCCAGGGGTTGTTGTCAGGGAACGTCCGTACTGACTCCTGTAGGCCAAAAAAGTTAGATGTAGAGCTCAGAATTCACCACATGCTCAACTTTGACATTACAGAGGCAAACTGTAACTTATGGTCCAGTCCTATTGTATTAGTCCCTACGCCAGATGGTAGTTAGTGTTTCTTTAATGATTTCTATCAGTTTAACTAAGTCTCTGTTTTTTATGCATATCCCATTCTCAGAGTGGACAACTTCCTCAAACATTTAGGTACCTGTTGTGGTCCCCGGCCGGGGCTGGAGCCAGGCCGGGACGCCCAGGAGGACGTGAGGAGGGCTTGTGCCTCCTCCAGACCGCGAGGGGGCGTCCGTCCTGGTTCTGTTGGGGGCCGCGGGTGAAGGGCTTGGAAGCCCAGCCCTGTAGGGACCTGTGGCCACCGGCAGGCGGCGCCCCGATGCCGGTTTATCCCGTGTGGCCCCCGGCCGGGGCTGGAGCCCGGCTGGGACGCCTAGGAGGACCAGAGGAGGGCGTGTGCCTCCTCCAGACCGAGCGGGGGCGTCCGTCCTGGTTATGCAGGAGGCCTTGGGTAGGGGGCTTAGAAGCCCAGCCCTGTAGGGACCCGTGGCCACCGCCAGGCGGCGCCCCAGTGCCCATTTATCCCGGGAGCCCGGCACTTCCGCCACACCAGGAAGTGCCGGGGGGAAGACGACAGGGGCTACACGGATGGCTTCCGGGTGCGCAGCCGGCACTTCTGCCACACAGGGGTGTGGCTAACATTAATTGCCGGGGAGCAGCTGGAGCTCATCCGGGTTCCCATAAGAGGGGCCGCCTCCCTCCAGTCAGCAGTGGAAGTCGGGTGGAAGTGGACGGAGCTGGAGTAAGGACTGGAGGCGGCCAGGAGAAAGAGAGGCACAGGACTGTGTGGCCTGGACATTGGGGGAATCGGTGCTGGAGGCACTGGGGTTTGTGAGTGCACCTGAAAATTGTAAATAAATAGTGTGTGGTGAAACTATGTTGTCCGTCTGCCTGTGTCCGGGTTCAAGTTCACACTGTCTAACTTTGATATGACAAAAGGCTATTGACAGATCCCTCTGATGGATGCTGCTAAAGAAAAGACTGCATTTAGCATGCCCAATGAGTACTGGCACTACTGTGTCCTACAATTTGGGCTATATATGCTATAACCCCACAATGTCTATAGCGCTGCTTACTTAGATGATATGGTAATTTATTCTGGCACCTGGGAGAAGCACCTGTGCCACGTCTTGGGTGTCCTTTGTACCATCTGCAACACTGATCTGTGGATCAACCCTAAAATGCATTATGTTGGATTGACCAAGGGATCATAGTCAGAGAAAGATAAGTCAAGCCAAAGTGGTCAACAGTTGTTGCTATAAGAGAATGGCCCAGGCCACAACAAAAAAATCCAGACTTTTCTAGGTCTCATTGGGTATTATCGTAGGTTTGCTCCCTGGTTTACTGAAAGAGCAAGTAAAGGGCACCAAATATGGTGGCATGGAGCTCAGAAGCTGAGGCTCCTGAAGATGGCTCTAATGTCAGTTCCTGTTCTACTCACCCGTAACTTCTCACAACCATTCCTCCTCCAGATTAATGGTTTGGAAACTGGTTTGGGCACCGTTTTGAGCCAAGTCATTGACAGAGCTGAACACCCCATAATGTATTTCTGCCAGAAACTGCTGGACCGGGTGAAGAGGTATGTGGCAATAGAACGGAAAGCTCCCGCATTCAAGTGGGCTATAACACATTTCAGATATTACCTCCACATTCTCTTAAGTGGTTAAGTTCACACAGGAACTCTGACTTCAGAGTCACCTGGGTGGTTCCTTAGTCTCGAGCCCCACAGTACAGTACAGTATAGAGTACAACACAGTTGAGGCTCTCTTCACACCAATGCCAGCGCCCTCTCTCGGATCCATGGCCTCACAGCTAAAGCCACTCATCCTCTAAGGGCTGACCTAAAGGGACAGGGTGTTTTACATGTGTGCATCAGCGGGTCACCTTCTAGGCTCAACTGAGGTGATTAATACCACCCTGAAATGAGAGAGAAAGCTGCCACTAACTTAATCACCTGTTTCTACTACCAGAGCTCTGAGAAGAAGCCCACTGAGGAAAAATGTCCCTGACCTTTCCAGACCAGGTTCTAAAAACCCAGGGAGGCTTCTGTCTATGAGTTGAGAAAAGGAAAAAAAAAAAGAGTTCCCAGCTGAGACAAGACCTGCTCAAATGAGCAACAGTGTTGAGTCAAGAGAAGAATATAGTCGTGTTAAAATTTTGCAGCATCATTGTGCATTTATTTTGTTACTTTTGTTAAAAAAATTAAACAAGATGACCTGCCTCCAGATGTAATTTTACAGCTTCAGACATCTTTCTTTTGATCCTTGGTTCTTCTACCATTTGACCACTATATACAATATGTGAACAGGAGTTAGGATAATGTAATTTGAGGTCTCCAAAAGTACCACAAAAACTTAACTGGCCAGCCCAGAAGAAGCTTACCCCAGTAGAATTAGGCATGCGGCTTCTGTCAAACTATCAATCATACGACGACATACCGAAAGTCCCCCGTAGGCCCCGCCCCTTATGATGCAATACCGGAAGTCCCAACCTTTGGCCCCACCCCACCACGTGACCCCGCCCCCTGGCGCCGGATTGGTGAAGGACACCCTGTCCCCACCCAGACTCCACCTTGAACCTGCCCCCTGCACCTGATAGGTTAAGGAAACTGTCAAGGGGATTTTGATGAATGTTTGTCCCCTCCTTGAACCCACCCCCTGCACCTGATTGGTTAAACAAACTGTCAAGGGCAGTTTGATGGATGTCTGCCCCCTCCTTGAACCCGCCCCTGCACCTGATTGTTCAAGGAAACTGTCAAGGGGATTTTGATGGATGTCTGCCCCCTCCTTGAACTCGCCCCTGCACCTGATTGTTTAAGGAAACTGCCAAAGGCCGGTTGACTGGATGTCTGTCCCCTCCTTGAACCTGCCCCTGCACCTGATTGGTTAAACAAACTGTCAAGGTCTGTTTGATGGATCTCTGCCCCCTCCTTGGACCTGCCCCCTGTGCCTGATTGGTTAAGGAAACTGTCAAAACCTGTTTGATGGATGTCTGCCCCCTCCTTGAACCCGTCCCCCGGTGCCTGATTAGTTAAGGAAACTGTCAAGGTCCGTTTGATGGATGTCTCTCCCCCCTCCTTGAACCCGCCCTCTGCACCTGATTGGTTAAGGAAACTGTCAAAAGCCGTTTGATGGATGTCTGCCCCCTCCTTGAACCCACCACTGCCCCCACCCACTTCCCAGCCCCCCTCTCCAGAAAAACAAGCCCAGGCATGTTACAGCCTTTACCTCGACAAGACCAGACATGCCCAAGGTCGGCCCTCGACAAGTCCAGGCAGGTTGCTGCCTTGGCCCTGGACAAGTCCGAGCACGTTCCTATCCGTACCCTGCCGGCCTGAAGAGCCTGCCTCGGCCCCCTGGTGAGGCAGCACCTGACGGCCGGCCTCCCTACACTTCCCAGTCCTCTCTCTGGAGGACGTGTGCTCCCTTCTGAAAGCCCTTCTGAAAGTGCTGTATAAAAAGCGAAGCATTTTCTTCGGTTCTATCTATGATTTTAATATTATTTAATAGGGGTTAACACGAAATTAAAATATATGTTTTGTCTTGGGAGGGCCCTATGGTGACACTTTTCCCTTTATACTCTTACTTATGTAGACCTTAAAACATATTCTTACCAAAATAGTTCATCACTTCCCAATTCCTGTAACTTCAGGTAATTAGACAGAGCTCCATAACATGCAAGAAAACATTATAGGTCAAATACACAGTGCCATAAAATAAAAGCAAAATAAAGTGTGAATGCCACACAACCTGGTATGGCTAGAGGTTTTGTTTTTTCCAGGTATCAGCCATAAGTCAAGATCTTTCTTTTATTCTTTTTTGATCAGCTTTTATACTGATTTTATAAAGGTAATCTAGGTATAATGTGGTCATCCTGTCTCCAAGACAACTTTTCCTTTATGACATTTAAATTTCTTGTCTCTGAAAATTCATTCATACCTCATATGTTTCTGCTCTTAGAGCCAGGAGATTATAGTGAGGTGTGCTGGTTTAACTAGGGGCAAGGGATCTAAGAAGTGCTCTTCTGCACATCCGAAGTTCATTGAACTAAAATCATGTTTTTAAAATCAGCAGCTTTACCTCATGCTAGTGACCTCATAAAAGGGAGCCAACAGCTCAGCACGCTTGTATAGCTCACAAAATAGCAGAGCTAATTACTCTTTCTGCCTAAACTAATGATAAAATATTCAGGTAATTCTTAATTAAACACTAAAGCATTAGTGAACAAAAATACATTTTCAGTAGCCAAGTAAAATGACCAGCTGCTTTAACATGAAAATAAAGCATCTTTAGAAAATAAAGCATCTAAAAGCATCTTTGTAAAGGTCCAATTTTAACACATTATAAGAAAAATCCTTGTTTCCAAAAGAGTTCTGCTAATTTTTCCAACAGTTTTCTTGACTGGTCTTTGGAATCATCAGTGCCTTTCTGATCACATCCACCCCAAACCTAGCATATAACTTATTTTCTGTACTCATTTTAAATGATAATAGCCAGTATAAAGTCCCTAAAGGAACTGGAGACATCAGATATCTTCTATCATATATCTTTTCTTGCCAGCCCAAGTAATTCAGATTCTGCTTACAATACAAATGTATGATTATTTTTTCTCAAATGGCCAAATCTGTGGCCTGCTAATCATGAAAAAATCAGATTTTATTCTCATTACACTTTATTTGCATATTTTATTATACCTACTTAACTGTTATCAACATTTATCTATCTCTATATTTATTTTTCTAGTATCAGAATGTAGTTTAAGTTAATTTGTTTTGGGTTCAATAGATGTAATTTTCATATTTTCAATTCTTGTTTTCTTTTTTTCACATCTTTGAGCCCCCTTTTTGTTACTTCGCGCACCCTAGGGGGACCGCCCACACTTTGAGAACCACTGTTGTAGGGTTTTATTTGTAAAACACTCTGCGCCATTTCAAGCTAAATTAGATTGCCTTGGTTATTCAGCTGTCCATCGGTGTTCCATTTTTATTATAAATTATATTTAGTCTCTCTTTATTTACTAAACATTTTATATGATGATTAGAAAACAGTTATCTTGTTCAGGCTTTAATTTAAATCAGCATTTTCATCAACAGGTTATAAACACTTTGGTACTCAGGGGGCTTTGTATAATACAAAGTTTTAGAAATTCTGTTAATGCTTGGTAATAGCCTTCCATTTTACATCAGTTATGAGCCCCTGAAAATAAGAATGGCTATAGTAGGTTATAGGAGACTATATACTACAGGACTGATGATGATTAGGCTTATTTTGGACACGTTAGGCCAATCAGAATGGAAAATGTTTTTAGTGAATAGTTACGTCATATCTATTATATGTGTTAGCACAAGGATTAAAATTTTACTAAAACTGTGAGGTTTTATTCTTTCTTTTAGGTAGTCCAGGTGACATAGGACAGCTGTCATTGAAAAATGCTTTTCCCCTCTGTTTGTGAAAAAGCACCCTTGGTTTTAGTAGCATTCAGGGTGAAGGGGATGTAAGTTTAAACTGTGATTCTAAGACGTAACAAGTGTCTGCAATCTTCTTGAATACGAGTCATGGACCAGGGTTTGTGCAGGGTTCATAATCAAGGGCAGAGTTAAGATAGATATTATTATTCCAAACTGTTTCATTGACTCGCCCATAGCACAAATATAAGACAGTAAAAACTAAAATTTACAAATACTAGGTCACAGAGGAGATTAAAAACATATTAAGACCGGATCAACAAGGGATCACCCCAAGCTCACCGCACACTACAACAGAACCTATGTGTTCTGCGGTATATTATCAGCTAAACAGTCATCTATTTAGGCAGTTCCATGGGATTGCAAATAGTTGGGGAAAACATTATTTAACATCTGCTAGTATGAGGCTAATTAACATTAGGCGGTTATTGTTATGAACCTTATCTGACACTAAAAGTGAGGCTTGTGTTCCTCCTGATTCAGGAAGAACATTTAATATTGGAGTTTAGAATATGAACTAGACTGCTAGTCTTGATGGTAAGGACATTTGTGCCAAAATAATTAAATAAATAATTATGAAGTAAATAACCAGATGAAAAAGTGGAGTTATAAAGGAGTTATTACAATTTGAAAAACTGCCGTGATGTATAAAAAACAGCATGAAAAGAAAACCATTTGAAATAAATAATAAGCTTTTTTGACATGCGCAGTCTAGAATAGTCTGAATATGTCTTAAAGAGTTCATTTTTAAATATTAAACCTGAATAAAACACAGAAGTATCATTAAATGATATCAATTAGTATTAAGTATTTTCAAGCACCGGGATCTATTTATAAGGTTTAGTTATAAATAAAATGATTGGTGACATTTTGCATTGAAATTAACAATAGTTTGATAGAGCTTTAAGAATTAGAATGCAAGACAAACCTCTACACTATATAACAAATGTTGCTGTTTCAATAGGAGTATCTCGGATCTCTGTTTTATTTCAACCTTTTGACAAGAAGCCCTGGTCAGGGAAATATATATTGAAAATGAACAGTGCCGACATGCTAACTAATTAGATATAATCTAAGATATTTTAGAATATGGACCTGGGCACTAACCCCATGTTTCTGACAAACTAAAGGGTCTTCACTTAATTGTCAAACTTCCTGCAGGTGCTATGGATCTTGTAATGGAGAGTGCAAAAGATTCTATAATCTTTACTCTGTAATGGTCCATATGTCGGAGATCTAGCGCCTGTGTCCGCAGTGTTAACCAGTCATGGGACATGATGTTCAAAATTCACCTAGGGTTTTTCAAAAGAGATAGGACAAGTGTGGCGTGTGTTCTGTATTCTCTTTTCTGTATTAACTATTCAGAGTGACCATACCCCCCGAGACCTTAGGTTTTATATGCACAGACCCGAATAAGAGACATCCATCAAACTGCCCTTGACAGTTTCCTTAACCAATCAGGCCGCTTGGGAAGGCAAAGACTCTTTGAAAAGAGACACTCACCCCACCGGCCAGGATTTGCCGGGCTATAAAAAACTTTTTCAACAACCCATCATCCTCGACGATGAAAGAAATTAGGGTTAGGGTTTAAAAATCAAATGGTCCTTTATTGGTCAAAAACAATATTAAAATTCAGAGAGGTTTTACCAACCACTTCAAAGCATTCAAAACAGCTTGATTAAAAGCAGACAAAAAAATGTGATCTCATCGGTACATTCAGTTCAGACACTTCATCTGATTTTCCAGGTCGTATACCCCTAAGGTCCATCAGACCTATCAGGTCCAGAAAATGGCGTTTAGAGAAAGCCTCGGCTATTTCACGTATTTTTTAGTATTTTGAGTTTTCAGTCAGCATCCATGTAATGAAAGGCTTGGACAATCGACTCGCTGAATAGAATGTTCATTTTTCAGGTCGTCGACAGCATTTTGTACAAAGGCGTGCATCTGGTAAAAAGGCAGAAAGATGTTGAAGCAGCCCAGAGTCTTTATGACCGGGCTCCTGAGCCACGGATTGCGGCTCAGCAGCAGTGGCTGTCTGTTTTCCGTTCAATCTCAAACAGACCCATAGGCCATGTCTGGCTGGGTCGTTCTATTCAACATCCCTGTCAGGTACTTTTTAGGTGCCAATCCGTTATTATATCCGGCAGAGCAGACATCCAACTCTTGCTCAGCTTCAGAGCCTTTCGAAATGTCTCACCCAGGGTCCGTCAGTTTGTTCAAGGACCATGCTCCGCATAATCCCATCCTTGGGTGATATGTTCCAAATGGCCGGAGCCTCTACCGGGTCGCCCACAGCCTCTTCTTGTTGCACGGCCTGAATGGCTATCTCCTCAGCTCCTGCTAGGAACCCCGGAACATCATTAGCAGGTACAAAAATGTCAGGTACTGCGCAGTTCTCCAGGAAACTATCCGACCAATATATATCACCAGGTGCAGGTACCTGAGGCTCAGGCCCCTAGATCTGGTCAGTTGAAGGCATAAGAAGGTCCGGCCGAGAAGGCTGGTCTGGAGGCTAGCTGTTAGGCGTAGAGTACTCAGAGTTGGGCACGATAGCCTCAGGTAAAAACAGGCCATCATAGGGAACGGTCTGGTCTGTAGACCATCATGGCTGATCAGGAACATAGCCGGAGAGATGCTGATTGTTCACCGTTCAAAACACATCACTGAAAAAGTTTTTTATAGCCCGGCAAATCCTGGCCGGTGGGGTGGGTGTCTCTTTTCAAAGAGTCTTTGCCTCCCCAAACAGCCTAATTGGTTAAGGAAACTGTCAAGTGCAGTTTGATGGATGTCTCTTATTCGGTTCTGTGAAAGGTACTTCTGCATAAAAAACGTAAGGACTCGGGGGTATGGTCACTGTGAATAGTTAATACAGAAAAGAGAATACAGAACACACACCACACTCCTCCTATCTATTTTGAAAAACCCTAGGTGAATTTTGAACATCATGTCCCATGACTGGTTAACACTGCGGACACAGGCGCTAGATCTCCAACATATGGACCATTAAAGAGTAAAGATTATAGAATCTTTTGCACTCTCCATTACAAGATCCATAGCACCCGCGGGAAGTTTGACAATTAAGTGAAGACCCTTTAGTTTGTCAAAATCATGGGGTTAGCGCCCAGGTCCATATTCTAAAATATCTTAGATTATATCTAATTAGTTAGCATGTTGGCACTGTTCATTTTCAATATATGTGGTATATTTCCCTGACCAGGGCTTCTTCTCAAAAGGTTAAAATAAAGCAGAGATCCGAGATACTCCTATTGAAACAGCAACATTTGTTATATAGTGTAGATGTTTGTCTTGCATTCTAATTCTTAAAGCTCTATCAAACTTTTGTTAATTTCAAAGCAAAATGCCACCAATCATTTTGTTTATAACTAAACCTTATAAACCTTATAAATAGATCCCGGTGCTTGATAATACTTAACACTAATTGATATCATTAAATGATACTTCTGTGTTTTATTCAGGTTTAATATTTAAAAATGAACTCTTTAAGACATATTCAGACTATTCCAGACTGCGCATGTCAAAAAAGCTTATTATTTATTTCAAATGGTTTTCTTTTCATGCTGTTTTTTATACATCACGGCAGTTTTTCAAATTGTAATAACTCCTTTATAACTCCACTTTTTCATCTGGTTATTTACTTCATAATTAACTTTATTTATTTAATTATTTTGGCACAAGTGTCCTTACCATCAAGACTACCAGTCTAGTTCATATTCTAAACTCCAATATTTAATGTTCTTCCTGAATCAGGAGGAACACAAGCCTCACTTTTAGTGCCAGATAAGATTCTAACAATAACCGACTAATGTTAATTAGCCTCATAATAGCAAATGTTAAATAATGTTTTCCCCAACTCTTTGCAATCCCGTGGAACTGTCTAAATAGATAACAGTTTAGCTGATAATATACCGCAGAACACGTAGGTTCTGTTGTAGTGTGCGGTGAGCTTGGGGTGATACCTTGTTGATCCGGTCTTAATAGGTTTTTTAATCTCCTCTGTGACTTAGTATTTGTAAATTTTAGTTTTTACTGTCCTATATTTGTGCTATGGGTGAGTCAATGTTTCATTTTGGAATAATAATGTCTAGCTTAACTCTGCCCCTGACTCTGGTCCTTTGACTCGTATTCAAGAAGATTGCAGACACTTGTTTAGTCTTGGAATCACAGTTTAAACTTACATCCCCTTCACCCTGAATGCTACTAAAACCAAGGGTGCTTTTTCACAAACAGAGGGGAAAAACAGTTTTCAATGACAGCTGTCCTATTACACCTGGACTACCTAAAAGAAAGAATAAAACCTCACAGTTTTAGTAAAATTTTAATCCTTGTGCTAACACAAATAATAGATATGATGTAAATATTCACTAAAAACATTTTTTATCCTGATTGGCCTAACGTGTCCAAAATAAGCCTAATCATCATCAGCCCTGTAGTGTATAGGCTCCTATAACCTACTATAACCATTCTTATTTTCAGGGACTCATAACTGATGTATGGAAGGCTATTACCAAGCATTAACAGAATTTCTAAAACTTTGTATTATACAAAGCACCCTGAGTACCAAAGTGTTTATAACCTGTTGATGAAAATGCTGATTTAAATTAAAGCCTAAATAAGATAACTGTTTTCTATTCAACATATAAAATGTTTATTAAATAAAGAGAGACTAAATACAATTTATAACAAAAATAGAACACCGATGGACGGCTGCATAACCAAGGGAATCTAATTTAGCTTGAAATGGCGCAGAGTGTTTTACAAATAAAACCCTACAACAGTGGTTCTCAAACTGTGGGCTGTCCCCCAAGGGGGCGCGAAGTAACAAAAAGGGGGCTCGAAGATGTGAAAAACAGAAAACAAGAATCAAAAATATGAAAAATACATCTATTGAACCCAAAACAAATTAACTTAAACTACATTCTGATACTAGAAAAATAAATATAGAGATAGATAAATGTTGATAAAAGTTAAGTAGGTATAATAAAATATGGAAATAGTGTAATGAGAATAAAATCTGATATTTTCATGATTAGCAGGCCAAAGATTTGGCCATTTGAGAAAAAATAATCATACATTTGTGTTGTAAGCAGAATCTGAATTACTTGGACTGGCAAGAAAAGATATATGATAGAAGATATCTCATGTCTCCAGTTCCTTTAGGGACTTTATACTGGCTATTATTATTTAAAATGAGTACAGAAATTAAGTTATATGCTATGTTTAAGGTGGATGTGATCAGAAAGGCACTGATGATTCCAAAGATCAGTCAAGAAAACTGTTGGAAAAATGGGCGGGACTCTTTTGGAAACAAGGATTTTTCTTATAATGTGTTAAAATTGGACCTTTTCAAAGATGCTTTTAGATGCTTTATTTTCTAAAGATGTTTTATTTTCATGTTAAAGCAACTGGTCATTTTACTTGGCTACTGAAAATGTATTTTTGTTCACTAATGCTTTAGTGTTTAATTAAGAATTACCTGAATACTTGATAATTAGTTTAAGCAGAAAGAGTAATTAGCTCTGCTATTTTGTGAGCTATACAAGCGTGCTGAGCTGTTGGCTCCCATTTATGAGGTCACTAGCATGAGCTAAACTTGCTGATTTTAAAAACATGATTTTAGTTCGATGAACTTTGGATGTGCAGAAGAGCGCCTCTTACATCCCTTGCCTCTAGTTAAACCAGAACACTTCGCTATAACCTTCTGGCTCTAAGAGCAGAAACGTATGAACTATGAATTAATTTTCAGAGACAAGAAATTTAAATGTGATAAAGGAAAAGTCTTCGACTTCCAAACAAGCCAGTCCCCAACCACCAGCTGAGGCTTAGCCTAGGCTTTGCCCAAAATGGGGAAAGTGCCTTTTAAAATTCATTAAATACTTTCAGGTCTCACACAATGCATCACAGCTAGGAGAAACCTTGAAAACCTCAACTTATAAATACAAACCCAATGACGAACATTTACAGATTAAGGATTTATGTAACTTAATAAGGAAAAGAACAAATAGAGCAAAATAAGAGATGCCTATAAGTTAATCCAACCAAATAAGCCCTAATATGCAAAACCAATGGCAGACACAGAAAACAGAACCATAAAATCCAAATAAATAACAATACCAAACCAAACCAAACACAATGAACCTCTGCTGCATATATGCTGTTCACAGTCATTTTTAGCCAAATGGAGGATCCAATAGCAGTAATATTAGGGTGGCACCAGCAGTTGGGATCCCACCCACAAAGTACAGGGAACATAAGATTTAATGAGGTTGTACATAAATATTTAAAAAATGAGCAAACATAACAGAAATAACATAAAAACAGAAAATACACACTGCAGTGGGCTGGTGCCCTGCCCGGGGTTTGTTTCCTGCCTTGTTCCCTGTGTTGGCTGGGATTGGATATCCAGCAGACCCCCGTGACCATGTAGTTAGGATAATGGATGGGTGGATGGAAAATACACATAAACTCTGGCTGTAATATAACACATTTCAAATATGAATGCTATTTTGTTGTTTGTGTGTGTGTGTGTCTTTTTGTTACTATTGTATTACTATCACTGTTCTGTGGAGATATGCAAGTACAAATTTTATTGTACTGGAATAACCTTGAACTTATCTTTGCTTCCCTTTGTTCTATTGGAAATGTTTCTCCTCAATTTACACATGTAACAAAGACACAAACCTGTCATCCATTTAGATTAAGACTAAAAATGGCTTTTGTACACTAAGGCACTCCAATTTATACATACACCCAATGGAGAGTTTTCATTACACCAGTTTTCTTGCTACCTCCTTTTCCCCATCTCTGTTACACAGCTTTTATAAGGTTTCAAAGTAGCTATCAAGCACTTCACAATATTTACGATACATACATGATTTGTTTGTGCATCTTGTATGGTGTTTTTGTACCATTTTATTGAGTGTAATCTTACTATATAAATATGTAAGTATGTAGGATGTTCTGAGCTTACCAATTTAAAGTGTGTTATAAAGAAATAACAGTCAGGTTTAATGGCCATACCTGTAGACTTTTGTAAATTCTTCTGTTGCTTTTAACTGATAGAATTAATAACACAGAAAATAGGTTTAGCATACACTCAACAGATTTATGTATATTCTGATCTTTGAAATACAATGGCATGAATTTTTTCTTTATCTCAAACTGAATACTGTATATCTTAATGACATTAGCACAAGCTGGCTTTTTTGGCATTTTATTAAAGCTGTTTATGTAACATAAATTAGAAATGTTAATATCTATATCATATTTCCAGTTTTGAGCATCCACAAAAATGTAGAATCTGTTTTTTTTTTCTTGCACTGAATGGAAAAAGCAATTGAGTTTGAGCTTCTGAAATTTTTTTTTAAAATAATCCTGGTGTTAAATCTATATGGGACTGAAGCCTTTCAGGGCTGGTATATTTACAGGATGTTATTGAGTCAGATAGCAAGCAGCCAGGGTTTTGTCTTGTGGACTTGTCTCTGGCTAATAGACATGTTCCTAAAATGTACTAAAAACAGAACTATATGTTATCAAATAGAAAATAAAATGTAAAATATGAGAAAATAGCATAGGAATTCAGATTTATTTATCTATCACCACAGGAAACTAGGAAATAGCTTTCAAGTTATTTCTATCAAGTAAAAGGCACCACCATCACTAACATTATTTGACATTGATCAACACATTATAGAATATTTTGTCAGTTTCTGAGATTTTAAATAAAAGTAAATGTATTTGTGGATTCAGTACATTTCTCTTCTTGTTCCCAAATAATTACAAACCAATACATATAATTTACCTAAACCTCATAGTATTTTAATTAGTTAATTATTAATTAATGTCACTATAACCTTCACAGAGCTTTTTGTGTATCTTGTTTCAACAATAGCATATAGACTAACATACAAAAGGCTTCTAAGCAGATGCCACTTCCTTCTTTTGTCATTTTTTATTAAAACATTTTAAAAGATTCTTTGGGTAACAGAATTTTTTAAATTCCATAAAAAAGAACAAAGGATTAATTCTGAATGAAAGATTAAGAGGAAGAAAAATGTACATTGTGCACTCATTTGTTTTAGCTTATTTGAAGAGTTGTAAAGAAAAATGTTATTGTTTCCTTATTTAAATGTTTAAATATGCTATAATTAAGAGCTGTTGATGCTTTCAATTAACTTTTAATTCCTTTTGAATTCATTTACCTGTTGCATGGAAGCTGGTCACCAAACAAAAAAGTAATCTTTAATGTTTTTAAAAGTGTGAAATGAGTAGGTGTCCGAAGGTGTAAAGTTACATCTGGAGGCAGCTTGAAGTTGCTCTATTTGTATAAAAAAAATAATGATGTTTACAAAAAATCGCTTATTATAAACTTTACTGAAACAGCCTTTTTTCATGCATTATATGACTCTGAAAGCCACAGAGATAGATTTATTCTTTGTTTTTCTTTGAAAAAACTATCCAAATAAGAATGTAATGACATATACAAGATAAATTGAACTTTCGTCTTTATGTATAAATTCCAACAGACTTTCTAATCGGGAAACAAGTCATTTCATTTGATGGGTGGCAAGTATAAGAAAACTTTATGTATGCTTATTCAGTATTGTGTTAAAATATATGTTATAATTAGGAGTCTCAGACATGACAAAAGTGTTAATGATGCCTCCGAAACTGCCCGAAAATGGTAATTTAAAGTTTAAAACCTCAAAATATGCCACACATGAGGGAGAAACTTCAAAAACTCCAGCTTGTATGGAAAAGGCAAATTTATTTAGACAATAAAAAATAATAAACAGAAGGCCAAAGAATAGAAAGGGGTTGCCTAGGTGAGATCTAAGCAGTGATGATATCAGGGTGGCCCTAATCCTTGAGGAGCCATCCACAAAGTACATGGACTGGAGGCACATTTGAGGAGATTAAACACAAATAACCAATAATCAGTGAAGCTAACTGTAATAACAGAAAAAATACAAAAAGTAAAAATTCAATAATAACAAAAACAACAAAACAGTGAATAAATACAAGCCAGGAAACAAACCTTGGCTGCAGTATAACAGTTATACACTCTCCCATGAGCTTCATTAACAAAATTCTCCTGCTTGGATTTAATTCAAAACCATTCTTAATTCAATTTCATGTTTCCTGAAGTTTTTCTGTCAGAATCACTAAATTTGACTTTTGTTGTGCTTGTATCTATACTAATAAAAGGCAAAGCCCTCACTGACTGACTGACTCATCACTAATTCTCCAACTTCCCGTGTAGGTAGAAGGCTGAAATTTGGCAGGCTCATTCCTTACAGCTTCCTTACAAAAGTTGGGCAGGTTTCATTTCGAAATTCTACACGTAATGGTCATAACTGGAAGGTATTTTTCTCCATTTACTGTAATGGAGTTGAGCTTGAAAGCCGTGGGGGCGGAGTTTCGTGTGACATCATCACGCCTCCCACGTAATCACGTGAACTGACTGTCAACGCAGTGTGTAGAAAACCAGGAAGAGCTCCAAAATGCGCTGAAGAAAACATGCATTATATAATTGAGAAGGCAGCGAAACAATAAGAAGCGAGTGAGTGACATATACTACCATATTCATGAGTGTTGCTACTTCGGAAACAAAGCAAGGTGTAAACCTAAACTTTAAATTAAGTTAATAGACAGGCTGCCGCTGGCGTTTTTCATGCCCACGGGTAATGCGGGATACAAGTTTAATGAGAGGATGCAGGATATAAACGAGAGTTTTGATCACTTTGTAACTAAGTTAAAATTGCAGGTGAAGGGGTGTGCTTATGCAAATTCCGAGAGACTGTGTTTGTGGGGGATTGACAGTTAAGGCGGGTGGGGGAGTCACGTCATCATATCCCCTCCCATTTACCTCATTTCGCTCTGAGCTGAGCTCCGCGGCTAACGCCGTCTTCCGAATCAACTTTGTCACACTGCCACCAAATACACACAGAAAAATCCACAAGTTAATACACATGCTGTCTCTAGAGTTTCTCCACACTGAATCCTCCAGGCACTACTTACAAAAGGTTACATTGACAATCGCACAGCTGAGAAGCTTCGATGCATGTGCTCCATAACGCGTTAAAAATATAAAGTCACTGTCGGAATAAATAAAGTCAAAACTTGTTTCTGAATATATAAAGTCAAAACTTTAATATATAAACTCAGCGCTGGAATATATAAAGTCAAATCTTGAATATGTAAAGTCAGCATCGGAATATATTGTCACGCTTGGGTCACAGATTTGTACAGAGACACAGGAGGTCGCAGAAACAAGAAGGGTTTTTATTCAAACACTGCAAACACATGAGCTTAAACGTGCTCCATGACAAGTCAGAGATGACAGTTCCGCTAGAAGCAGAGAGAGAGAGCGATAAAAGCAAGCAAACAATCAATTTTCAACTGACAGGCGCTGCACAAGGCTTTTAAGTTAGTGGAGTCAAAACTTTAATATATAAAGTCAGCGCTGGAATATATAAAGTCAAAACTTGAATATATAAAGTCAATCCCAAATATATAAAGTCAAAACCTGAGTATATAAAGACTGCGGTGGAATATTTCGGAATATATAATGTAAGCGCTGGAATATATAAAGTCAAAACTTAAATATATAAAGTCAGCGTCGGAATATATAAACTCAGCGCTGGAATATATAAAGTCAAATCTTGAATATATAAAGTCAGCGTCGGAATATATTGTCACGCTTGGGTCACAGATTTGCACAGAGACACAGGAGGTCATAGAAACAAGAAGGGTTTTTATTCAAACACTGCAAACACATGAGCTTAAACGTGCTCCATGACAAGTCAGAGATGACAGTTCCGCTAGGAGCAGAGAGAGAGAGCGATAAAAGCAAGCAAACAATCAATTTTCAACTGACAGGTGCTGCACAAGGCTTTTAAGTTAGCGGAGTATCGCGCAAGGTTTGCATTATGCGTTATAGCGCAAGTGAGAAAGTAAGGAGCAATGTGAGGGTAGTCTGTGTTTCAGGGGTTGTGGTTTTCCCAGAGGCGTCTGTATCTTCTTGGGGTGCGATCAGCCCTCCAGCTCACACCCTCCCCCTCAGCTTTATTCACATTTTCGTGAATCAAGCGACTCTCTGTACCAGGTTTATTTGGTCTTGATAATACATCTGCGTTGATGTGTTCAGAACCTGGTCGATGTTTTACTGTGAAACGGTAAGGTTGTAAGCCCAAAAACCATCTCATGAGGCGAGAGTTTGTATCTTTCTGTCGGTATGACCATTGAAGTGGAGCATGATCAGTTACCAAAGTGAAGTTTCATCCCCACACGTAATAGCGAAGCCCTCCAGCTCACAATATAAAGTAAGCACTGGAATATATAAAGTCAAAACTTCAATATATAAAGTCATCGTCGCAATATACAAAGTCAGTGCTGCAATATCCATCCATTTCCCAACCCGTTGAAACCGACCACAAGGTCACGGGGGTCTGCTGGAGCCAATCCCAGCCAACACTGGGTGCAAGGCAGGAACCAATCCTGGGCAGGGCAAATGCATCATTTTCAAAACATTAACTGAACAGTGTTTTTTTAATTTATTTTTCTGAATACGTTTTTGTTAACTTACTTCAGTTCAGAGTCGTTTCAATCAATATATTTTGACTTTGAGTTTATATATTCAGGAATGAGTTTATATACTCCGATGTTGACTATATATAATCAGGAATGACTTTATAAATTCCAACGCTGACTTTATATATTCAGGTTTTCACTTTATATATTCCAGCGCTGACTTTATATATTCAAGTTTTGACTTTATATATTCCAGCGGTGACTTTATTTATTCAAGTTTTGACTTTATATATTTAGAAAAAAGTTTTGACTTTATATATACCGACGCTGACTTTATGTATTCAAGTTTTGACTTTATATATTCCGACAGTGACTTTATATATTCGGGAATGACTTTATATATTCAAGTTTTGACTTTATATATTCTGACGCCGACTTTATATATTCAGAAAATCAATGTATTTGCCTGTTTCGCACCCCATAGTATATGTGTGTGTGTATATATGTACACATGTATGTATATATATATATGCTTTTTTTTATTTTCAGATCAAAGTAATCTCACTAAATTCAATCAAAACAAAATGTCTGCCATGTCGCCAAAAAAGAACAGTTATCAGACAGTTATCAGAAATGCAGCGGTAGAAATATACAAGCAATACATTGTTTCAGAGCTAATAAGGGCAATATTTTCAAATGTTCTATTAGATTAAAGAACCATAGCTTAAGCTGATACCCATGGCATAGACATCTATCAGAAAAGCACTTTCTTTAGGTAACAAGACTGAACGTATGCAGTGATTACCATAGGCATGACCATATTAAATGCAAGCATTGTGTGATGAAAGCATTTGGTCACATTGTGTTTCTCAGAGAAAATGCCTTACAATGTTATAATAATGACAATGTCTACATTTAAATACATTTAAATTTAAAGTTTTATGTTATATACTTTTTAGGATATTAATACTTCTGTGCTATTGCAGTTTAGGGACATTTTAGATGGGCTTGAGTTTCTTATATTTGTTTGTACTTTTATCAGAGCACTCTATAATGTATAAATGCAGAAACATAAAATCGTTAAAGAAAAAGTGTGAAACCATTCATTATTTTTTAAATCTGATAGCTTTTTTCCCAACAAAACATTAACTCTCTGTGTACCTTCTTCAGTCTCCTTTCCAGGGGAATCTTGGCTTCACACAATCAAGGTGCTTAATGTAAAATCAGAGATATGCTTCAGCTCAAGAATAACATCTTGTGTAATGATGTAACAAACACATTAACTGAAAGTCTTAACATTACACAGTATTTATTTATATCAATTTCAGCATATTCTGAATCTACTGAAACAGAATAATTAATCAATGTTTTTTTTTTATTTTTGTGTTTTTAAATGAATATTTCTACATTTTTGATAATTATGTTCATATTTTATTATATTAGCTTACCAGCCAATTAAAATTTCTATGTCAGTGCTAATTTTGTTTAATGTTACATTAGTGTGAAGCCCTGGACATGTACAGCCACCCTAACCTGACACAGACAGACAGGACACAAATTTAGCACACAACACATGTTTTATTCCTTTATTGCTCCCTAATTCTCAGCACATTACATAAAGAGCCAACACATACAGCACAGTACTTTTGCCTCCAATCCTCCATACAGGCTTTGTCCTTCTTCCTCCCGACTATGGCCGTTGAATAGTGACGACCTGCCCCTTTTATAGGACACCCAGAAGGATTCCATGTGTCCAACGACCTTCTTCTGGGCCCAGTAAACATCCAGGTGCCCCATGGTGGTGGCCCCGCTGCCCTCTATCAGTCTGGGGGAGAAAATGTCTGAAAAAGCTCTCTTCCCTTGTTCTTCCATTGCCAGGGTGTCCCAAGTGAGTAACGCGCCAGCTGTCCACCACAAGAGATAGTTACACAATATGGACAAAAGTATGTGGACACCACGCCAAATTACTTTGATCAGGTGTTTCAGCTGCATCCATTATTAATAGCTACATCGAATCAAGCATATAGATGTGTAATCTCCATTGACAAACACTGGCAGTAGAAAGGGTCATACTGAAGGGCTCAGAGACCTTAAATGTGGTATTGCAATAGGTCAGTACATGAAATTTCTGCATTGTTAGATCTTCCCTGGTAAACTGCAAGTGCTATTATTGTGAAGTTGAAATGTCTAGGAGCAAAAACAGCTCAGCCACAAAACTGTAGACCATGTAAACTCATGGACCTGGGCAACTGAGTACTGAAGGACACATCACATAAAAATCACCTATCCTCTGTTGCATCACTCAAATAGAGTTTCAAACTGCCTTTGGAAGCATCATCAGCACAAGAACTCTTCATTGGAGCCTTCATAAAAGGGGTTTCAATAGACGACTAGCTGCACAAAGATGGTTTTGCACAACTGTAAGCATTGGCAGTAGTGTAAGGCATGCTACCATAGGACTCTGGAGCACAGAAAACATGTTCTCTGGGGTAATGAATCATGCCTCTCTATCTGGCAGTCTTGTGGTCCAATCAGGGTTTAGAGAATGCTATCCTTGGGATTAATAAAGTATCTATCTATCTATCTATCTATCTATCTATCTATCTATCTATCTAT
>JANRMT010062813.1:117643458-117655357 GCA_026402145.1 Polypterus bichir lapradei
TATATATATATATGTAGACTCAAACCCATTATGACAGCAGCAATCCAAGCTGTGAGAAAACAGTAAAAAGGAGGCGTGTCAGATGTCGTGGTACATTTTCTAATGCAGCTAGACGAAAACAACTTCGTGACGCTGCCGCCAAATACACAAAACAATTACTTTCACAATCATGTTACATTATTTTTCAAATGTTTCCTTTTCTTTTTCATAACTTCTTTAACACACAACATCGCTGCGAAGTGCAGTTATTTTGCTATATATATATATCACAGCGACACTCATAACAGTGACAAAACAATTACATTGACAATCATGTTACGTTATTTTCAAAATGTTTCCTTTTGTTTCTCTTTCCTTCTTTAACACACTACTTCTCCGCTGCCAAGCGCGGTTATTTTGCTATATATATATATATAGATATATATATATAGATATATATATATATATATATATATATAGATATATATATATATTGTAATAAAATAAAGAGTCCTTTCAAAATAGAAAAAGATTTGGGGTTTTATCCCCGTATATTGTCGTCCAGACAGCAATGAAAAGAATGATTCAAAAATGACTTTTCAGTACACAATGAATGAAATACTGTTACAAAATGGCGTTTACTGTATATAGCAGATGGGATGATGGGAGGAAGTGGTTGGCAGGAAGTGACAATTGGAGGCGGGACCACGGAACCAACGTCACCAGGAGTAGACTGGAGTAATCGAGTGGGAACCGGAAGTGACGTCATCAGATGGGATCCGGAAGTGACGTCATCGTGGCCATTTTGGAATTGTGATTTTGGAAATGTTTTATTTGTCTTCCGGTTTTCTGTAGATAGAAAGAGATTCAGGTAAGTACCACGTGATAAACCCTTGTCTCGCGAGATTTCACTCACCTTTAGGCTCTTTGACTGCCTCCAACTTGCACGTGTGTGACAATATATATATATATATATATATATATATATATATATATATATATAGATATACAGTAGATATGGGAACAACACTCATATCAATGACAAAACAATTACATTAACAATCAGTTATTTTTTTAATTTTTCCTTTTCTTTTTCATACCTTCTTTAACACACTACTTCTCCGCTGCGAAGCGCGGGTATTCTGCTAGTATATATATATATTGTAAAAAGAGAGCAACAGACAGCATAAAGTTTTGGGGTTTCCGGCCCCGTATATTGTGATACCTCACAAAAAACGAAAGAAAAAAAACCAGGTCAGAGACATAAACAAAACAGTTCATATGCGCGACGCCGGCAGAGGCGTCGGCGGCCATTTTATTGGGGAGGAGCCGGAAGTGGAGGAATGCTGGGAAAGAACCGTGAGGGAGGATGGGACTGCTGACGTCAAGGAAGATGGCAGAGGAAGGGCGGAAGTGGACGTACTGCGGGAAGGTTACAATGGAGGAGCGTCTCTTTTCCTGGAAAACAAAGGAGAAACGTTAGTGCCCCGCCACTCCCTGCCGGCGAACGTCTTTCGAAGTGGTTTAAGGTCCGTCCGCGGCCTCCTACTCATATATATGTATTGTGAATAAGGCACCATATAAGCGCCCGACCCGGCACAGATTCACACTGAGGCACATGTAAATGGAACAGAAATCTTTTTATTTTCTCTTCAGCCGTGGGGCACGTCTTCCCCGAGTCCCACTGGCCCAACACAGTCCCAAACACTTAAACACAGTCCAAACACTCTTCCCCTGTGGGGCACGTCTTCCCCGTGAACCCCACAGGTATAACACAGTCTCAAAACACCTTACTTTTAACACAGCAATCCGTCCGCTGGCACCACCACTCCTCTCAGACAACCTTGTCCTATTCCTCCCATTTCTGGCCCTGAGTGGTGGTTGCTGGATCCTTTTATGGCCCTCACCTGTTCCCAATCGCACTCCCAGGTGGGGTAGATGATTAAACCAGCTGGGCTTAACAATCTCTGCCTCGCCCCCTGGTGGCCATCCCAGGTCCCCACAGGGTTGGAGAGAACTCCATCTCCCATGAATCCCTACGGGAAACTGAGGCATCATCAACCAGGGAGGCTGCCACCAAGCATCCCGGGGGAGGTACTGAGGAGTCCATGGCTGCTCCCCCGGACCATATACAGCAGGGTCGTCCCGACCGAGCATGGGACCCGGCTGTCCATTACACCACCCCTCTTCCAGATGAGTTTAGTGGGACTCAGTGGACCATCTTGTGAGGGCTGGTCTTCTCCATAATGGGGAGTCAGTGTCTTCAGCACTACGGTTCTGCCCTGTGGAAATAAAAGCAAATGGTCTGGGGGTGTTGCCCTGACGTCGCTGCCACTTGGACGTCCTCACAGGACAACACCGCCAGATGTGGCCACAGTTGCCGCAATTGTAGCACACTCGAATCCCTTCGGCTCGACCTTTGTGGGAGTGGAAGCAGGCAGGAAACTCCTGCCCGTTCACCCACTCAGTTGAGGGTTCCAAGCGTCCCGGGGGAATGTACTGAGGAGTCTCTGGTGGCTCCCCCGGAACATGAGCACAAGGGCCGTCAAGGCCGGGCATGGGACCCAGCCATCCATTACATTGTCCCTCTCACAGATGAGACTCGTGGGGCTCATTGAACTGTCCCACGAGGGTCAGTCCTCTCCTGTATAGGGAATCAGTGTCCTCTGCTCCATGGCTCTGCCCTGTGAAAATATAATAAACAGACCTTGGGGTGTTGCCCATACATCCCTGCCACTCGGACGTTCTCTCTGGACAACACCTCCAGACGTGGCCAAAGCGGCCACAGTTATAACACATCCGATTCTCCTCTGCCCGACCCCTGCGGGAGCGGAAGCAGGTAGGAAACTCCCACCCCTCCTTCCTATCAGTTGAGGGCTTATGGCGACTTCGCCCCTCTGCTGCATAGCCTGTCCGTGCTTTCCCGTCAACGGGCTCATGCTGCACTCTTTCAGGAGCTTCCGGCTTCTTCTTCCGGCTCTTTTTCTTTCCCTGAGGTGTATTGGTGGTCTGAGTCCTTTATTGGGAAGAAGAGGGACCCCTCACCGTCTGCACCCCTCTAGATGCCCGTGAGACCGGCACCGGCAGTTGGGCCAAGGTAGTTTGGCAGCTGACATTTGTCAGGTGCCTTTCAGTATATTCTCCTGCCACGCTATCGGTCAGCGTTACAGCGTCTTGTGTAGGGGCGGGGTGGCCTGACAAGCCGTATTAATCATGACGACAGTCGCTGCGCTTCGCCCCCCCCGCTTTCCTTTATGGCACAGGCTTCACTCACCTGAACCGCTCTGTCCTGCAGGCTGAAGGATGATGTACCGCGTCTGCAGAGCCATACAGCAATGGTTTCCAACTTGCAGCTTGTCCAGACCTCCCTTCACCTCCTGCAGAACCTGAAAGATCTGGGCCAGAGACTGTATAAGGAGAGGAAAAAGAATGGCATGAAGATGATGGTTGACATTCATACAAAAAGCAATAATAGAGTTGAACTGGCAGGGGTCAAAACTGACTATCATTTGGTGCAGAACTGAAAGTGTTCTATTCAAGATTTGAATCACAGGATTTGGCATCAGATGGAATAAGAGCCTGTCTGCTTCATTACTGAGGAGCTCTCTCCAATATTCCACTCCATATCTGAAATACCCTTGGATTTACAAGTGCCCAGCCTATGGAAACATGCAACTGTTATTCCATTGGCAAAAGCTGCACACCCCAAAGCATGAAGTGACTTTAGACCAGTGGCATTAATGTCTCATATTATGAAATCCTTTGAGAATTTAATTAAGAAACAACTACTTAACAAAACTGAGGCTCTTCTGGACCTTCGCCACTTTGCATACAGAGCACAGAGGGGTGTGGAGGATGTCACAGCAACACTTTTAAAATTATTGTTTGAGCACTTGGAAGGAACAAAAAACAGTGTAAGATTGCTGTTTATAGACTTTTAGTCAGCTTTTAACAAAGTCCAGCTTCACATTTTAGTTGAGAAACTGACTGATTAATTCTGTTTGGATCCTAACTTGGTGGGGTGGATTCTGGACTTTTTAACAAACAGAACACAAAGAGTGAATGTCAATGGCTGCTTCTCTGAGGGCACTCCGTATGGTTGCTGTTGATCTCTTCTTTTGTTTATCCTTTATACAAATGAGTGCAGGAGATTAAACAAGGATAGATACAGTTGTGCTTGAAAGTTTGTGAACCCTTTAGAATTTTCTATATTTCTGCATAAATATGACCTAAAACATCATCAGATTTTCACTCAAATCCTAAAAGTAGATAAAGAGAAACCAGTTAAACAAATGAGACAAAAATATTATACTTGGTAATTTATTTATTGCAGGAAAATGATCGAATATTACATATTTGTCAGTGGCAAAAGTATGTGAACGTTTGCTTTAAGTATCTGGTGTGAACCCCCGTTTGCAGCAATAACTGCAACTGAACGTTTCCGGTAACTTTTGATCATTCCTGCACACCGGCTTGGAGGAATTTTAGCCCTAATGATCATTGAATTACATCTAACATTCAAATTTATGTAACAAAGTCCTCAAGCCAATGAGGGAATTTTCTCATATGAGCTGGAGGAATGTGAGAAACCTCAGGTATTGACGTCAATGTAGACTGGAGCGGGTAATTCCACTGTAGCATCCCCTGAAGCATCATTTGGCACAGGTGTATTTGACTTAGATAAATTGGAAGAATGCCATTTTTCCCATCTGCCAACAGGTAAGTAAGTACATGGACCAATTTCTTTTTTAATTTCCACAGGATGTGAAAATCTTGGGTGTGCTTTTGGAACGTGTATTGGATTCTGAATACGCACCTTGTCCCCTTTTCAAAAACAGGAATCCGTGCACCATGTCTGGTATCGGTATAGTTTTTCATTTTCTGTTGAAAGGAGGACGCTCTCCTACCAACAGTGTCATCATCGGCCTTGCAGGCAATAGGAGGAGGAAGCACATTGAGGCGTGTTCACATTTTTCGGCCATGAAGCAGCCTTTGAGAACACAATGAAATCTTTCAATGGCACCATTTGCAGCTGGATGGTATACTGAAGTGCGTATGTGTTGTATATTTCTTTCTTTCAGAAATGCTGCAAATTCTGTTGATGTGAATTGACATCCATTATCTATGGAATGTGGATTTCCAAATCTGCTAAAGACTGAAGTAAGGAAATCTATAACATTCTGAGCAGTGACAGAAGCAGTGGAGGCGACTTCTGGCCACTTGCTATGATAATCAAAGAGGGTTAGAGCATAACGACAATTCCAGACAGCTGTTTGAAATGGACCCACTATATCTATGGCCAACTTTTGCCAGGGTTCTTATGGAAATGGAGCAGGTTTTAAAGGTACAGCAGAAGGATTGGCTGTCTTGTAAGATTACTGGCACAACTGACAATTTTAAACTTTAGCTGCGACCATATCATCTATACCTGGCCACCAGTAAAGCTCACACAGACACTGTTTAGTTCTCACAATGCCTTGGTGACCTTCATGAGCAAGCGCTACCAAGGTATGGCACAGAGAAACAGGAGCAATGAGACAAGCACCACAGAACACAAACTCATTTTGTGCACTAAATTCATCTTGTTATCGGAAATATGGATGCATAACTGTGTCAAGTGCATTAAGAGAAGAAGGCCAACCACGGGTCATCTGATTTCGCAGAGCAGACAACTCACTGCAAGAGGCAGAGACAGAAACAAACTCTCCAGGTGAGAGGACAGTCAGAGTAGGAGACAACATTGCCACAAACTCAGTTTCAGTTGCAGAAATGCCCTCAGCAGCGGCAGGCAAGGGCAAGCGAGAGAGACAATCAGCAATGTAATTCTGTGACCCAGGACGGTAAGCAACAGTATAGTTGAAACACAACAGTCGTGCTGCCCAGTGTGCAATCCGCATGCCTTCACGATCAGGCCCTTTTGAGGACAGTAGAGTGGTCAACGCTTGATAATCAGTGCAGAGGATAAATTTACGACCCTACAAGTAAGTCCTCCATTTTTCAACAGCCCACACACATCCAAGAGCTTCTTTTTCAACTGTAGAATATTTCCTTTCAGCAGTAGTAAGAGTCCTAGACGCAAAGGCAACTGCTCCGAGCCCATAATCAGACGAGTCAGTGGAAATTATAGTAGGCAAATCAGGGTCAAATAAGACCAAAGCTGGACTGTTAATTAGCAACTGTTTCACTGACATAAAGCTGTGCTGAGCTTCCTCAGACCAGGAAAACTATGTATCTTGGCGGAGGCAGGCGCGTAAGGGTTCTACAATGGTGGCAAAATTTGGGATAAATTTATTATACCAAGATGCAAATCCAAGGAATGAATGTAATTTGGTAACATCAGTTGGAGTTTGAGCATGCAGAAGAGCAGCAAGGTGCGCCTGATCAGGTTGTATCCCTTGTGCTGTAACAGTATGATCTAGAAAACACTGACTGGCCTGATTAAAATGACATTTTGATTCATTTAACTGCAATCCTGCATCTTTTATGCGTTTAAGAACTGCTTGAAGTGTCCGATCATGGTCGGCTTGTGTTCGTCCCCACAAAATTACTATATTATCTAAGTAGTTTGCATCATTTGGCAACCCCTGCAAGATTATAGCGAGCATCTTTTGAAAAACAGATGGAGCAGATGCTAACCCATATGGGACCTGGCAGAACCTGAACAGTCCTTCATGAGTAATAAAGGCAGTCAGATCACGGCTGTCTTTGTGAAGCAAAAGCTGAAAGTATGCACTTTCTAAATCAATAGTGGATAACATTGTTGCTCCTCTCAGCAATGATAGCTTTTCATCAATGTGAAGAAGAGGAAAGCTGTCTGTAATAATAGCTTTATTTGGTTCTCGCAAGTCAACACACATACCCCCAGTGCTTTTTTGGACCACCACAATGGGCGAGACCCAGGGAGAGGCATCAATGCTTTCAATAATCTCTGTTTGAAGAAGGCGATTTAGCTCATCACTGACATCATGCCGAAACGATGTCATTTTTTTCGTACTGGAGTAACAGAGTCTAATAATTTAACTTTGTGTATGAAACCTTTTGCACAACCTAGGGCAAGCGGAGGTGATGGAGCTGTAGAACAACAGGAAACAATTTGTCCTCCGAACTTTTCGTTTTTCTTAACACTCTCCCTTATCCATTTTCTCTGTCTCCGCCTAGTGACCAAAGTACAGAACATAACATAGAGGCAACATGAATCAGTAATAATATGGAGCACTGAGCATTAGTTATACAGGGCACAGATGAAATGCACATATTCACATTGTTCCTAAAAGAAACTTTATTATGTGGTATACAGAAACAAAATGATATTCGTTCAAAGTGTGTGGACACAGGAATCAAATGATACTTTGAACATTTACTCTTGTCTGTTTAGTCAACAACTAATACTCCAGAAACTTGTTGTAATCAAGGTTTTTTAGTTAAACTTAATGATCCAACTTTAATAATGTATTAAATGATTGAATTCAAATAAAAAGGAAACCCACATGTCAAAACATTTATTTTGTGTTGAGAAAACAGTGAGCTTACTACAAGGTGGCACTTTGGTTTCTGAGATTCACAGTACTTGATTTAATTTTACGCTAGGATGACTGCTGTGTTCATGATGGCTTCTTCACCATTTTGTTTCAACAGTCCTACTTCTGGATTTTTCTAAATTTATAAGGCTATGAATGAGTGTATGGGTGTACTCTAAAATTGTCTGTCATCAATATTAAGGCAGGTTTTTAGTTTGTATATTTACCTTCACTGAAATAGGTGTTGGCTTACCATGACTAACAACTGGATCAAAATAGATGAATGGACTTATTTTTTTATCTTGTTTGAATTTGGAACCTTGGTTGGTTTAGAATTGTGACAAGGTTAGTGGTGAAAAGACTCAGTCATGCACAAGCAATTTTACTTTGTGCTCTCAGGTCTTATGTGTCAGTCATTTGCATAGCACTCTGAGGCTCTCACATGAGCACACTTGATAAAATTCACTGGCTAGATAAACAGGTGATGAATGTCAAAGCTCTGACTGAAGATAGAAAATTACATCAGGAAAGCCCAAAGATGGAAAGAGGAAGCCATCCACCCAGTCTAAGACCAATCAGAATAAGCCAAACAGACACCAAGAGGAACAATGGACAGTTGAACCAGATGCAGAGTCAGCTTAATGAATGAGCCAAAATGATAAGAAATTGTTATAAAAGCTTCAATGGCTGAAATGATCGTCGCTCAATCTAATTTGGCCGTATTGGGTTGAGTCCTTGTTATTTTTTGTGGTTGATTTATTGCAATAAATCCTTAAAATTCTGTCTGTCTATTTGGAGTCCTAATAGCCTTTATTTTTAGGTAAAAAGCCTTCTGATGATGAATTTTTCGCCACGAGAGATTGGTGACCCCGACGTGATAGACTAATAAGGCAGCTGTGTGAATCCAGAGCCAGGGGCAATGCTCTACGAAACGGGCACAGTTGGTGGCCACCTATAAGGTAAGCGATATTTTCGCTAAACTAATTTGTGTAAAGTTTCAGAGAGCATCTGTCCCTCCAACGGAGACAAGCAGCATTTTGCCTTTATAAAACAAACAGGTAGGAATAAAGGATGGGCAGACAGACTTCAATAGAATGTGTAGCTTATATGAATGCATATGTGTGAATGGTATGATTGAGAGTGCAGTAAAATAATGGAAATTTAAGGTTTGTGCAGCAAAATAATGGCCATTTGAGTTTTGGGTTTTTTACAGTAAAATAATGGGAATTTGAGTTTTATGCAGTAAAATAATGAGAATTTGAGTTTTTGGTTATTGGTATTTGGTTATTAATAGAAAACGCCCTGATCCGGGGGACAGGGGACTGCACGGTGCAGAATATAGCTCCCTCCGATCCGGGGGACGGAGGCCTGCATTGTAACGGGTGGTGTTGAAATCCTATCCAATACGAGGATTGCCCTAGTAACGGTGAACCGAGAGTATACTAAAGTTGCTGTAACGATGGCTTTCCGAGTATAGATAGGTGTGGAATTCCTGGGTTAGCATCTATTGCTGTGGCTGTATGTTCTCCAGTAAGATGAGCGAGATGTCGTAAAATTCCCGCTTGTCTCGAGAGGGAGCCAATCTTTGGGAAAAGCTAACAGCAGTTCCTTCAGATTGTGCCACAGTAAAGGAGTTAATTCAGGTGCGTTTGGAGACCTATCGTTGCTGCCCTGAATTAGAGAAGGGGATTGGCTAATGTATAGGCAGAAATTCCTGTTCGGATAAACGCTTTCAAGTTCGTATAGAGAGCTGGTGAAAGGGATCCGTGTGGTAACAGGTGGAGTGAGTGTGCTAGTACAAGGGACAGATAAGGGAATTAGAACTTTATTTTATTTTATGATTTCTCTTTTGGGTAGGTAGGGAGGCACACAAGTACTATGTACTCAAGTGCTGTGTGAATGGAGCGCTTTTTTAGAAAAAAGCGTCGCGGCAATCGTTGAAGCACATAAAGGTGCGCAGAATGCTTGGAGCGCTTTAAAAAAGCGACGCAGTGAGTGAAGCACACAGGTGCAGATTGGAAAAGAATGAATGGTACAGAGGTACAAAAACTATTTTAGGGCAAAAGAGGGCATTAGGGATTAGTACACTAGGTGCTAAAAAGTGTGATTGAGTATGAATGTGGATTTTTAGGGTGTAACTTTTTTATGTGTAAAATAAACTATATTGATTAAGAGAATAGAGAAACCTAAGCGTATAAAAGAAGCTGTAAATAAATATCACAGAATGAAAGGAGGAAGTGTAGAGCTAAGACACTCGGTAAGGAATAGAGAAAGAGGTCTTTTGTTTAGATATACTATATAGTTTTGACCTTATATACCATTTGGAGACGTGTATGGAGAAAATATTATTGCGGAAGATATAAGTTGTGAAATAAAGAAGACAGAATAGGACATTTTTACAACGTGTGTTCGAAAGAGAATAAAAGAACAGTGCTATAAATAGATAAATATATACGTAAGAGTGGAGGAGAAATAAAAATATTGCAGATTATTGAGGAGAAACAAGAAAAATAGCAGGAGCTATAGATCGAATTACAGGAAGAGTGCTGTGCAAATACTGGAAGGTTGACACTCAGGAGAAGGATAGCACAAGATTTATTACTGTGGTTGTAAGTTGTCGAAAAGATAGGCAGCAAAATCTATGGAACAAGAAAGGTCCTGTGTAAAATCAAACCTAATTTAAGTAGAAATTCAAAATTAAGATTGGCGATAGGAAACCCACGGCTACAAGGGGTTAAAATGAGTGCCAGCGAGTTGCCTGTGGATGTATTGGGGTGTAACGATCCCCTCCACAAAGAACTTATTGAAAAATCATCTCAAAAATGGCATAAGAGAACAAAAAGTTTTTCAAAACTGCTGGCCCCGAAAAGGTTAATTTAATCTGGAACTGTGCGAAGAAATGATAAATCACATAAATAATTATAAAACAAAAGATGTCAGTAAAAATAAATAAATAAATAATAATAATAAATAAAAAATAAAAAGAGAGCAAGAGAAAATCGGTACTAAACATAATGCAAGTGTCAATGGGGGAAGCAATAAGAAGAAACACAACACTAGAAAGAATGAATCGGTGCTTTACTGACAGAGAGGTAGAGAATAAAATTCCACCGGCACCACTGTCGGGTATATCACATGAGCTCCCAGTAATAGAAGGAAAAATAGACTTAACGGTGACAAATGAGGGGGAGAATTAAGAGAAAAAAAGAAAACGGCACAGGAAGAGCATTTAAGTACAGTGGAAGAAACTGATTTTGTGACCAAATTATTAATAGCAATGAAAAACAGTAATTAGGGTTGCACCATTAAGCGAAACCTGCGCTACTTCATGCTGGTTAAATACTGAAAATCGGGGGAGCAAGCTTGCAATGGAAAGCATAAACATGCATTTCCAAGCCATACACTGAAGCCCAGTTTGACTTCGCTTGTAATGAAAAAAAAAATTTACAGCACTTGGGGATCCCAGGCAGTCTCCCATCCACGTATACTGGCCGATCCGGTGCATGTTTAACTTCTGAGTAAAGATGATATCAATCGCATTTTCACAGATGTTGCCGTAAGCGAAACCCGCGCTACTTCATGCTGGTCAAATACTGAAGCTATTGAGGGGCGCTTCCAATGTAAATGATTAATATGTGTTTCACAGCTATACACTGAAGCCCAGGATGAATTCGATTGTAACGAAAAAAAAGCTTACAGCACTTGGGGATCCCAGGCGTTCTCCCATCGATGTATACTGGCTTAGCCAGTAAGTGTTTAACTTCCGAGTTCAGATGAAACCAATCGCATTCTCACAGGTGTAGCCTTAAGCGAAACCTGCGCTACTTCATGCTAGTTAAATACTGAAGATCGGGGGAGCCTGCTTGCAATTGAAAGCATAAAGATGTATTTCCCAACCATATACTGTTCCAAAAAATGGACTTCGCATTTAATGGAAAAAAAGTGTAGAGCACAAGGGGTTCCCAGGCAGTCTAAAATCCATGTATCCTGGCCGAGCCCATGCATGTTTAACTTCATACTTCAGATGATATCGATCGCATTATCACAGCTGTTGCCTTAAGCGAAAGCCGCGATCCTTCATGCTGATTAAATACTGAAGATCGGGGAAGCCTTTTTGCAATGGAAAGCATAAAGTGGTATTTCCCAGCCATATACTGTTCCAAAAAATTGACTTCGTATTTAATGGAAAAAAAACTGTAGAGCACACAGGGTTCCCAGGGAGTCTAAAATCCATATATTCTGGCCGAGCCAATGCGTGTTTAACTTCCGACTTCAGATGATATCGATCGCATTCACAATGGTAAGGCCGTAAGCGTAAGCTGCGCCCCTTCATGCTGGTTAAACACTGAAGATCGGAGGAGCACGCTTGCAATGGAAAGCATAAACATGCATTTTCCAGCCAA
>JANRMT010062813.1:117706260-117736078 GCA_026402145.1 Polypterus bichir lapradei
CCCACCCCGGAGAGAGAGAGCAAGCCAAACGGCGTTAAATTTAAGGCTTGTAAACATACCTAAATTAATAAATTCTCTGTGCCTTATGAACTTATTTTAAAATATTACTGATTAGATCCTGCCATGTTTTGAAAAAAGTCTGTACGGATCCTCTAACTGAGTATTTGATTTTTTCCAACTTCAAATAATATAACACATCGGTTTCCCACTGACTTAAAAGAGGAGAGTTTGGGTTTTTCCAGTTTATGAGAATAAGTCTACGTGCCAAAAGTGTAGTGAATGCAATCACAATTTGTTTGTCTTTCTCCGCTTTAAACCCATCTGGAAGAACACTAAACACAGCTGTTAATGGGTTTGGAGGGATTGTGAGTCCAAGGCTATCTGAAAGGTAATTAAAAATGTTTGTCCAGAATAATGTTAATTTGGTGCAGGACCAGAACATGTGACCTAGTGAGGCTGGGACTTGGTTGCAAAGTTCGCAGGTTGGATCATGCCCTGGGAACATTTTGGAAAGTTTTAGTCGAGACAGATGTGCTCGATAAATAATTTTGAGCTGTATGATTGTATGCTTTGCGTATAATGAGCTCGAGTGAATTCTCTGCATTGCTACTTTCCACTCCTTTTCTGATATATTAATTGAAAGATCTTTTTCCCAGTGTCTTCTTGGATCTTTGAAAGGGAGGGATTGTAAAATGATTTTATATATTGTAGAGATGGAGTCTAAGTCCTTGAGATTGAGCAATATTTTTTCCAGCATGGATGAGAGTGCAAGATGAGGAAAATCTGGAAGGTTTTGTTTAACAAAGTTTCTGACTTGAAGATAGTGAAAGAAATGTGTAGCTGGGATGTTAAATTTGGAATGTAATTGTTCATAGGATGCAAACACGTTGTCTATATAAAGATCTCTAAGCGAGTTAATCCCAAATTTTTTCCAAATATTAAAAACTGCATATGTTTGTGAAGGTTGAAAGAGGTGGTTCTCTTGCAGGGGTTCCACAGATAGAAGCTTCTCCGTCTTAAAATGCTTTCTACATTGGTTCCAGATTCTAAGTGAGTGGAGCACAATTGGGTTATTAGTGTATTGCCGATAACGTGTGTTTATTGGCGCACAGAGCAAGGAATACAAAGAAGTACTGCAGGATTTTACTTCTATTGCGGACCAAGCCTGTGTATGTTCTTCTATTTGTGTCCAGGTTCTTATCGCCTGTATATTTGCTGCCCAGTAATAAAACTGGAAGTTAGGAAGAGCCATGCAGCCTTCTGCCTTTTGTCTTTGTAAGGTCGCTCTTTTGATGCGTGGATGTTTTGAATTCCAAATAAATGAGGTAATTGTCGAATCTAATTGCCTAAAAAATGATTTATTAATGTATATTGGGATGTTTTGAAATAAAAAAAGGACTTTAGGAAGAATATTCATCTTAACAGTGTTAATTCTTCCAGCTAGTGTGAGATGAAGGGTTGACCATCTATGCAAGTCTTGTTTAATTTTTTCCATGTAAACGGCGAAATTTTGTTGATATAGAGCTTTATGTTTACTTGTGATGTTTACCCCTAGGTATTTAAACTGTTCTACAATGATAAAAGGTAGGGTATCTAATCTAATATTATATGCTTGAGAGTTCACTGGAAAGAGTACACTTTTATTCAGATTAATTCTGAGACCAGAGATCTTTTGAAATTCTGTGAGTGCTGCTAAGACTGCAGGCACGGAATTTTCTGGGTCTGATATATACAGTACCATGTTATCTGCATATAATGAAATTTTCTGTTCCAGTCCTTCTCTGCTAATCCCCTTTATCTGATCAGTATTTCGACAATGTATTGCCAGTGGTTCAATGGCAATCGCAAACAGCAGCGGTGACAAGGGGCATCCTTGCCTAGTGCCACGTTCTAGTTTAAAGTAGTCTGAGCAAATGTTGTTGATGCAAACTGAAGCTTCTGGGTTAGTATACAGTAATTTAATCCATGCACAGATGTTTGGGCCAAACCCAAACTTCTCCAATATAGTAAAAAGGTATTTCCATTCAATCATGTCAAATGCTTTTTCTGCATCCAATGATAATAATATTTCTGGGGTGTTTGATTTAGTTGGTGAGTATATTACATTAAACAGGCGTCGAAGATCGGAAGATAAGTGCCGGCCCCTAATAAATCCAGTTTGGTCTTGTGATATTACCGAGGGGAGCACTTTCTCCATCCTTCTGGCTAAGATTTTAGAGAGTATTTTAACGTCGTTATTCAGAAGTGAAATTGGTCTGTATGATGCACATTGTAATAAGTCCTTATTTTGTTTTGGAAAGACAGTGATTAGTGCTTGGCGAAAGGTTTGTGGAAGAGATTGGTTATCTCTGGCTTCTGTAAATGTTGCTAATAAGAGGGGAGCTAGCTGAGCGGAGAATTTCTTGTAAAATTCTGCAGGGTAACCATCAGGGCCTGCTGCTTTCCCGCCTTGGAGTGATTTTATAGCATCTAGTAATTCTGATAACGTCAGAGGTTTATCAAGTTCCTCCGCACTAAAAGCGTCTATTTGTGGTATCTGTAATGTATCTAGAAATGTATTAGATTGTGTATTGTCTTCTTTAAACTCAGTAGTATATAGGGATTTATAGTAGTCTCTGAAAGTATGCATTATATTTTTGTGTTCGACGATTTTATCTCCGTTCGTGCTAGTGATTGCCGAGATTGCGTTGCGCACTTCTTGCTTGTGAATTTGTTGAGCTAAAAGCTTATTAGCTTTCTCCCCATGTTCATAGTAATGATGTCTGGATTTGTAAATTAGTTGTTCAGTTTCTTTAGTTGTCAAGAGGTATAATTCCGAATGTAGAGCCTGCCTCCTCCTATGTAGAGTCTCGCTTGGTTGTCTGGCATGTTCTTCATCTATTTTAGTAATTTCGCTTTTTATCTCTGCTAGTTTCTTGGCTTCGGATTTATTTCTATGGGAAAGATATGAGATAATCTGACCTCTTAAGAAGGCCTTAAGAGTTTCCCAGAGTATTCCTGCAGAGATCTCGGGGGATGTATTTGTCTCTAGAAAGAATTTGATTTGTTTGGATATAAATTCCGTACAATTCTCGTCAGCTAATAGAAGCGGGTTGAGGCGCCATCTGCGGGGTGAGTGCATGGGGCTTAGTAATTTTAGCTCCAAGATCATAGGTGCATGGTCAGAAATAACAATAGCATCGTATTCGCAAGATTTAATCAACTGCAAGAAGTTATTGTCTATAAAGAAGTAATCAATCCTTGAGTAACAATGATGCCCTGGTGAGTAGAAAGAATATATTCTTGAATTTGGGTTTAAAAACCTCCAGGGGTCTGATAAGTTGTGATCAGTTATAAACTTTATAATTATCTTTGCGGTGTTAGATGCCGTTCCCCCTGTGGAGGAAGTCCTATCTAAAAGTGGATTTAGAACACAATTGAAGTCCCCAGCCATTATAACTTTATGAGAATTCAGATTGGGAATGGATGCAAATAAATTTTGTATAAATTCCTTATCATCAACATTAGGTGCATAAACATTTATCAAAATCATTTTACAGTTAGATAAGTCTCCCATGACCATTACATATCTCCCTTCAGGATCCAATACTACATCTGATGCTACAAATGGTACTGTTCTATGTATGAGAATTCCCACCCCTCTAGTTTTCTTTGTAAAACTAGAATGGAACATTTGGCCAGTCCAGTCTTTTTGCAGCTGGAACTGATCCTTGCTTATTAAGTGAGTTTCCTGTAAAAATACTATTTTAGCATTTAGACCTGTTAGGCGAGAGAGTACTTTCTTTCTCTTTAATTCGTGATTCAGGCCTTTAACATTCCAGCTTACGAAATTAACTGTCCCGTCATGGAGACACTGATTCTGAGTTTTTGATGCCATTTTATAGTCTTAACTGGAAGTGAGACAGCTTCGGCCTTAATTTCCTATTTCCCCTAGAGGTGTTGCCATGCAGCTTATTATTACGTTGGTAGTTATAATTATTAAGATTAATAGGATAGATTAGGTATAGATCAAGCCTGCTCTCTTTCTCCCCACCCCTTAACCCCCCACCCTTCCTTTTTGCCTCCCCAAGTGAGGCTAAAACCCATTTCACACAGTCCCAGTCCTCTGACATACCCAGAGACAGAGCACGTCCAAAGCAAAACAAGCCCCAATGCAGCGGTGCTTTAGAGTTAAAAGATAGAGATATCTGTTACCAATATAGACTTTAAAAAAAAAAAAAAAAAAAAAAAAAAAAAAAAAAAAAGAATTTTGCACTTAAAATATATATATATATAGTCTTCAGCAATTTTAGTGCATTAAGATGATATACCCAGATAATAAACCCGGGTGATGATGTTAAAGATGTGTCCAAAATAAGCATAACAAGTCTTAATGCAGTAATAGCAATAACAATAAACCAAGGGTATGATATTGAACAGTCTCGTTTAGGGTAGAGATGAAGTAATTAGAAAAAAAAAAAAGGGAAAGAAAAAGTAATTAAGCACAATAAAACATAAACATAAACAGATAGCGCCCTAGTAATATTAAGTAATAATGAGAATATATGTGAATATATGCTGATAAAAACCCGTATTTTAAAACGAATAGATCAGACAGTAGATTATTAATCCTTGCTTTAATCATTAACCGCCATGACTCACTATTATGTATCAGAATAGTCCCGGGATCAGCTTTCTTAATTCCTTTTCTGCTTCATCCTTGCTAGCGAATACATAGAAATGACCTTACCATTCCACTTTAAGTTTTGCCGGATACAAGAGGCTGTATTTGACACTGGCTTGCCGTAACCGCTGTTTGATGTTGTAGAAGGCTGCGCGTTTAGTAGCTGTTGCTGGAGAGAAGTCAGGAAAGATACGAATGTGGATATTTTCAAATGTAATATCTTCCTTGTTTCTGAGGAGTGCCATCACCTCTAGCTTAAATGATAATCGTTCAAAACGAACTATAAAAGACTTTGGTCTGGGTCTAACGGTGTTTGATCCGCGTACGCGGTAAGCTGCTGCTATCTCAGATTCTGCTTTAAAGTCGTCCCCGATTATTTTAGAAAAAAGTTCAGCAGCGAATTTCACCGGGTTTGAACTTTCTCGATTCTCAGGCAGACCTTCAATTCTGACGTTATACCTTCTACTTCCATCTTCCAAAGCAGCCAGTCTGTCTCCGAGTTTTTTGCATTCGGAGCTGACATTTTCTGCTTTTTCTTCAGCACTGGTAGCTAAATTTTCGGCTAATTCAATCCTAGTCGTGAATGTCTCCTTGAGATCCTCCAATTGATTAGTAAGCGTTTCAATTTTACCCAGCACCTGTCGCATTTCCACTTGCATTTCTTGTTGCAGCCTTTCATTTGCCTGTTGCAGCATCAGCCGCTGCGTCTCGTTTGCTTGCTGCAACTCCTGCCGCTGCATTTCGTTTGCTTGTTGCCATTCCTGCCGCTGCGTCTCGTTTGCTTGCTGCCATTCCTGTTTCAATTCCAGCAACTCTTGTTTCAACCTCTCATGTGCCTTTGCCCTTGCTTTCTCATTTGCCTTCTCGGTTTTCTTTATATCTTGTACGATCTCAGCGAGCATCACCTCCAGTTTAGACATTTTAATTGTGCTTTCTTGTACCGTAGGTGAAGCGTCAGGCTCTACTGTAGCCGGTGCCTCCGCTATCCCCGGCTCGCGTGGAGTAATTGAGATCGCGGACTGTAAGGCCATTTCCAGTTTCAGGTGTTCTCCGATCAGCGAGCTATCGAGATCTGTACTCCAGATCGTACATTCGCTCCCCTTTTCACTCTCAGCCGGCGACGATGTAGCGGACCTTGGTCCCGAAGAGTCTGTACTTTCGCCCAGCTGTTCCAGGTCTCTCTCTGAAAGGCCGTATCTTGAGCTAGCTCTTGCTGATCTTGGCTTGGGTGCAGCTTTAGTTTTCTTTTCTTTCGGACCCCCTTTCTTGCTGGCCATGTTTATATATGCTTACAAATATACTGTAGCAGTCTCCTTGGGCTGAATAAATGTAGGATATCTCAGGATAATAGGCAAATAATACGAAAAATAACACCGCTGCTAGCGGAGCTCCACTTCAGACGTCCATCTCTCGCATCGGACGAGACCAATCCCAAAAACTGAAGCTGAGTGGAACTCAATGTGTCTTAACTTCTATGTGCTGAAACCAATTGTTTCAAATTTGGAATGGAATCTTTTGCAGAAATGTACTGTTTTGAACAGTTTCCTTGTGGTTTACAAGCCGTCACACATGTACACAAAGTGATGTACACAAAGTGATTTTCACCTCTTGAAACACGCTATTGTGAATTCAGGTTACCTTCAACTCAAAACACAAAATATTGTGGTAAAAACAGTTCTAAATGATGAACTGTTTTTATTCTTTCCTAAGTGTTTTATAAAGTGCATTTCAACATCTCAATTTCACTTGTTTTCCCTTTGAAACACTTTGGGCAAAACTGAAGTTGAGTGTAATTCAATGATTCTTAACTTCTATGTGTTGAAATCACTTGTATCACATGTGAAATGGAGGATTCTACAGAAAAGTACTGTTTTGAGCAGTTTCCTTGTGGAAAACAAGCTGTAACACTTGTTATCTACTGAAAGTGATTTTCAGCTCTTGAAACGCGCTATTGTGATTTCAAGTTACCTTCAACTATAACTCAGTGCCAAGTAAAAGTACTGTTGTAAAAACAGTTCTAACAGAGCTGCTTTTTTTGAAAGGCAAGGACGCGCAGCTCTTACGCTGCCCACTTGAGCACAGTTTATAGCAGAGCAGATTGCTGATGGGACAGGAGGCAATCACTCAAGTATGCTGGTTGTTGTGCAGGAAAAACAGGAAGAGGTGTTTTATGGTAGCACTGCGAGCGGCTTGCAGCAGCAGACAACAGCAGGGGAGGAGCAGTTTTCAGGTCTCCGCGAGGGGTGGAAAGAAAACCCCTGAGGCCAGCATTTGAAAGGTGGTCCCCTGCAACTGAAATAAGCGGAGTGATAGTGTAGACCTGCAAAAATTGACGATTGTTTTAAGGAAAAAGCACGTTTTCAACTTTAATTTACTTTTAAAACTGAAGTAGCATTGATCCTGGTAACTTTAAAGGTGAAGAAATGTTACAGGCTATAGGGCAGTGAAACATCCAGCATCAGCAGTAGAAATTAAGCTGGTTATTGGGAACACTCCTTTAAAAGCCCATGTTGATTAGTGTTGCTGAGAAAACAAAATTTACTTTCTATTGGAGAGGTAGTGCACAAGGAAAGCTGCTATAATGTGAGGGTTACTTGTATGTGGTAATGAAGGAAAGTATAAGTGACAATATGGTGTGCATTTGTTTAGTGATGGTCAAATGCAACAATTGGTATGAAAAATGGCATGTGGCAGTATAAAAACAGCCAATGCCAAACTGCAAGAGAAAGAAAGGGAAAAGAGTAAGTGTTTTCTTCCATTATTCTCTACTGAACTGCATTCTCTGTATCCATTATTTAAAAATATGTTATGCCAATAGTTAATCCATAACTTTTGGTAAAAGTAGCCAATGCTAAGAGAGAATTTGATTTAGACATTGAATGTGGAGCAACTGGTGGATTTGTATAGCCATTGTAGACTGCAGGGCAAGAGTTGAATAATGTGACTGAAAACTAAGTGAATTAAAGAAAGAAATACTGGAGATGAAAGCAAAGCAAGTTTGTATATGAAGGATTTTGAAAGTATTTGAATTAAAAGTGATTTTGGAATGGTCATTTTAACAGTTAGTTGGAATTCAATTCCTATTGGTGTTACAAGCAGCACATTCATATTGGGGAATAAGAAAATTGAAGGCAGTGGCTTACCATCCAGATTCTAGTGCTCAGCATGTAGAACAAAGGGATGGAAAATGTAGCTAGTGAGCTGAGGTGAAAGCTGTTGCTTTGATGTTAAGAAGGACATACTGAAAGGCCTGTTGTGATTCATACTAACAGCTGGGTATAGTTTTTAGGGTCTTTGTTACATGAGCACCAAAGCAGGAAGAAAGATAGGTATCACCTATTTGTTAAGTAAGTAAGGTAGATAAAGAGCTCTAAGAGTTATTGTAGAACAGGGACAGAAGGCAGACATTTTAAATAAAATATGTGAGCACTCTCTCTCAATTAGAAATGAATATTATTTCATTCACTCTGGTTGTGGACAAAGTATGGCAAGTTGCAGCACTATTAATAATTACACCTGATAACAAGGTCTGGATTAATAGTCTAGGAAGAACAACATCCAGAAAATGAGAAACAGTGGCTGCTAGAAAAAAGGACATAAGACTTGATTTGACTGAAAACCAGAAAATACTTTCTTGCATCCATTTCTATAGACTTTATTTGAACCAGAATGAACTGTTTATTTTGGACTGAATTTGTGTGCGACAAAGTTTTTATACTAGGACCTGACGCAAGCATCAGAATCCTACTGAAAGAGGCTGTGGGACTGCATCACCATCACCAAAGTAGTTATATGCATGTGGTTTCTGTCAAAATGATTTGTGACCTTTAAGCCCTGCCCCCTTTGGACTTTGGACCGGAAGTCCCACCGTATGATGCAATACCAGAAGTCCCGCCCGTATGACGCAATACTGGAAGTCCCGCCCCTATGACGCAAGACCAGGAAAGTACGGCCCCTCCACGTGACCTAGCCCCACCCTCCAGCACCTGATTGGTTCAGGAAACTGTCAAGGGCATTTTGATGGATGTCTGACCCTTCTTGAACCCACCCCCGGCACCTGATTGGTTCAGGAAACTGTCAGGGGCCTTTTGATGGATGTCTGCCCCTCGTTGAACCGCCCCTCTCCATCTGATTGGTTCAGGAAACTGTCAAGGGCATGTCTGCCCCCTCATTGAACCCGCCCCCCACACCTGATTGGTTCAGGAAAATGTCAAGGAGAATTTGATGGATGTCTGTCCCCTCGTTGAACTCACCCCACAGCCACCTACTTAACTAAACAAACTGTCAAGAGCAGCCCCCCTCCTTGAACGGGCATGCCCAGGGCATGTCCTGACAAATCCAGGCAAGTTTCTATCCAGACCCTGCCGTCCACCCCTTCTGAAAGGGCTGTATAAAAAAGCGGATCATCTTCGGTTCTAAAGACTCTGTGAAGAAAAATGGAATCTATGCCCGATACCCCGGTGAAGCATCCGTTCCGCAGAATCTATTTGAATGATCATTTGAGAAGGTTTAAAAGATGTTTGGTGCCTGAGTTTCTTGAAGTTGAAGCTCGGAAAACTGTCCGCCGGCTTTAGTATTGAAGGACTGAATTCTGCAAATTGAAACGGTGGTCAAGTAACGGACTATGAGGGCTGAAACGTAACTCGATTCGAGGGATGACGCCATGGAAAACCCTCCTTTATTTTAAGCCACACCCTTCCCTTTTATCATAAATACACAGCCTGTTAGTCAGAGGACCATTTAAAGCTCCCCAGCATGTCAACAGCTACAGACTTTGAAATGACGGGGATCGACGTAACACCCTCCGGGATCCCGCCTGAAGCTTCATGGTCTGAGACTTCATGGCCTGAGGTTTCATGGCCTGAATCTTACCAGTTCTATAACTCAGTCCGGACTGACAGCCTTCAAGATCCCCAAGAATCTGACCTCAGGTATTTTAGTATATGACCCGATTACAGTCTCTGGTCAAGAGACCCTGAGCCGGATTGCGGATTCCATTCTCCAGGTCCTGGGTGGTCTTCCGCCGTCTTCGCTAATGATGATCAGACGGTTAACCCCGCCTCCGCCAATGGTGCTCAGACGGATAGCACTGTCTCCGATAAGGGAACTCAGACGGACATCTCTTACCTAGCTCCAGGACAACCGTGGGTGATTAGACAAGGTCCGGAGGAACCAGAGGAACCGATGTCGATCGAACTGTCTGAGACAGCTATGGATTGCCCGGATGGAGTGCTGCCTGAAACCTGGAAAAAGGCTCAGCAAATTGTTAAAGGGCTTATGACGTGTCTGCTGGATATCATCATCTACTACGACCATAAAAAAAAATGTCAAGGCTGCAAGATAGCCCATCCCAGCCAGAGAAGACATACCTGCCTCTTTGAACCTGAAGCCACCTACCGTCAAGGACGCTTTCAGAGGATTCTGAAGATTTTTCGCAAGTCTTGGCTGAAAGGACTGGCGGTGAAAATTCTAGGTTATTTTAATATTCTACTGCCGATACACAAAATACACGCTGTGGTTAAAAAGACTGTGGGTGAGTTTGATAATACCAACTCTATTCATGATACTGTAATGCAGTCATTTTATGATATGGATGAATACTCTTACTCTGTAGCCTGCCGTGTGGCAAATGAGTTTTGTAAGCGGAATCTTAATCATGAGGGTCATATGAATCTGTGGACTAAATATGACCTGGAATTTGATGATATGATAGAACTGAGTGGTAATTCTGTACCTGAAGCTGTGTGAACAATTCAGACTCCTAAATAAATGTTTTCTATAGGGTTAAGTATTGTCAGTGTCTGTTTTATCACCAGCGATGGAGCAGGTCTTGGAAAAAACATATTATAACTCTGAGAACGCCGGGGGCTTGGGGGGTAAAGATTCCTTGAAAAGAGCTCTCCGGCATGCGGGGCACCATATTGGGGACCGAGAGGTATTCGATTGGTTATCGGGGCAATACACCTACACGATCCATAAACCGGCTAGAGTCCATTTTAAAAGGAATAAGGTGTATGTTTCCAATATAGATGGGCAATGGCAGATCGATCTGGTGGATATGATAAACCTGGCTGACTATAACCAGGGTTACAAGTATCTACCGACTTGTATAGATATTCTTTCTAAATATGCCTGGGTCAGGGTACTGAAAAACAAAACAGGTAATGAAGTAACAAGGGCTTTTCGAGAAATTTTGGAGGAAGGTATAGTTCCCGTCAAACTCCAGACCGATAGGGGTAAAGAGTTTCTCAATCGGGAATTTCAAAGCCTGCTCAAGAAACACGGAATTAAACATTTTACCACCGCTAGTGAATTAAAGGCTTCGGTGGTGGAGAGATTTAACCGAAATCTGAAGACCAAAATGTGGCGTTATTTCAGCTCCCAGAATACCCGGTCTTATCTGCAAGTGCTACAGGACTTGGTGAAATCTTATAATCTGAGTCATCACCAAGGTATAAAAATGGCCCCCGCCAAGGTGAATAGTTCCAATTCTTGGAAAGTCTTTAAAACCTTATACGGCCTAACTAAACCCCAAAGAAACCCAAAATATAAGTTCAAAGTCGGTGATACGGTGAGAGTGTCGAAATCCCAGAATCCTTTTACTAAAGGATACAAACAAACCTTTTCAGACGAGGTATTTACCGTTTCTGAACTAGTCCCGAGGGAGCCGTCTGTCTACAGGCTCAAAGATTATGACGGCGAAGACATTATAGGCTCCTTTTACGACGCGGAGTTACAAAAGATTCGAGGGCCGGACGTCTTCAGGATTTAAAAAATTCTGGCGAAAAAAAGTATCTGTAGAAAAAAGCATATTTTGGTGAAATGGCTCGGATGGCCCGAAAAGTTTAACAGTTGGATCCCTGAAAGCTACGCGCAAGACATTAAATACTGAGAATGAAAAATAGTATTTCATTCACAGGGTTTTCACAATGGAGAGAAAAAGCTTTTATGTCGTTCTCCCCAGCAATTCTTCCCGGGATGTTTTCCCTAATAACACTATTGCCGAATTTACCGTCAAATTAGCCGCCCCCATCGAAACTACAGGGCCCCTGGGAAGTTGCATTGGCTGAAATTCAGTATCCGCACACCTGGAATACCCTAGATAAACAGGATAATAATTTTATTGTGGTGTCCCCGCGAATAGTTAAATATTATACTATTCCATCAGGGTATTACGCTAGCCTCGAGAAAGTGACCTCCAAGATGAATGAAGCGTTGGTGAAAGAACCCCAAGCTGTCGAGGGCGGTTCAGCCAACACTCCAATACCTGAAAACACCATGAGATTCCGCTACAGCACTATCGAGCGAAGATTCTACATCGTAAGCACCGTGAAGGATGAATCTTTGCATGTCAAGGGACAGTTGGCGAGGCTTTTAGGAGCTCATGGGGACGTGAGCATAGGTCTGGTGAATGAAGCTCCATACCCCGCGGATATCAGAGCGGGGTTTTATACCTTGTATGTCTACAGCGACATTGTGTCTCACCAAAGAGTCGGAGACAGCTACGTCCCTCTCTTGAGATGCGTACATATTGAGCATGAGAGGAAAAAGATTACCACTATCACCTACGACAGGCTGCACTACGCTCCGGTCAGCAAGAGTCAGTTTGGTACTTTGACCATTGAAATAAAGACGGATCAGAACAAACCGGTTCCATTTCAGTTTGGTAAAGTCATGGTCAAGTTACATTTCAGACCCTGTAAAAGTTGTATACACGACTAATACAGAGATGAGATCTTACCTGGACCCTAGCCCCTACGTGCATTATTATGAAGCCCAAGCGGGCAACGGTCTCCCCGGGTTTTCTGGGGCCCCTGTGATGTACGGTTCTGGCATCGGCGGAATATTTCACGGATTGTTTAGACGGGCTTTGCCTCTCTTAAAAAGAGGATTTGAAATTGTCAAACCCCACATTAAATCAGCCGCTAAGAATATTGTCAAAGATGTGGTGGCAGGGGCCATGTCGGGGCGATGACTCGAGGAAGCGAAGAAAATCAGTCGGGGTCGGGTCTGATGGTGATGAGGAAAACTAAGCGTAAGAGACCGCCCGGATCACGAGCCAGACCCGTCCTCAAGAAGACGCGCCGTTCGGCTTTTACATCATTTTCTTCTCTCCGCCACAAGGATAAGTTCCGCAGAAAAAAGAAATCGAAAAACATTTTTTAGCTCAAGATGTCTTTCGTTCATCGAATGTCTCAAGAGTATGTGAAATCCGAACTGGACTTGTTTACGGTACCTTATACTCAGACTAGCATAGAAAAAAGCATCTACGTCGAGGTCCCCCCTTCTCTCAGCTCTATTGGAAGTCGCCCCGTTGGAGTTTCTGATTACCGGAAACGGGGAAGACTACTTGGACCTGAATAACACGCTTCTACACGTCCGATGCAAAATCGTCAATGCCGACGGAACTAATCCGGGCCCGTAGCCTTTGTTAATTATCCGATAGCCGCTTTATTTTCACAAGTGGATGTCACCTTGGGAGATCGCTTAATATCCCAGAGTTCCAGCCTTTACCCGTACAGGGCCCTTTTTGAGGAACTGTTAAATTACAGCAATGAAACTCTCAAGTTCCAATTTGCTTCGGGTCTTTTTTACAAAGACACAGCCAACGAACATGAAAACACCGCCTTGGACGGACCGAATGAGGGTTTCAAAAAAAGAAACGGATATACGGCCCAGGGTAAAACAGTAGAACTCCTCGGGCCTATTCATTCCAACCTATTTTTTCAAGAAAAATTAATTCTAAACAGGGTGGATGTCAGAATAAAAATGGTACAGAGCAAAAATGAATTCTCTCTGATGTCCGGAGATGCCAAGCGTTACAAAGTAAACATTCTATCCGCCGCTCTTTTTGTCAAGAAAGTTAAAGTTTCATCAGCGGTGAAAATAGGGCATGCCCAAGCTCTCACCACCGCCAATGCCAAGTACCTCGTGGAAAGATTGAATATGAAAGTTCTCAGTATGCCAGCCGGGATATGAGTGAGCAATCAGGAGAACCTGTTCTTGGGACAGATACCCAAGTACGTGGTCCTAGGCCTGGTGGATAATGATGCCTTTTCGGGGGATTACGCCAGAAACCCCTTCAATTTCAAGCATAACCAGGTGGAATTCCTGGCCTTGTATTTGGACGGAGAGCAGATTCCAGCCAAACCATTTCAACCTGATTTTGCGAATGGCATCACAGCTAGAGAATATTACAACCTCGTGTTGGCCTCCAGAAAGCACTTGAAAGACCAGCCTCTAGCCATCAGTCGTTCTGACTTCTCCTGGGGATACACCCTGTTTGCCTTTGATTTGATGCCCGATCAAGAATGCGGAGACCATTTCTCCTTGGTGAAAACCAGGAACATGAGAATTGAAATCCGCTTTCGTCAGCCCCTACCTCATACTGTGAATCTAATAGTGTACACCGTCTTTGACAACATTATTGAAATAAACCAGAGAAGAAACATCCTTTATGATTACTAAAAAAGCATGAACACCCTGCAGATCGAGGAACTCCTGGCCAGTAATCCGTACACAGGAAATCTGTTTTAAGGAATGTTGGCGTGCGACGAACTGCCGGAAAAAATACTTACGGATCTCCCTGCCATGATCATCGTCAATACTCACCGTCAAAACCAACCCGGAGAGCACTGGTTGGCGATACATCTCACAGAAGACGGAATTGTCGAATTTTTTGACTCTTACGGCTGCCCGCCAGACTTTATCTATTTTCCGGAGGAAATATACCACTTTTTAAACAGAAACTGTAAAGAAATTATTCACCATACCCGCCAGCTTCAAAGCTGGTTTTCCAGCGTCTGCAGGCAACACTGTATTTTTTTCCTGCATCACAGAGGAAAAGGACGTTCTTATCAAGAGGTTATGAACCTGTATTTTAATGACGTCACCAAGAACGATGATATGGTTCAAAAATTTATCAACACTTTATCTAAGAACACTTCCAGAGGTTTTCAGGATCTTCCCTGCATGCAAAGTTCTATGCCCTGTCATTATCTTAATAAAGAATAGACAGTCTGTATAATCAAATGTAATATTTTATTAAACAAAAATATAATTACATTTAAATAAGGAATCCATTCATTCTTTTTGCGAGATTTGGTTTTCTTGCCCACAGGTGTAGCGGAAGCAGCAGGGACCAAGGCAGAGGCAGCAAAGGCAGAACTCCCGTCCAGGGGAGAAGTTTTGAAACTCTCTAGAAGTTCTCTCGTGTCGATGTTCAGCCTTAATAAATTCTTCCACCCCCCGGGTCTCCGATAGGACGGTATGTTGTGACGGGCGATTAAGTTTCGCATTAGATCGACCAAATTTGTACCGGGTAAAGGTTCTCCGCGAAACACAAACTCTCCCAAGCCATTCCAGTAGGTTGTATTAGGGTGATGCGACATTTTCTGTAAAATAATTTCGGTATATTTCTTTGATTTATCCGGAGCACTTTTCAAAATCTCGTCGTACACCCTTTCTTCTGGGGTACTAGGAGCCTGTTTGAGAGCTCCCGACGGTTCCTCCTGGCTCTTGTCAGGCAGCAATAACGTCAGAGAACCGGATTGTTTATCCGCTTTTTTCACAAAGGTCAGGTATCTTTGCAAGACGGTCATATAAAGTTTTACTTTTGCATCGGCGCTCAAGTCACCGCGTTCAAGTATGAGTTTCATTTGTTTATCCAGTTCACTTTCCGTAGCGCTTAAAAGGTTGGTGGAATTTGGAGTTTTCTGACGCCATTGAGCCATTTGTTGTTGAGGGACCAGGTACATCTTGTGCGTGTATTCCATATTTATACTCTCGACCCTATTAAACTAGTAATGAAAGGAATGGCGGCGCTTAATAGGGCACCGAGAAACCCCTCTTTCTGATTTAAAAGGGTTTTTTCTTTTTAACGGTGTTTTTTTTATCGCCAAGTTTTTTAACAGAGCAACGGTGCTTCTTCAACAACGTGAACTGTCTGGACGTCAGGGGGATGCGGCCTTTTAAAGTATTGAGAGCTATTTCTGACAGAGTGTAAATTAAATCGTCCGGAGCCTCGCTCAGCACCGCTTGTCTTTGACGACAGAAGCCCCTGTGTAGGGTCTTGAGTAGAGGGAGATTTCTTTTTATTCTGCACGACATGTCAGCTCTTTCTCAAATACTCGGAAAATCGCCCATCTTTATCTTTTCACGACATACACCGCGGGCCAGTCAGGAGGAAACATTCCGGTATGTAAACGAAATTCGTCAGGCATAGGGGCTTTCAGATCCACCAACAGATAACCGTAAGGTTGTCTTGTAGTGTCCTCAAAGGTCTCCAAGAAAAATGTAACCCTCCCAGGGTACATTTGACGTGCTAAATTGGTAATTTGCAGTTTATCTCGAGGGTTTTTAAAGAGGGTAATGTAATCGGCATTCAGATTTATCATTCTACTTTTCTTGCCTTGAAAAAATAAATTTTGGACCAACTAAATGATGGAGAGATTCGTATGGTGAGTATATTTTGTGAAGGCCCTCTCTATCTCTTCGCTGTGACTCGCCTGTTCCATCAAATCATCAATGATCACCAGGTTAACGCGGTCAGGGGGTAGTAGTTCGTCGTCGCTTAAGGAGACGGGTAGCCCCTCCAAGAATTTGATTTTGGGAAATTGAGCTAGTATCTCGTCGTACAGAGGCTGCCAGCAGCTGTAAAACCAGACTATATTGTCAGGGCGAAGAGAAAGCACATGGTCCGCGTGCTCCAAGAGCTTTTTCACAAAATGCGATTTGCCCGAACAAGAGGGTCTCGAGACTATTTTCGAGAACGGATGCTGAAGTGTAACGTCAAAGCCCTCTTTAGTATCCATAGGGGAGAGTGGTGAAATCGGGCAACAGAACCCTTTTGTTGTACACCACTCTGAATCTTTTTCTGAGTGGACGAGTTTGTAACGTCAGGTTCTTTTTGTTCCTATGAATCTGCGCAACCTGAACCGTTATTTCTTTTGCGAGATCATGTTCCACAAAACTATGCACTAAATCCATTAGCGAGTATAGGTTTACCGCTTGAGCTGTTTCGTGATTGAGAGTAATACCCTTTACCTTCATGCAGACCTTGCCTTTGAACGTTCTGTACGCGTATGTTTTCGGACCCCCAGAAACAAACTCTTCTATGAAATCGTCAGGATCTAGTTCGCTGGTGAGTTCCCCTAAATAGTCCCCGAGCAGCGGGGTGTACTGCCCAGGCGAGGCTGTGAAAATAACGGAATCAGTATCATGATACAGAACCCTCGACCCTAAATGTTTCAGCAAATCGTACAATTCTAGGCAGGCATAGGCCGTGGTAAAAGCGGCAATCACCACATTGACGGGGCAGGGTAGAACGTATCTGTCATCCGAATACCTCCACTGCACTTGAGCAATTTTCGTCGCTGACAAAACCAAAATAGGACACCCTGTACACCTCTGAGAACAGGTAATCGAAGAATTCTTGGGTGTGTTTAACAAACGTCGTGGTTGGTTGTTTAGGCTTCTGACCGAATTTTCCCCAAAGAGAATTCAGAAATAACTTGGAAATTTGTCTCTTAGCGGAGTTGGAGGCGATGTTTTCACTCTCCAATAAGGCGCCTTCTTTTATGAAATAGTCGTCAACATAGTGCAGGCAGGAGGCCTTGTCCTGGGCCCACGACGGCCACCCGGAGGCTTCCTGTTTGCCTTTCAGATGAATTTTGATGTAATCGGCAAATAAATCGGATGTGCTCTATTCGTAGTGCCATATCTCGTGTATTTTTAAAACTCTATACCCTTTATCTAAGGCTTTTAGTATTTCGACACTGCACCAGGTTCCTGTTAAAGACCTCTCCCGATCATTGTGACGGCAAAGGCCGCTAGTCGTACGACACAGAACGAACATCAATTTACCGCAAATTCTTAAAGGGAGGACCGGAAAATCCAGATTACGAGGGGCTGGCACAGTGATTTTAACGAGCCCGAAGTAATGTTTAAGATCCCCAAAGTCCTCAAAAACAAAGGTCGGATGGCCGATCGGGTAGGTTTTTGTTTTGTTGACATAAGGGTACAGACTTGTAAAATCGTAATAATGCATTTGCTCGGCGCCTCGAACCTTATGATATAATTTGATAGCGTTGGTGCGCCCTCCATACAGGGCATCACGGGGATTGATAGGTTCAGGAAACTCAAAGCGTCTTAAGAAATCCTGAAGCTCCGAGTCCTCTTTTTTCATGCTTTCCCATTGATGTTTCCAGAGCACTCTAACCGTCAGATTAAATTTTTCACACAATTCCTTCAGCTTGTCATCAAACGTCTTAAACAAATCGGCAAAAGGCGTCCCCATGAGAGGATGTTTAGCTTGCGCCTCGTAGCATTTGGGACAGCCGTGATAGAAGCATCCGGCAAACTCAAAGGCCATCTGGACACCCTGAACTTCGGCGTAACCGTCTAGATAAAAGGAACCCAACTTCACTTCACCGTGATTCAGGGCGTGTTGAATGTTTATATTTTCCTTCTCAGAAAGAAACATCAGCCATTGAATAGAAGCATTAGAATAAGCTTTGTGAGTGCTTTTGTAATGATCGATCAGAATTATTCCAATCGCTTTATCAGGCATGCAATTTTGTCTGTACATGGACAGGCAGAGAGAAGCTAGGGTCATACACTGAAAAGGATCGATATTACCGATCCGGAGCACTTCCTCTCTAAATTTCATGCACGGCGTTCTCAAAATAACCACGTCGTTTCTACAGTAGAAAGCCATTTCTCATCTAAAGTTGAAGGTACCGCTTTTAATCGAATCGTACCAAGACAGAAATTCTTCTCTTTCCTGACTCATCATGTATTGAATGCCGTAATATTTAGGCTCGGGGTACAGTCCGATGTAATTTTGATTTTCAGCGGTGTTAAAGAAATGGGGAAAATATCCTTTTTGAGCCTGGAATCCCAGGGCCTTGGGCATCCCGCTCAATTTCATGGGTAAGAAGCTCAACGAGTCGATAAATCTCAAATCATAATCTTCTTCTATAAAACAAATTAGTTTACAACCCTGAGCTGTAACCGTCGGAGTTTGCCCGCTCTCGATATTTCATTAGGAAATACCCGTCAAACCCCTTAAAATTGTGAGCTATGAATATGTAATCTTGGTATTTCGGACATTGATATCTGTGGAAGAACTTTGTGACGCAGTCCTCCTCGGCCCAACTCCACGATTGACCGTTCCAATGCATGCAGTGGATGTATTTGGGGACGTGGATGCCGTCATCATGACGGCAATCAAAATCATAGAATACGTACTTTTCCTGGAGCGGTCTTTGCGGTAAACTTTGAATAAAACACTGATGATTTTCATCCGATTTCTTCAGGACCATTCTACAAACGCGACAATGTTTGGTTCGACACTTGTGAGGTTTTAAATTTTCTTTCAAAGTGTATCTCAGTTTGCAGAGGGGGCAGACTTTATGGATGTCGCAGATACTTTCAGACTTGCGCGTCTTTTCATTTCATTTGTGCGTTTTGTTGAGTTCGAAGCAAAGCCTTGATCGACAGAAACAATGGCACTTGGAACATCGAAAAGTCTCCCCGTCAACCCAGCGACAGTATGTAGATAAACAGACGTCACAGTGTTGCTCACAACGATGTCGTGAAGGGTTAGAATACCCCGTGTAGCAAAAATCGCAGATGCAGGAAAATCCCAGAAAGCCTTTTAGATTCAAAATACCGTAATAATGCTCGTGATGCAAAAACAGGAAAGCCGTCTTTGTATTTCTGGCCCCTGACGCTTCAAATTTTAATAGTGTGCTAGTGCTCGGTTCCCAGTACCAGACGATAATTTTAATTCCCATTAAACTCTCAAACTTTTCAATATCTGAAAACGTTACTTTCTGATCCGTTGATAATCCGACCCTGACGTGCAATCGACGAGCCTCTTGTTCACACAATTTCTGATCGTTTCTGAATCTAGCATTTAATACAGCCAGCAAACATCTGGCAAAACAACACTGATCATCCGGGTTGAAGGAGATCCATAGGTGTTTCCGTTTCTTTTGAACGATTATATCGTTGAAAAGGGTGCGGGCTTTATGCCTAGGACCCCCGCCACCAGATGGAATCCTCACTACCTGAACGATTAGCGTCAGACTGGAATCGGCCAAAATAGTAGCGTGACTCTGGAGAAGTAATTCAATTTGATTAAAAAAATCCTCCACAGAAAGCATACCAGCGGGGATTAGGGAAAAAACACTGGGGTTGAGTGATTCAGACTGTAATTCTAACTGCACTAGATCCCTAGGATCCAAAGTGCTCGTAAAACTGTCTAATATTTGTTGAAGGGTCTCGTGTATATGATTAAAAACCTCAGCGAATGAATCGAGTGTGTAGGCCTCAGAAAAATTGAAATGGTGTCTAATCTCAATATTGGTAAATTTTGGACGCTCCGTTATAGAAGTGGACGGATGCGGGTCTGGAGAGGAAGGATTGTCTGTATGAGAGGTAGAGGGCTGCGGGGAGCTTATAGACGGGTCTGGAGAGGAAGGATAGTCCGTATGCGAAGTAGAGGGCTGCGGGGAGTTTACTGACGGGTGTGGAGAGGAAGGATTGTCCATATGCGAGGTAGAGGGCTGTGGAGAGTCGAGACTCGAGATTACCCCAGACAGCTTAGTCACTCTGGAGCCTGTCTGAGGATTTGAAGTATCCGACCCTGTTAAATCGTCAGCAGGCATGTGCTGATGCGATGTAGAGGGCTGTGGAGAGTCTGTTTCGGAAGTATCCGACCCTGTTAAATCATCAGTAATAAGCAATCTCAATGCACGTAGAAAATCTAGGAAATACGCCATAAACTCCAATAATCTAATTAAAATTACCATTTTAGAAGAACAATGTATCAAAACTATTAAAACAGATCACAGATTAAACAAAAAATACACACAGAGCGGCGCTAATAAAAATAATTTAGTCCCTATTCCAAATATCAATAACGCACATAGTATTCATCTCTGCACCTCCGAAACATTAAATATGGCACTATTAAATGTTAGAGCTTTAACTAACAAAACGTTTTTTATCAACGATCTTATTAGTGATAAAAAAATAGATTTTATTGCACTAAGTGAAACGTGGCTTAACTCAAACGGCGCGGCTGTTTTAATCAAATCTGCGCCTCCGGATTACAGTTTTACTCGTGCAGACCGCCAGGGGAAAAAGGGAGGCGGATTGGCTAACATTTACTCGAGCTGATTAAAATGGAAAGATGTCAGTTTTGGTAAGTTCAAGTCCTTTGAATATCTTGCCGTTGTTATCCAAGGAGATGCTCAAGTTCTAGCATTATCCGTGTATAGACCTCCAAAATTCAACGCGTCTTTTTTTGAGGAATTCTCTGAGTTAATGTCAATTTTAATTACTAACTATGACACACTCCTAATAGTTGGCGACTTTAATTTTCATATAGATAATCAGTGTGATCTAAAAGTAAAAGAATTTATGAACCTCCTGGATTCTTTTGATTTGAGGCAGCTCGTAAATCAGCCTACACATAAAGCAGGTCATACGTTAGACTTAGTGATTACTAAAGGACTGAAAGTTGATGTAAAGCAGATCATTGATATTGGTCTATCAGACCATTTTCTTCTACTTTTTAATATAGAAATAATGATAAAAAACACTGATGAGAAGCATATTGTTAAAAAACGCTTCTTTGACTCAGCAGCAGCTTTAAAACTTACAAACATTCTAAGCAATCAGTCCGTTTATAGTGCCAACTATAATAGCGAGGATAATGTAAATAGTAAGGTGGAAAGATTTAATACTAAAGTGAGAGCTGCTGTTGACATAGTTGCACCTGAAAAGACAGTGAAAAAATCTTCTAGTATTGTTATACCATGGAAGACCCAAAGAGTGTCGGACTTAAAGAGAACATGCCGCAGAGCTGAGCGTAAATGGAGGAAGACTAAACTAACTATCCACTATGAAATATTAAAAGTCAAAATAATAGAATTCAATAACACTGTCCGTCTTGAGAGACGCTGTTATTTCTCCAAGATTATAAATGACAATGCTAGTAATCCCAGATTCTTATTTTCTACAATTGATCATCTACTAAACCCAGGTAACTCAAAGGAATGCCTCCTAAGTACTTCCAGTAAAACCTGTGAGGCTATCGCTGTATTTTTCAATCAAAAAATTAATGATATTAGAAATAACATAGTATATCCCTCCAACACTAAGGATCCTCCTAAACCCCAGCATTCTGTTATAAACAAATTAAACTCTTTCACTAGGATAGATTTACCTGATTTACAAAAAATAATATCTCAATTAAAATCCTCCACCTGCGTCCTTGACCCAGTACCAACAAGGCTTTTCAAAGAAGTATCGGGCGTGCTAATTGATAATGTTCTGGACATAGTAAATTCGTCATTAGATACGGGGGTCTTCCCAGACTGTCTTAAGACTGCTGTAGTTAAACCCCTTCTTAAGAAACATAATCTTGACCCCTCGGCTCTTGAAAATTTTAGACCCATCTCCATCCTGCCTTTCTTAAGCAAAGTTCTGGAGAAAGCAGTCATTATGCAGTTAAATGACCACCTAAATAAACATGCTATTCTTGATAAATTTCAGTCGGGTTTTAGAATAAATCACAGCACAGAAACTGCACTCGTTAAAGTAGTAAATGATTTGCGAGTGAACGCAGACAGAGGCCATATATCTGTTCTCATCCTCTTAGATCTGAGTGCTGCATTTGACACTATTGATCATAATATTCTTAGAAATCGCTTTAGTCAATGGGTGGGCCTCTCTGGCAGTGTCTTAAATTGGTTTGAATCCTACCTGACAGGGAGAAAATTTTTTGTTAGTTGTGGTAATTACAACTCAAAGACACATGATATCCAATATGGTGTTCCAAAAGGCTCTATCCTGGGTCCGCTGTTATTCTCAATCTACATGCTTCCGTTAGGTCAGATTATCTCAGGGCACAACGTGAGCTACCACAGCTATGCTGATGACACACAGCTGTATTTATCAGTAGCACCTGATGACCCTGATTCTATTGATTCACTAACACAATGCTGTGAGGTAGAAGGTTGTATTAATGCTTCGCTGACAGGGTGATGTCGAAGCGGGAAACTACTTGCCCCAGAGGTACCTGAAGTAGAAGGTTGTGGGGTTTTTACAGTCGGATCTAGGGTCTTAGGTTGTTGGGCCGGACCTGAAGACGTTCCGGCCTCAGAAGAGGTATTCTTCAAAAGCTCCAGCAGAGCGTTAACTACGGCTATTTCATCAGAATTTAGAACCTGGAGCGCATTATTAATGAGATCAAAATTGTCGATCAGATGTGTCACCGGATGTGGTGATTTGAGGAGATCGCGGAGGGGTGGGAATTTTAGGGGGCTTTATGGAATATTCTAAGTTATCAGACATCTCTTTTAATAGTCTCAGGTTTTCACTGGACGGTCTTTTCCTACCTTCACGCCCTTCAGGATGTTCGCACTCACTGCCACTACCGTCACTGCTTCCGCTAGAGCTGTTTTCAGGCATGACCTAAATTTAATCAAAGGCTACAATTATGAACAAAGAATATAATATGCAATTATGAACACAGAATATAATATGCAATTATGAACACAGAATATAATATGTAATTATGAACACTGAATATAATATGCAATTATGAACACAGAATATAATATTTTGAAAAAATATTATTTTCATAAAAAAATAATATAAAGCGGCTCCTTTATTTACGGGTTAGATGGATGTAAAAGGCATTCATATGCATCAAGTCTAAACACATTTCGGGTGTGGAGTTGTACACAGGAGCCTCCAATTCTATAAAGTCCACCAGTAATTGGCGAAGTCGCGCTGTCAGCCGCTCCAGTCTTTGTCGATGTCTCCGTTGGTATTGAGGACGGAGGAAATAACGGTTTATAGGCCGATATCCGTGTTCAGAGTGAAGCGGCACCGACAAAGGTAACCACCTGTTAGAAAATGAGCGCGCTGGAGAATACTGAACACAGTTCTCAGAGGGCGACGGAGAATACTGAACAACGCTCTCAGGGGGCACCGGAGAATACTGAACACAGCTCCCAGAAGGCGCCGGAGAATGCTGAACACCGATCTCAGAGAGAGGAGGAGTTTGTAGATTTTCCCAGTTACGATACAGGTTTAGATTTTCTGAACCGTCCAGCAATTGCGTTAGAATACCCGGGGGACTGGGGTCTGTAAATAAAACGTATGAACATTTTTAGTAAAAGGCCTCATTTCACATTGTATGCCTTTGATAAACTGAAATGACATTTACTGCGATTGGTCAACCAATTGAGAAACTTCTTCACTCTGTAAAGGACTACCTTCTAAAAACAAAAATAAAATGTCCTAAGCTTCCAAGGTTTGCCTCGGTTCATTAAAAACATGCGTGCTCTCTCTTTAAATCAAGCCATCCACACATGCAACCACAGCTCCTGCGTTATCACCCTGCAGACTCTATTCCACTAGATGCTTGTCCATATAAAAAATTCTATTTTACGTTAGCTGGACAGAATCTCGAACTAAATAGGTTATTTTGTAACTACCTGAAACCTCAATCCCTACACCAAGATAAAAACTTTATCAAAACAGACACCCTAGTTCTTAATCCTATTCATTTACACATGAACAATACACTGGAGACATTTACAAGTCGCCCGGACATTGGAAATCTAGAAGGTATTAAAATAAATACATTTAGCGAAATGAATGACAGCTTCGGACACAAGCGCGTGCCCTAGCTCGCGCACACACGCACAATGCGCGTACCCAAACTCGCACACACACGCACGAGTGCTCTGAAGCTCCTATACAAGCACCTTGCAAGCCTAAAGCATTTTAAAAAAGGGTCTTACCTGAAACCGTATAATAAATCGGAGACTCTACGGGGATATAACCCTCTAAAAATAAAAAAAAAAGGATTCAAACCTCCATTTTTAAAAACATGCTCGTTTAACGCTTATAAGAAACATGAAAGGGACTTACCTTGATTTGGAGACAGACCGCTTTCTGCAGGGATTCCTGTATGAACGATAATTATTTTTCATTTAGTTCTAGTCGTTAAAAGTAGAAATCATTAAGAAGTTCATGAAAACGCATTTTGTATACAAAATATACATCCGAGGCTAGATTTTAAGACATCTCAAACGTTCTTTAAAAGGTCCCTGTTGCCTATTATTTAACTGTGCGGGTGATTTTTAAATCCCTTAACTTTAAAAGTTACACACATAACTTGTTCTCCCGGACCGAGCAGCTGCGCGACCGTGCGAGCTTGATGCGCGCTCCCGTTCTGGGTTAGGGTGGGGGGTTGACAAGCATGCGCTCGCAGAACACAGCGGGGGGGGGTGGGGGGTGTTTCTGTCAGTAGAGCTCCGGACTCATACAGTTTGCAGCTGTAGACGCGTGCCTGCTCGCAGGGCCGTGCAGGGGGGCTGTCCGGCTCTCTCTGTCTACACAGAGCCTGTCAGTTTTGAGAGAGAGCAGGGGCTGCTAAAAGCCGGGCTGCTCATCTTTCGAGCTTGCCTGCGTGTACGCTTGGAGCTTCGACCCAGGGGCATCTCGGGGGTGCACGCAGAGGCTGTCTCAGCTCTCACACGTCAACTGTGTAGAGAGAGTGAAGGGACAGCTTGTCAGCGCAGACAATGTCTGGGGGCTTGACTTAGATAAAATAAAAACGGTTTACAAGTGCTAAACTAAGGTTTAGATCTTTAAAGTCATAGATAGATACAGGAGTTCTTACCCAAACCATAGAGGCAGGCAGCTCTGCCCCTTGAAACGCTTGTGCGTGTGTCTTCGAGAGAAGTGGGCCACCAACAGGTCTGTAACAGGCCTGGACATGTCTTCGGGTCGGGGAGTGGGGTGGGGTGGGAGGTGGGGGCTGCCCTTGACAGTTTGTTTAATTAAGCAGGTGGCTGTGGGATGAGTTCAAACAGGGATCAGACATCCATCAAAAGGCCCTTGACAGTTTCCTGAACCAATCAGGTGCCGGGGGCGGGTTCAAGGAGGGTTAGACATCCATCAAAAGGCCCTTGACATTTTCCTGAACCAATCAGGTGCCGGGGGCGGGTTCAAGATGGGGCAGACATCCATCAAAAGGCCCCTGACAGTTTCCTGAACCAATCAGGAACTGGGAGCGGGTTCAAGGAGGGTCAGACATCCATCAAAATGCCCTTGACAGTTTCCTGAACCAATCTGGTGCCGAAGGGTGGGGCTAGGTCACGTGGAGGGGCCGGACTTTCCGGTCTTGCGTCATAGGGGCGGAACTGCCTGTATTGCATCATATGGACGGGACTTCCGGTATTGCGTCATACAGGCGGGACTTCCGGTCCAAAGTCCAAAGGGGGCGGGGCTTAAAGGTCATAAATCATTTTGACAGAAGCTGCATGCATATAACTACTCATCACCATTGTCAAGCACTGGACTGAGGACAAGACAACAGGACACTGAGAGACAAAAGCTAAGTGTTCTTCTCCATAAGCACATACCATGGGATGTACTGCATGCCGAGGGAAGCTGGTTTCTAAGGGCAAGACAGGATAGTTTAGGACACATTCGTAGGGATTTCATAGGGCCCAAAGGGAGAACAATGAACAAGACAATCAAAAACACTATGAGAGAATCACTTTGTCCAAAAGGCCTTGACAAATAGGCTATGCCTTATTTAGCATTTGTTTTAATTTTTGTAGCCTGTAAATTGACGTATATAGTCCACTATGCTGAACTAGGTGATTTAAAGTGATGTCCATTCTGGGGTGGGTTAAATGTCAATATAATGTCATGTGTTTTAATGGTAACTTTGAAACAGGCTATTTTCCTCCACCTTTTTGAGGCCTAATAGTTGGAAGCCATAGATATATTCTGTGCTTTGTGGGTGATGGAAAGGTGTAAAGGGGCATGAGTGTAAGGCTAGTGGTGGAAAAGCAGTAAAGAAGCTTGTAATGTGCTAAGTTAGTACAAAGAGGGGGATAAATGGAGTGCTGGATGCCCTAAGGACTATAATCTTAGTCACTTAGAAGCAAGAAGCTGCACTGCAGGGAGCTGCACAACAGTATCTGTGACTGTGGAAGTGATGCTCCAGCAAGGAGGTAGTTAGCATTCCTCTGGTGGTCCTCCAAAGATTTGTGCTCAGGGTGAACTATAACATTTACTACATTTGAAGGGGTGGCAATGGCATTGAGTTCTGTGATTCCACCAGGCTAGTCCCACTCTAACTATAGCTGAGCTAATCACCATGGCCACAAACCACCTCACACCTGGTGTGCCTTTCATGGCTACCATAATTAGGAACTGGGGGAAGTGCATGTCTCAGAGGAAACCATAAAACTCAGGAATATAACATAAGGAACTGGACATTTAAAGCTGTATTAATTGGATACATTTCAGCTTTGAATTCTAAACTAGAATGTTAGATTTTCAGTTTTGTTAATGCAATTATTTAGCGAGTAAATTGGTCCAATAATGTATGCTACAAAAAAAACAATAAAGTAAAGAAACCTACAACAAAATAGAACAACTAAATTTAGAGAAGTTTTTGGGCCTTTTGACAAACTGGTATCCTATATTGTATGAGATAGAGTTCAGAACTGTAAAGTTTATCACAGAGAATTCATATGACACTATGGAAATGTAATATAATGTACAATGCAGTAGGTAATAGTTATGGGAAAGTGATCACATTAGAGAAGGACACTAAGAATTGAAGGAGGCATTTCATATGAACACCAAGTAGTGGTATAAGCCAAAAATATGTTTAGTGCTCAAGGAGGGAACAGGAGAGGGTGTCCGCCTGTTGGGGGAAGCTTCCAGTGGTGATCTGTTGGATGGAAAGACACTTGATGCCCCATACAGGATGTCCCAATTTATTCTGACCAGAAATGGTGGCAGTTGGATCTCTCTACTGATTGAATAAATTGAGCTGGGGAAATTACTTTGGTTTATTTGATAGTTGAGATGAAGGCCTCGTTTGAGAAAACGTGTTCCTTCCTAGGACCCGGTATTTAGTTATCAGATGCAAAGACATTATAAAAACATTTCTGTTTAGAATTGTTGCTTAGATAGATGGACTTGTGTTTAGGGGTCCAGGGTTGGAGTAAATAGTTAAAATTGTTTAGGTGAAACACAGTAATGTGGCAAACACTAATTTGGAATTGACACACCACTTGAACTCGGAATAGATGTTTAAGATTTAGGCAATCCAGCTTCCATCTTGCATACAGCATCTTTGCCATTTGAAGAAATAAAGACAAGAGCTGCAGAAATAACAGAATACAACAGGGGTTACTAGCATCAACTAGCCAAGGATTCAGAATGCTTATGGAATCATTATAAAATGACAATGGCAAATTTTGCAGTATATCTGATGGGATCCTAGCATAAGAACTGCATCTGCTGATAAATTTTTCTTTTTCTGCTAATTGTAGGAGCTGTGAAGTACTTCAAATGTCCTTGGTGAGCCAAATCTGCCTGAGGGACTGATTACTTGGGCAGTAGGAGGCGACTGGAAGGGCATGGGAACACACTACCAACCCGGACGGCCAAGGATTTGAAAGGACTCACAGTTCTTCTTTAGTTTGTCTAACTAAAATAGGGGTGGAGTGTTATGGTGTATAAAATCTGTACATTTTAGTTTCCATTATATTTTGTTCGAGACAAGACAACAGATGAACTAAGACAAATTAAAGCAGGTTTTCTTCCCTTACACCTTACTTTTTGTTCATAGCTTAGTGCTAATTTGGTTTACAGTCTGGGAAAGAATGCTGAGCTGATACCTCAGGCTATTGATTACTTTATGGATGGACATCTGGAACAACAGTTTAGTTTACAGCCTGGGACAAGAAGAACTACTGACACCTCAGAGTACATCAAAGGTTTTGTTGTTTGGGAAAACGGACAGTGAATTAATTCATCAATCATTTTGACAGCCAGCCAATCAGGTGAATGTGTTGTGAAACCAAGGCATGACATTTCATAATAAATATGCCTTGGTTTGAGAAGCAAAGAAGAGAAGCAAAGAGAAGAAGCAAAGAAGAAGAAGAAGAAGAAGAAAAGGAACGGACGAAGACGGCACTGGTCGTCAGAAAGGCATCATGAACATCGATTGCTAAATCAAACGCTTCCCTGGGACATTCATCCTTGTCATCTGTAACTTTTTTCGTAATCTTTCGTCTAAAGACTATATATATTCAGACTTTCCTATCAGTACCTATTTTCTATTATTCTTTGTTCCAGTGGTATTATTATTATTTTTGTAATAAATACCATGCTGCTTTTAACTTTCTATGCTTTCTCTTAATATCTAGAGTGACTGAAGTAATAAGTTAGTTTTCTTTGAGCACCTGGTGACAGACAGATTTTTACCATTATTTCTGTGCTGCGAGGTTTATAAGGCTGAGAGTGAGGGCGCTACTCAATAGTTAGGGATAATACGATAAAGAAGGTTTTCTTGGCTGATAAATGGCCTATAGTCAAGAGTGCTGAGTCTTTGTATGTTTACATGTATTCTTGTAGACCAAAAGCAATATTTAGGTCTGAGATATCACTAAAACATCGTATGTTGTTCGTGCCGAAAATAAGTAAGTCTCTTGAAGTGCTCAATGACAGGCTGTTATTCCTATAGCACTTGTGTGGTTTAAAGTGCTAAGGGTTAATCACCGTGTGTGTGTCATTCATAGGGCACTGTTGTGGTTAGGGTCTGTGTGTGTGTGTTTATCATTGTATTTGTGTGTTCATCTTAAAGTGCAACAGTAGACTAACCCGATAACGAACTTGATGAGAACATTAACCCTTGAGCAAACAGGTAAAGGGTAAGTAGAGGGAAACACTACGATAATACACCATTGAAACGCATTGGGCAAAACTGAAGTTGAGTGTAACTCAAAGATTCTTAACTTTTATGTGTTGAAACAACTTCTATCACATGTGAAATAGAGGATTCTACAGAAATGTACTGTTTTGAACAATTTTTTTTTGTGGTAAACAAGCTGTAAACTACTGAAAGTGGTTTTCAGCTGTTTAAACACGCTATTGTGAAATCAAGTTACCTTCAACTATAACTTAGTGCCAAGTAAAATTACTGTTGTAAAAACAGTTCTAAATGATGAAATCCTCGGTTCCCTAATGGGAAACAACTGTTTTTATGGTTTCCTAAGTGTTTTTCAAAGTGCACTTCAACATCTCAATTTC
>JANRMT010062813.1:117736088-117812360 GCA_026402145.1 Polypterus bichir lapradei
ATGGTTTCCTAAGTGTTTTTCAAAGTGCACTTCAACATCTCAATTTCACTTGTTTTCCCCATTAAAACGCTTTGGGCAAAACCGAAGTTTAGTGTAACTCAAAGATTCTTAACATCTATGTGTTGAAACAACTTGTATCACATGTGAAATGGAAAATTCTACAGAAATGTACTGTTTTGAACAGTTTCCTTGTGATAAACAAGCTGTCACACTTGTTATCTACTTAAAGTGCTTTTCAGCTCTTGAAATTCACTATTGTGAATTCAAATTACCTAAAACTATAATACTGTGCCAACTCAAATTACCATTGTAAAAACAGTTCTAAATGATGAAATCCTCAGTTCCCTAATGGGTAAGAACTGTTTTGATGGTTTCCTAAGTGTTTTTCAAAGTGCACTTCAACATCTCAATATCTCTTGTTTTCCCCTTTGAAATGCATTGGGCAATACTGAAGTTTAGTGTAACTCAATGATTCTTAACTTCCATCTCTTAAAACCACTTGCATCACATTTGAAATGGAGGATTCTACAGAAATGTACTGTTTGAGTAGATTCCTTGTGGTAAACAAGCTGTAACACTTGTTATCTACTGAAAGTGCTTTTCAGCTCTTGAAACGCGCTATTGGGAATTCAAGTTACCTTCAAATATAACTCTGTGCCAAGTAAAAATGTTGTTGTAAAAACATTTCTAAATGATGAAATCCTCAGTTCCCTAATGGGTAAGAACTGCTAATATGGTTTCCTAAATGTTTTTCAAAGTGTACTTCAACATCCTTATTTCTCTTCTTTTCCCTATTAAAATACATTGGGCAAAACTGAAGTTTAGTGTAGCTCAATGATTCTAAACTTCTATGTGTTGAAACCACTTGTATCATATGTGAAATGGAGGATTCTACAGAAATGTACTGTTTTGAACAGTTTCTTTGGGATAAACAAGATGTAACACTTGTTATCCACTTAAAGTGCTTTTCAGCTCTTGAAATTGTGAATTCAAGATATCATTTAAAACTGTTTTTACAACAGTATTTTGGCTTGGCACTGAGTTATAGTTGACGGTAACCTGAAATCACAACAGCGCGTTTCAAGAGCTGAAAATCACTTTCAGCAGACAACATCTGTTACAGCTTGTTTACCATAAGCGACAAACCTATCTTTGGGTTCAATTTAAAGCAGGCATGACTGGCTTCAAAATGAAACCAAATGCATGATCCCCGCTGTTTGGTAGGCCGTTCCAGACTCCGCAATAAAGAAATGAACACTCGTGTTTCTATTCTCACAGCACTTATCCCTTAAAAAGTTCAAGGATTGGCTTCACCTCTGAAATCGAATTAATAGTTAAATCTAAACATTATTTTGAAAGGAGATTTGTTCCTCAACAGCTGGAATGGGTTTATTTAGCTTGTGATTCTGGCAGTTTAGAGTAAAGGCTGCCATTAATGCTTAAAACAGGACCTCAAGAGATGGGAGTGCAATGCTTAATAGCCCTATATAGTCTCATCTTGCTGGTGAACCAAAACAGCCAGAAACCTATCTTTGGCTACGATTTAAAGCAGGCATAACTGACTTCAAAATACAACCAAACGCATCATCCCCACTGTTTTGTAGGCCGTTCCAGACTAGGCAATAAAGCAATGGACACTCGCATTTCTACTCTCACATCACTAATCTCTTAAACACTTCTAAGATGGCTCCGCCACTGAAATCGAATTAACAGTTAAATCTGAATATTTATTTGAAAGGAGATGTGTTCCTCAACAGCTGGAATGAGTTTGTTTAGCTCTGGGTACTGTCAGTTTAGAGTAAACGTGGCCATTAATGCTTAAAGCAGTATCTCAAGTGACTGGAGTGCAATACATAATAGCCCTATATAGTCTCATACTGCTGGTGAACCCAAACAGCCAGAAACATATCTTTGGGTTTGATTTAAAGCAGGCATAACTGGCTTCAAAATACAATGAAACGCATCATCCCCGTTGTTTTGTAGGCCATTCCAAACTCTGCAATAACGCAATGGACACTCGCATATCTACTGTCACAGCACTTATCCCTTAAACACTTCTCGGATGGCTCCGCCTCTGAAATTGAATTAACAGTTAAATAAAAAGATTTATTTGAAAGGAGATGTGTTCCTCAACAGCTGGAATGGGTTTGTTTAGCTTCTGGTTCTGGCAGTTTAGTGTAAACACTGCCATTAATGCTTAAAACAGGACCTCAAGTGACGGGAGTGCAATTTTTAATAGCCTTATATAGTCTCATCCTGCTGGTGAACCGAAACAGCCACAAACCTATCTTTGTGTTTGATTTAAAGCAGGCATGACTGGCTTCAAAAGAAAACCAAACGCATCATCCCAAGTGTTTTGTAGGTATTTCCAGCCTGCGCAATAAAGCAAAGGGCACTTGCGTTTCTACTCTCACAGTATTTATCCATTAAAAACTTCTAGGATGTCTCCGCACTCTGTAAACCAAATTAACAGTTAAATCTAAGTGTTTATTTGAGTGGAGATGTTTTGGTGAACAGCTGGAATGGATCTGCTTATCTCTGGGTTCTGGTAGTTTAGAGTAAAAGCAGCCATTAATGCATAAAACAGAACGGCACGAGACGTGAGTGCAATACATAATAGCCCTATATAGTCTCATCCTGCTAGTGAACGGAAACAGCCACAAACATATCTTTGGGTTCAATATAAAGCAGGCATGAGTGGCTTCAAAATAAAACCAAACGCATCATCCCTGCTGTTTTGTAGGCCGTTTCAGACTCAGCAATAAAGCAAAGAACACTTGCGTTTCTACTCTCACAGCACTTATCCCTTAAAAACTTATAGGATGGCTCCGCCTCTGAAATCGAATTAACAGTTAAATATAAACATTTTTTTGAAAGGAGATTTCTTCCCCAACAGCTGGAATGGGGTCGTTTAGATCTGGGTTCTGGCAGTTTAGAGCAAAAGCATCCATTAATGGTTAAAACAGGTCTGCGTGTAACGTGATTGCAATGCATAATAGCCATTAAATAGTCTCATCGTGCTGCTGAAGGGAAACAGCCAAAAACCTATCTTTGGGTTCTATTTAAAGCACTTATGACTGACTTCAAAAGAAAACCAAACGCATCATCTCCAGTGTTTTGTAGGTCATTCCAGCCTGAGCAATAAATCAATGGGCACTTGCATTTCTACTCTCACAGCATTTATCCCTTAAAAACTTCTAGGATGACTCCGCCACTGAAATCGAATTAACAGTTAAATCAAAACATTTATTTGAAAGGAGATGTGTTTCCTCAACAGCTGGAATTGGTTCGTTTACCACTGGGTTCTGTTAGTTTACATCAAACCATGGTCATTAATGCTTAAAGCTGGACTGCATGTGACGGGAGTGCAATGCATAATAGCCCTTATATAGTCGCTTCCTGCTGCTGAACCAAAACAGCAACAAACCTATCTTTGGGTTTGATTTAAAGCAGGCATAACTGGCTTCAAAATAAAACCAAACGCATCATCACAGGTGTTTTGTAGGCCGTTCTTGTCTCCACAATAAAGCAATAAACATTTACGTTTCTACTTTCACAGCACTTATCCCTTAAATATTTCTAGAATGGCTCCGCCTCTGAAATTGAATTAACAGTTAAATATAAACTTTTATTTGAAAGGAGATTTATTCCCCAACAGCTGGAATGGGGTTGTTTAGCTCTGGGTTATGGCAGTTTAGAGCAAAAGCGGCCATTAATGCTTAAAACAGGACTGCATGTGACTGGAGTGTAAAGCATAATAGCCATTAAATAGTCTCATCAAATCTATCTTTGGGTACAATTTAAAGCATTTATGACTGGCTTCAAAACAAAACCAAATGCATCATCCCCGCTGTTTTGCAGGCCGTTCCAGACTCCGCAATAAAGCAATGGACACTTGCGTTTCTACTCTCACAGCATTTATCCATTAAAAACTTCTAGGATGGCTCCGCCACTGAAATCGAATTAACAGTTAAATCTAAAGATGTATTTGAAAGGTGATGTAATCCTCAACAGCTGGAATGGGTTCGTTTAGCTCTGGGTTTTGGCAGTTTAGAGTAAACACAGCCTTTAATGCTTAAAACATGACCTCAAGTGACGGGAGTGCAAAACATAATAGCCCTATATAGTCTCATACTGCTGGTGAACCGAAACAGCCACAAACCTATCTTTCAGTTCAATTTAATGCAGGCATAACTGGCTTCAAAAAAAAACCAAACACATTATCCCCGCTGTTTTATAGGCCGTTCCAGACTCCGCATTAAAGCAATTCACACTCACATTTCTACTCTCACAGCACTTATCCCTTAAAAACTTCTAGGATCGCTCAGCCTTTAAATTCGAATTAACAGTTAAATTTAAACATTTATTTGAAAGGAGATTTGTTACTTAACAGCTGGAATGGGTTCGTTTAGCTCTTGTTTCGGGTGGTTTAGAGTAAACGTGGCCATTAACGCTTACAACTGGACTGCAAGTGACGGGAGAGCAATTCTTAATAGCCCTATATAGTCTAATACTACTGGTGAACTGAAAGAGCCAAAAACCTGTCTTCGCATTTTTTTTTTTAATCCACTCATGCAAGCTTTTATTCGAACACAAAGATAGGTTTGTTGCTGTTTCGTTTCAGTAGTAGGATGAGACTATATAAGGGCAATTATGCATTGAACTCCCGTCACATTCATTCCGGATTTAAGCATTAAAGGTCGCGTTTGTTCTAAACTGTCAGAACCCAGAGCAAAACAAAGCGATTCCAACTGTTTAGGAACACATCTCCTTTCAAAACAATGTTTAGATTTAACTGTTAATTCAATTTCAGAGGCGCAACCATCCTAGAAGTTTTTAAGAGATAAGTGCTGTGAGAGTAGAAATGCAAGATGTCAATTGTTTTATTGCAAAGTCTGGAACGGCCTACAAAACAGCTGGTATGATGCGTTTGGTTTTATTTTGAACCCAGTTATGCCTGCTTTAAATCGAATCCAAACAAAGGTCTGTGGCTGTTTCGGTTCAGCAGCAGGATGAGACTATATAATGGCTATTATGCATAACACTCCCGTCACATTCATTCCTGTTTTAAGCATAAATGGCCGCGTTTGTTCTAAACTGCCAGAACTCAGAGCAAAACGAACACATTCAAACTGTTGAGGAACACAACTACTTTCAAAAAACTGTTTAGCTTTAACTGTCACATGCAGTCCTGTTTTAAGCATTAATGGCCTCGTTTGGTTTAATTTTGAAGCCAGTGCACTTTGAAAATCACTTGGGAAACCATCCAAACAGTTCTTACTCATTAGGGGTCTGAGGATTTCATCATTTAGAACTGTTTTTACAACAGTATTTTGACTTGGCACTGAGTTATAATTGAAGGTAACTTAAATTCACAATAGCGTGTTTTAAGAGCTGAAAAGCACTTTCAGCAGACAACATGTGTTACAGACTGTTTACCACAAGGAAACTGTTCAAAACAGTAGATTTCTGCAGAATAATCCATTTCACATGTGATACACGTGGTTTCAGCACATAGAAGTTAAGAATCTTTGAGTTACACTCAACTTCAGTTTATCCAAATGCATTTCAAAGGGGAAAACAAGTTAGTTTGAGATATTGAAGTGAACTTTGAAAAACACTTAGGAAACCATCCAAACAGTTCTTAACCATTAAAGGAACTGAGGGTTTCATCATTTAGAACTGTTTTTACAACAGTATTTTAACTTGGCACTAAGTTAGCATTGAAGGAAACTTCCATTCACAATAGCGCATTTCAAGACATGAAAAGCACTTTCAGTAGACAACATGTCTTACAGCTTGTTTACAACAAGGAAACAGTTCAAAAGGGTAGATTTCTGTAGAATACTCCATTTCGCAAGTGATACCATGTGATACAAGTCGTTTCAGCATATAGAAGTCAAGAATCATTCAGTTACACTCAACTTCAGTTTAGCACAATGCGTTTCAATGGGGAAAACAAATGAGTTTGAGATGTTGAAGTGCACTTTGAAAAACACTTAGGAAACCATCCAAACAGTTCTTACCCATTAGGGAACTGAAGATTTCATCATTTAGAACTGTTTTTCCAACAGTATTTTAAATTGGCACTAAGTTATAGCTGAAGGTATCTTGAATTCAGAATAGCGCGTTTTAAGAGGTGAAAAGCACTTTCAGTAGATAACAAGTGTTACAGCTTGTTTACCACAAGGAAACTGTTCCAAACAGTACATTTCTGTAGAATCCTTCATTTCACATGTGATACAAGTGGTTTCAACATATAGAAGGTAAGGATCATTGAGTAACACTCAACTTCAGTTTTAGCCCAAAGTGTTTCAATGGGGAAAACAAGTAAATTTGAGATGTTGAAGTGCACTTTGAAAAACATTTAGGAAACCATCCAAAGAGTTCTTACCCATTAGGGAACTAAGGATTTTATCATTTAGAACTGTTTTTACAACAGTATTTTGACGGAGCACTGAGTTATAGTTGAATGTAAACTGAATTCACAAAAGCGCGTTTCTAGAGCTGAAAAGCACTTTCAGTAGATAACAAGTGTTATGCCTTTTTTACCACATGGAAACTGTTCAAAACAGTACTTTTCTGTTAGAATTCTACAGTTCACATGTGATACAACTGCTTTCAACACATAGAAGTTAAGGATAATTGAGTAACACTTAGCTTCACTTTTAGCCCTATGCGTTTCAAAGGGGAAAACAAGTTAATCTGAGATGTTGAAGTGCACTATGAAAAACATATTCCTCTTTTGAGGAATCTCGACCATTAACTCTTAAACTAGACCGCATATGTCTGCACTCAAAAGCCACACACGCCCTACATTCTCTACTCCTGCTGATGAAACAAAACAGCCATACACAAATATTAAGTTTCCCTTCAATGCAGGCATGACTGGCATCAAAATTAAACCAAACTGGTCACACTGAGTTTTACTTAGGTTCTTCCAGCATCCGTAATAGTGCAATATGATGTGCTTTTCAAGTGTCACAGCACTCATCTCTTTAAAATGTTTTGGAACGCTCATCTTCTGTAATCAGCCTCACAGTTAAAACTCCACTCTTAATTGAGAGGACACATGTTGTTAAATACCAGGAAAGTAATTGTTTACCTCTGACTTTAATCTCTTTTGAGGAAATGCGATCATTAACTCTTAAACTGGACAGAATGTGAAGGGAGTCCAAATCCAGACAAGCCCTAAATACTCTTGCTGGTGCAACAACGCATCCAGACACATATATTAAGGATCCCTATAATGCAGACATGACTGGCTACCAAATAAAATGAAACCGGTCATCTTCGGTGTTAGGTAGGTTCTTCCAGCATCTGAAAAAGAGCAATGGACATTCGCTTTTCAAGTCACACAGCACTCATATATTTAAAATATCTTTTAACTCTCAACATCTTTAATTGTCTTCACAGTTAAAACTCCACTTTTAATTGAGAAGAGACACATTGGTCAACACCATAAATGTGTTTGTTTACTTCTGTCATGAAGTACTTTTGAGGAATCTCAAACATTACGTCAGATTAAACCACATATATTTGCACTCCAAAGCCAAACAAGCCCTACATACTCTACTTGTGCTGGTGCAACAAAAAAGCCAGACACAAATATTAAGTTTCCCTTTAATTCAGGCATAACTGGCATTAAAATCAAACCAAACCAATCATCCCAGGTGTTTCATAGGTTCTTCCAGCATCTGTTAAAGAGCAATGGAGATGCGCATTTCAATTCATACGTTACTCATCTTTTTTAAATGTCGAGCTTCTCTAATTGGCTTCACAGTTAACACCCCACTCTTAATTGAGAGGAGACACGTTGGTAAACACAAGGAAAGTAATTGTTTACCTCTTATTTTAATCTCTTTTCAGGAAATGCGATTATTAACTCTTAAAATGGACAGAATGTGAAGGGAGTCCAAATCCACATAAGTCCTAAACACTCCACTCTTGGTGGTGCAACAACACAGCCAGACATGCATATTAAGGATCCCTTTAATGCAGACATCACTGGCTTCTAAATGAAACCAAACAGGTCATCATCAGTCTTACTTAGGTTCTTCCAACATCAGTAAAAGTGCATCTCACGGCAGTTATATTTCAATAATGTCTAAGCTCATATTCTGTAATAGGATTCACAGTTAAAACTCCACACTTATTGAGAGAAGTGTGCTCGTTTACTTCTGGCTTTAAGCTCTTTTGAGGAATCTCGATCATTTTCTCTTAAACTTGGCCGCATATACTGAATCTGAACTCCATAGCCAAACAAGCCCTACATACTGTACTCCTGCTGGTGCAACAAAACAGACAAACAGGAATATTAAGGTTCCCTTTTATGCAAGCATGACTGGCATCAAAATGAAACCAAACCAATCATCCCAGGTGTTTCATAGGTTCTTCCAGCATCAGTAAAAGAGCAATGGAGATGTGCGTTTCAAGTCACATAGCACTCATCTCTTTAAAATGTCTAGAAACTCTCAGATTCTGTAATTGGCTTCACAGTTAAAACTCCACTCTTAACTGAGAGGAGACACATAGGTCAATACCATTAATGCTTTTGTTTATTTCTGGCTTTAAGCTCTTTTGAGGAATCTCGACCATTAACTCTTAAACTGGACCACATATGTCTGCACTCCAAAGCCACACAAGCCCTACATACTGTCCTCCTGCTGGTGCAACAAAACAGACATACATGAATATTAAGATTCCCTTTTATGCAAGCATAAAACTCGAACATTATCTCTTAGGACTTGTGTGGCTTTGGAATGCAGACATTTGCCGTCCAGTTTAAGAGTTAATGTTTGAGGTTCCTCAAAAGAGATTAAAGTCATTGGTAAACGATTACTTTCCTAGTGTTTACCAATGTGTCTCCTATCTGTTAAGAGTGGAGTTTTAACTGTGAAGCCAAATACGGAAGGTGAGCATTCCTAGAGATTTTAAAGATATTATTGCAGTGTGACTTGAAATCTCCATTGCTCTTTAACGGATGCTGGAAGAACCTATGATACATATGGGATAACCAGTTTTGATTCATTTTGATGCCAGTCATGCCTGCATTAAAGGGAACCTTAATATTCATGTATGGCTCTTTTATTGTATCAGGAGGAATAGAGTAGAGTATGTAGGGCTTGTGTGGTTTGGATTTAAGTCATATTCAATCCAGTTTAAGAGTTAATGGTCGAGATTCCTCAAAAGATCTTAAAGCCAAAAGTAAATAAAAACATTCCTGGTGTTGACCAAAGTGTCTCCTCTCAATTAAGTGTGGAGTTTTGACTGTGAAGTCGATTACAGAAGCTGAGTGTTCCTAGATGTTTAAAAGAAATTAGTGCTGTAAGACTTGAAACGCCAATCTCCATTGCACTTTTAAGGTTGTTGGAAGAAACTAGGAAACACCCGGGATGGCTGGTTTGGTTTCATTTTGATTTCAGTCATGCCTGCATTAAAGGGATACTTAATATATGTGTATGGCTATTTTGTTGCACCAGCAGGAGTAGAACATGTAGGGCTTGTGTGGCTATGTAGTGCAGACATATGCGGCCAAGCTTTAGAGATAAAGATCGAGATTCCTCAAAACAGCTTAAAGTCAGAAGTAAATAAACACATTCCTGATGTTGACCAATGTGTCTCCTCTCAATTAAGTGTGGAGTTTTAACTGTGAAGCCAATTACAGAAGCTGAGTCTTCCCAGACATTTTAAAGAGATTAGTGCTGTGTGACTTGAAACGCGCGTCATATTGCACTTTTACGGATGCTGGCAGAACCTACCTAACACTGAGGATGTTCTGAAATCAAGATATATTCAACTATAACTCAGTGCCCCATCAAAATACTGATGTAAAAACAGTTCTAAATTATGTAAAACATAGGTCCTTAATGGGTACGAACTGTTTAGATGGTTTCCTAAGTGTTACTCAAGGTACACTTCAACATCTCATATTTACTTGTTTTCCCCATTGAAACCCATTCGGCCAAACTGAAGTGTGTGTTACGCAAAGAACTGTGTTACACAATGTTCCTTAACTTCTATGTATTGAAACCACTTGTATCACATGTGAAATGTCGTATTCTAATAGAACTTTACTGTTTTGAACAGTTTCCTTGTGGTAAACAAGCTGTAAGTTCCTAAAAGAAATGTACTGTGTAGATCTGTTTCTACGTGATTAACCAGCATTAACACTTCTTGATTAACACTTCTTATCCTTTGCAGTGCTTTTCAGCTCTTGAAACGCGCTCTTATGAATTCAAGTTACATTCAATTATGACTCAGTGCCCCATCAAAATACTGAAGTAGAAACAATTCTAAATGCAAAACAAAGTTCCCTAATGGGTAAGAACTGTTTGGAAGGTTTCCTAAGTGTTACTCAAGGTATACTTCAACATCTCAAATTTACTTGTTTTTCCCTTTGAAACATATTGGGCAAACCTGAAGTTGAGTGTTACACAATGTTCCTTAACTTCTATGTGTTGAAACCACTTGTATCACATGTGAAATGTAGGTTCCTAACAGAAATTTACTGTGTAGATCAGTTTCTATGTAATTAACCAGCTGTTGCACTTCTTATCATTTGCAGTGCTTTTCAGCTCTTGAAACGTGCTCTTGTGAATTCAACTTACATTCAACTATATCTCAGTGCCTTGTCAAAATACTGATGTAAAAACAGTTCTAAATTATGTAAAACATAATTCCTTAATAGGTAAGAACTGTTTGGATGGTTCCCTAAGTGTTACTCAAGGTACACTTCAACATCTCAAATTCACTTGTTTTCCCCATTGAAGCTCATTTGGTGATACTGAAGTTGAGTGTTACACAATGTTCCTTCCAATGCTCTAGACAAGAGGTTTAACCAGAGCATCAAACAAATGTTACATAAAGTACTCAGCGAGTATTGATGGAACTGGGATCAGTTCCTCCCCCTTATCCTTTTGGCATATTGGGAAATCCCACAAGGCTTGAAGGAAGAGACTATCCCCTCCACAAATATATTGGAATATATTGTGTAGTTTCACAATAAATTCACTAAATTTCCAACCTTTCTTAAATCTTACTTGGAAAAGGCCCTTGCAAATCTTTTGTTATGACCGTGGCACGTTTCTTCTGGACTTTTGCCAAGAAGATCGGGTCATTGTACTCGTTCCTACCTCCCATTATAAATTACTGTCAAATTGGTAAGGTCAATAAGACATTAAGGAGAGGAAGAGGCTCATCAACTATTTGATAAAACAGCCAAATCGTCGACCGGGTGAATAAGTATGTGAATCTGCTGAAACTGTGGAAGGATAAGGACCCTTATCCTTCCTCCACATAGCCTATTCGCTCATATGATTAGAAATTAATTTCAGCCCTAATGTGACCACCCACAAACAACTGGAGCTAGAAACAGTTATCCTGTCCATCCTGGAGGTAGCGAATGAGAAACCAGTTCGAACCTCTCTGATTGTGCATGACATTGTGACAGAACCTGGGGTAATAATCCAAGAATGCCTGTTTCGACTTCCCGAGGCAAAAAGAGCACAAGTAGAGCTGGAGATCAAACGGATGCTGGAACTAGGTGTGATAGAGAAAAGTCATAGTCCCTGGTCCAGTCCTATTGTAATGGTAGCAAAACCTGACAGGAGTTGGAGGTTTTGCAATGACTTCCATCGGTTTAACCAGGTCTCTCAATTCAATGTATATCCGATGCCGCGAGTGGATGACCTCTTTAAGTGGCTAGGACAAGCCAAATTCTTAACCATTCTCGATATGACAAAGGAGTACTGCCAGGTTTCTTTAATGGACACCACAGAGGCTAAGACTACATTTAGTACTCCTAGCGAATACCGGCAGTATCGTGTTCTTCCATTTGGGTTACATGGAGCACCCACAATCTTCCAGCGTCTGGTGGACAAATAGCTCCGCCCCTATAACTCATATAGTTCTGCCTACCTGGATGAATTGATCATCTATTCTAGCACTTGGAATGAACATCTTCTGCAGGTTCAAGCTTATTTACAGGCATTGGGTAATGCCGGTCTTCGAATTAACCCGAAGAAATGTTTCTTTGGATTAATCGAAGCCAAATATTTAGGCTACCTAGTGGGTCAGGGTACAGTAAGGCCACAGTGTTCTAAAATAGATGCCATATTGAAATGGCCCTGTCCAAAGACCAAGAGTCAAGTTGAAGCAGGCTACTACCACTGGTTTTTACCCTGGTTTTCAGAGACAACAGCACACATAACTAACCTAACAAGAAAGGGGAGCCCAAATCATAGGGTATGGGATGCTAACACAGAAGCTGCATTTGGTGGCTTAAACAGGCCCTCACATCAGCACTAATTTTGAAAGCTCCTGACTTTTCTTTGCCTTTCATCCTCCAGACTGATGTTTTGGACACAGGTCTTGGTGCTGTGCTGAGCCAAACTGTTGAAAGTGTTGAACACCTTTTCCTAAGTCAGAAACTGCTGGCCTCATGTATAAACAGTGCTCACACACAAAAATGTTGTGTACGCCCATTTCCATGTGCACATTGCGTTGTATAAAAACTAAACTTGGTGTAAATCCACTTACATTTTCACATCAGCTCAATCCCTTGCGTATGCATGTTCTCCGCTCAGTTTTGCAAACTGGAGGCACCCAGCATCAAAGCAGTGCTGTTCCTGTGTGGTTTCCCTTTATTTTTTAGATTCACATCCCTGATGGGTTTATCAAATACCCTGAATTTAACCATATATCACGTTTTAGTTCAAGGCATCTGATTGTAGTCAACCTGTAACCATATGTGGAATCACAGCTGTACAGCAGCTGATCGGAAAGCTCTATGGCAGATTGTGTCAAGAGCAGAGAGAAATATCTGGGTACAGCTTCTAGCACATGCTGCCTCAGTCATGCGCACAGTCTATTTGATTTTCTCCCATTCGGCAAATGCTTCAGAGCCTTTCTTGTAGGGGCCTTACGGTTCAGAAACAGCTTCTTCCAAGAGATATAAATGCAGTCAATCAGTCCATCAAGTGCTCCCTTTAGAACTATTTGTACTTACAAGTACAATTGCCTCACTGCAAACTTATATTACAGTTTTAAAATTGCACAACTTGAGCCATTTAGCATTTCATATTGTATATTTCCACAGTTTTTTATCCTATGATTATTATTGTTGTTGTTTTACCATTTTGTAGGAAAATATGGAGGATTTGCATATTGAATCTCATTGTACCATTCAATAACAAGAAAGGAATTCAATTCAGTTCAATTCAATAGAAGAGAGTGCGTATTTACAGATGATGACAACTGGCTTCTATGTCGATCTAGATTTCCAGGTTCTATTTAAGTGGAGCTCTTAATATCATTTTTAAGATGAAATGCAGTAAAGTATATATATATTACATTATACTGATAAATTTGTAACTTCATTTAAATAACGTATATTGTTAATGATTAAATATGTGAGGAATCAATCCCGCAGCAGTAGCAATGAGCTGGCGCCCTGTTCAGGGATTGTTCCTGCCACGCACTGTATGCTTGCTGGGACTGGTGCGACCCTGAATAGATAGATGGATGGAATAATTAAACATGTACTATGAAGATATTGACAATGTTCCCTAAAAGTTTAGAAGAATCTGCGTTCTAAGCTTTACATTTATTAAAGAGTTGATTGTGTGGCGATTGGTTATTTGGAGAAAGAAAATGAAGGACAGGAATCAGGGTTAATACATTTGAAAGAGATAGTACTGCTGCAATAAATAAAAAGTGTCTTGCAGAAGGCAGGAACAATCTCTGGAAGGGGTGCCAGCTCATCACTACAAATGCGCCAACATGCCTCAAAGTTTTATACATGCTTTAATTTCTATCATCATGAAAATGTAATTTCTATCATCATGAAAATGTAATTTCTATCATAATGAAAATGATATCAAGTATACATCTTAGTATTTAAATTGTTCAGAGAACTGTAACATCATGAATATAACTTATTCTTTGGCCTGTCGGCATAAAAGAAAGCTCATTTATGAAGCGTGTACTAATTCACACACATAAGAGTAAATAGAAGAACACAGAGAATGCAAAGCATTTAACATGCTACTTTAGTTAGAATAGAATAGGATAAACTAGTAAATTAAACAATTTAAGATGAAGTTTATGATGTTCTACTTTAATAACTTAAACTTAATGAATAAACTACATGATTAAAGTGGAAATTTCTGCCTTTTTCCACACTGTGTACCAGTTTGGTTTTTTTTTTTTCCTTTTCTCTGTACCCTAATACTCTTCCATATGACACTCAGACGGTGGGATACGACTCGCCTTTTCATGGCAACTTTGATATCTGACCAGTTCTTATTTGTTTCAGGCAACAGTGCGACTTTCTGAACTTGAACTTTCAAGTTTCTCCGTCACTTTGTCACTCGATCAACTTCCTTTTGTTGCTTATATCACTGCTTAAAGCAACTAATAGTACATTTTTCCTTGCTTCTACATGGTTTTCACTGAAATTATTCTTTTTCTCCATGCTTTTGCCATTGTCTTTCCACAGAACGCAAAACATAAGTGGCTATTTATATTGCCGTTATGCATGAAGCCCCAGGTATGCAATGGTCAAGCAAGAGGTTTTGGTGATTAAGTGGGCAGTAACTCAGCTGAGTTACTACATATTGGGTCACGAGTTCACCCTGGTTACCGACCATGCACCGTTACAGTGGCAGTTACCTGGCACAAAGAATCAAACCCGCAAGTCACTAGGTGGTTTTTAGACCTACAGCCCTGTACGTTTTCAGTTGTTTACTGCCAGGGCACCCTGCAGGCCAATGCTGATGGCCTTTCTCGGAGTCACGATGGGTCTGGCCAGGGGTGGAGTTGGCCCATGTCACACACGTGTGCTTGGGAGGCAGCTAAAGGGTTCAAAAGAGGGGAATTACACACCAGGCCAGGGGGTATCAGAGTGCAACAGTCCTCTCTCTATTATCTCTGCAGACCAAACATCAGAAATCCTGCCTGGGTCCGATGATGTCACTTCCAATGATGTCATTTTCAAATCCAGTGCTGGTGATGTAATTTCTAGTTTCAATAACACCACTTCCCCTTATCTGCCTTAAAACCCTACCAATTACCTATAGTTGATCAGTTCTGTTTTGGACACAAACCTGTACACAACTGTGCATCTTATTTTGCACTTTTTTAGCCAGGCTTAAGTATACAGGTGGCTGCCCCAAACCTTTTTGTGTGTGTCAATGCTGACTATTTCACAACTGCTAGTATATCTGTTGTCACACATGTGCGAGTAGGAGGCACCTAAAGGGCCTGAGTAATTGTAATAAAACATCCGACCAGGGGGCGGCGGAATGCAATCAATGTCTTTTTCAGTTTCGTACAGACCTTTTCTGGGAAATCCTGCAAGGTTCTGGCGCCTTAGAAGACATAACTTCTGGTGCCGGGCCCTTTGCTGACATCACTTCCGGTCCAGAAGACATCCCTTCCAGCACCGGTCCCTTTGCTGACATCACTTCCAGCACCTGCCCCTTTGCTGACATCACTTCCAGCACCGGTCCCTTTGCTGGCGTCACTTCCAGTCCAGACAAAATCACTTCTGATTCCGGCTCTTTTGATGACGTCACTTCCTATACAGACCTTTAAAGCCTCCATCTTTGCATTTTGTGATCAGTTCTGTTTTGGACTCTGTTCAATTTAGAAAAATGCAGGCTTCTTTCAATAGGAACCAGTGGAATGTTGCCCTCCTTAAAATTTGCAAGAAATGCAGTAGTCCTCATCAATGGCCAATGCACACATCAGGCCATGCCACAGAGATCTCACTTTTTAAAGAAAATAATCTATTATATTGGGTCATGGAACATGGGGAGGGTGGGTCCGGAAACTGCTGTTAATCCCACGAGCCTACCGGTGGCAGGCTTGTGAATTAGCACATGCCCACCTCTTTGGAGGACATTTGGTGCTCCAAGAAAACTTTAGAGGGGATCAAGCTCCGATTTTATTGGCCAGGAATTAACAACGTGGTTTGCTGTTTTTGTATTTCTTGTCCAGAATGTTAATTGCGGCAAATTCCTAGGAGTGACTGTGCTCCTCTCATTCCCCGTCCCTTAGTTGATGTCCTCTTTGAAAGAATCAGGGTCAATATTGTAGGACCCTTAGAGCCCTCAGCCCGAGGACAAAAATATATATTAGTCCTTGTGGATTATGATACCCGATACCCGGAAGCTGTTCCTTTGCGCTTAGTTACATCTAAAGCAATCGCATGGGAACAAGAAGGGATCTTTGTGCGAGTCGGGATCCCTAAAGAAGTCCCAACAGACTAAGGGACACCTTTTACCTCAGAGATGTTCAGGGAGACAGCCAAGTTACTGAAAATAAAGCACTTAAAGACCGCAGTGTATCATCCTGAAACCGACTGTCTAGTAGAAAGGTTTAATCAGACTCTCAAGAAGATACTTCGCAAGGTGGTCAGCGGGGATGGGAGGAATTGGGATCAACTCCTTCCCCTCATTCTCTTTGCCTATCGGGAAGTCCCACAAGCCTCTATAGGGTTCTCACCTTTTGAATTATTATACGGACGACAACCCCGAGGTATATTGGATATTTTGAAAGAAGGCTGGGAAGGAGAAGCCGACGAGGAGTCGAAAACTGTTGGATTGTGAGACCAGCTATGCGACGGTGGAAAGGGAAGCCCTTGTGATTAATGGGCGATTACACAGTTGAGGTACTACCTCTTGGGCCCAGAGGTCACTCTGGTGACGGATCATGCTCCCTTAGAGTGGATCGCCCTTTACAAAGAGTCGAATTCATGGGTCACTAGGTGGGTTCTTGACCTTCAAGCTTACAAGTTTTCACTAATTCATCATAAGGGCTCTCTCCATGCCAACGCTGATGCCCTCTCTTGTGCCCATGACCTCTCGGTGCAGGACGCCCGACCCAATGGGTCTGGGCTGAGGGGGGGGCGTTGTCACACACGTGTGAGTAGGAGGCAGCTAAACGGCCTGAGTAATTGTAATAAAACATCCAACCAGGGGGTGGTGGAATGTGCTGACTGTCTTTCTCAGTTCCCTACAGACATTTCCCGGGAAATCCTATAAGGTTCCGGCGCCTTAGAAGACATCACTTCTGGTGCCGGCCCCTTTGCTGACATCACTTCTGGTCCAGAAGACATCACTTCCTGCACCGGCCTCTTTGCTGACATCACTTCCAGCACCAGTCCCTTTGCTGATGTCACTTCTGGTCCAGAAGACATCACTTCCTGCACTGGCCTCTTTGCAAACATCACTTCCGGCACTGGCCCCTTTGCTGATGTCAGTTCCAGTCCAGATGACATCACTTATGATTCTGGCCCTTTTGATGACGTCACTTCCTATACGGGCCTTTAAAGCCTCCATCTTTGCCTCTTGTCATCAGTTCTGTTTTGGACTCTGTTCTATGTACATCGTGCTACTTAATTCAACTTTTGCAACCAGGAAAACAATATACGGGTGGCTGCCCCAAATCTTTATGATGTTTTGGACTCTTTATTATCACATTGTGGTATGTAAATGCATATTGATTCTTTGTAAATTCATTTTTTTATATTAGTTATACTCATGTCTATTTTAACTTCCTGTTGTTTTTTCTCATGTATCTTTTCTTTTATATTATGTAAAGCACATTCCTTGCATGAAAATGTGCAATAGAAATACAGTAAATGTTGTAATTCTTCACTGACATGTTTTGATGTGAATTTGAATGTCTCTTGAAAAAAGAAGTCATTAGTATATACCTAGAATACCATTAAAAATGTAATTTTTGGACTGAAAAACAACATGATGCATTAGTCAGTCTTTGGGCAATACATTATATTCATTATGTCTGTTATATAAACTTTTTAAATCTAGCTTAGGAAAAGTATTTCCCATAACCTGCTTTAATACATAAGAGATAAGGGAAATTGAATAATTGTTTTTAACTTTGATTTTATTTAGTTCCCTGTAGTCAATACAAGGTCTCAGACTTCCTCTTTTTTTTCTTGTCAAAGAAAACATCTGTGCCTACAGTACTCTTAGACAGCATAATAAACACATTTTTGAAATTTTCTTCAATATAGAAATGTTGAAACACTCCCTGGTTTTAATGAGAACACTCAAGCTCTTAAATTAGAGTGCCGAAAATTGGAGAGCAATGGAGAAAAGTAGAGCTGCAGGTCTTTCAAATTTCATGGACAGTGAGTGATAAAAAAATATTTAAAAAGTTTTAATAAGTTTTCTTTAAAAGTGGCTAATGGGAATTCAGATCTACAGTGCAAAATACCAACAGACCTTATCAGTACAGACTTTATTAACTTCTTTAATGAGAAAATTAAAAATATAAGATCCAAGATCTCAGCATCAAAGTGCAAACCACTTACTAGCTTAGCAGACCCTGTTTGACATTGCATTCAACACCTTAGAAATGTTAATCCTGTAACTGAACAGGAGGTCTTGACTTTAATTTCTAAAATGAAACTTACTACTTGTTCCATAGATACAATGCCAACAAAACTAGTAAAACATAATGGATGTTCTTACAGTGCCTATTTTTAACATTATTAATAGTTTATTAAAGCATGGCACAGTACCTGATGCACTACAATTGTCAGTCATCAAACCTTTACTTAAAAAGTCAGACCTAGACCCACACATTCTTAATAACTATAGACCCATTTCAAAGTTACCCTTTCTCTCTAAAATACTTGAAAAAGTAATCGCCAATCAGCTTCAGTCACACCATATGCATCACAATTTATTTGAGAAATTCCAGTCTGGCTTCTGCACTGGTCATAGTACAGAAACGGCACCAACGTGTACTGTAAATGACATTCTGATATCCTCTGAAGGAAACTCCATTGTAATTATGTTCTTAGACTTAAGCGCAACATTTGCCACTATTGACCATTCTATTTTACTACACAGGCTAGAAAATGATGTTGGGCTCACAGGCACTGTCCTTGCCTGGTTCAGTTCCTATTTAACAAATCTATTCCAATACGTACAGAAATGTGTTGACTATACACAGAACTGAGATATGGTGTCCCACAAGGCTCAGTACTGAGACTTTCCTATTTTCACTTTACATGCTTCCACTGGGATCTATCATTAGAAAACATGTTAATTTTCACTCCAACACAGATGACACCCAGTTATACCTTTCTTTTAGATTAAATGAAGTTTCTCCAATGTTGTCTTTAATTAATTGTGTTAGTGAATTAAAGGAATGGATGGATGAAAACTACTTGTCTTTAAACACAGATAAAACAGATGTTAATTATTGGAGGAAATGATGCTGATCGTAGAAATATTTTGTCATCATTTAACTCAGTTGGAATCACCATTAATTTTACTGAATGAGGCTGCAATCTAGGAGTTATCTTCGACTCTACCATGTCATTTAAAGTGCATATTACAAAGTTGTCCAAATTATGTTTCTTCCATCTTAAAAATGTTGAGAAATTAAGGTATTTTCTAAATAAGTGGGATTCTGAGAAATTAATTCATGCATTTATTTCTAGTAGGATTGACTATTGCAATGCTGTGTTCACTAAATATTCAAATTGTTCTTCATACAACAAAAAAATATGAACGTATAACTCCAGCTCTTAAATCCTTACACTGGCTCCCGGTTAACTTTAAGGCAGATTTCAAAATCCTCCTTTTAACATATAAAGCCTTCAATGGCCAAGGTCCAGCTTACTTATCTGAACTTATCATGACTTACCAGAACCAGAAGGTACATTAAGTTTAGCATATCCTTACTAGAGCTGCTGATTAACTGTACAGACTGCATCTCTGTTGTTAGTCATTAGCACTAAAACATAAGTAATATGATAGTTATAATTTGTTACTAATCCCTGACTATTCTGTTTCTTTTCTTGGTACTCAAATGTGGCACTTGGTGCTACTACCTTACTGCCAGGTTGTTTTGCCTGCCTAAGGTAAAGTCATCTCTGATGGAGAATCGCAGGAATCATCGGATTGGCTGGCCCAGCACTGACTCAGCTGTAGAATAGCCAATAAGGGGAGGCAGCTTGATGGCCGAGGTCTCCAGGACTCTGACCAAATCCAAATCCTATTATGTGATTTCACCTACTGTTAAATTCTGCTCTGTACTTGTAATATTTTTTATTTTACTATTATACTGTATTAAGGATTACTCGTGTTCTGTTCTGTGTATTGTATTGTATTTACTACCTTTTTGTTTACACACTTTTTTTGGGAGTTATGGCTGGGGGGAGTTTGGACAGAAGCTGTCAAAAGACAAGGGCCTGTTAAAGCCCATTGCGACTCTCCTTATGTGATATACAAAAAAAAATTGCATTTTTATATGTGCTTCCATGCCTTCTATGTCAGGTTTACATAAGACATAAACTTTCCTGTTAGGGAATGGAGCGACAGTCAACAGATCACTAGGGCAATGGTATTTTCTGTGTGGAGGCAATAACAAAGACCTTTGTTTGTTAATTCAATCAGATAATCCTGGTAATCACTTAGCTAAATATAAACACAGTTACAAAAGGGAAAAAGTGCTTTTATTTGTTTAAAACAGTGTTTTTGACAATAAGGCTTTACTGAGTAATTTGGCAATTTCAGATGAATAAAACATTAAAAGAGAAATAAAGATGATAAAAGCAGTTACCTTTCCCAACCAAGATCACAACCAAACAACCACCACAGCACAAAAATGTACAGTAAATAGACACCGCAGACCATTCTGAAGTTCACATAGTATACATTGTCAACACTCTTATTTTACAGGATGAAAGACTTGTGGGAGCTAGCAAGTGAATGAATCTGAGTTTGAATGTAAAATGTCTTAATGGTCATAATAATGAAGCCACAATGAGCTCAACTGGGATATGCTAGATAAAACCAGGGTGATGCAAAAATGAACAAAATAGCACCCTGGTGACAATTTCTGTTCTACTAGACAGTCCCTAGATAGTTTCAGTTTCTTTAAATGGCCAAAACAGTTGCAGCTCTTGTGCATTGAGATTTTTGCTTCTGATTGTTGTTCTTCCTCTTCCTTTTGAAATGGCGCAATTATGAAAATTTCAAGACATCCCTGAATCTGGATGGACTAACACGATATCATCCTGCCTTCAGGGACATTGTTGTCAATCACCAGCCTACTTCACTCTTAAAGAGCTTGTACAGTTATTTTGTTTTTTGTTTCTCCTGCCTACATATGCTGGGCAGTAAGACAAATGTTAAAAGTAACAACAATATTTCTATGTTGTGCTGCTACTTTATTTCCCCAGTTAATTGTAGGGTTGGTGTTACCTCGTGCTAAGCCCCTATTTGAACAGTGATTCAAGGGGTTATATTTTCCAAAAATTACACTACCAATTGGATTGCTGTCAGTAGGACAAATTCAGGCCTAACATTTAGTGTAGCCTGAGGAATGTTTAAAGTGTTCAGTAATGATGTACTAATAATTTTCAGCAGCCACCAAAATTGGTTACTGCCAATAAAATTGGTCCCTTAATTACTGCTGGTTCAGTGAAGCACATTTTAGAATGAACTTGTGATACACCATGCCATGGGCATCACTGCTGAACCTGTTTACCTAGGGCTAATTAGCATGCAACCCTGCAGGTCTGAATAATTGATGGATTGGTGGATGCTAATTAGCTCTAAGGATTATAAGTGTAGAAGAGTGCTACAAGGGAGGAGCTGTACAGTGAGGAAAGTTGAAGGAGAGGAGGGTGGAGCACAAGGAACCCTTTGATTCTGGAAGAGCAGCAAAAGATCAAGGGCATGACTGGAGCGAGAGGGTTAGTCCAGAGAATAATAAGCTTTGGCTACAATGCAGTGACTGGAAAAGTGTGTGAATATTATTGTGATCTTTGCATGTTATCCCAAGAGGGCATGGATGATAGAAGCAGTGTAACAGCGCTGTGTGCGAAACTGTTATGGGTAGCCATGGCTTGGAAGAAAAAAAAAAAACCTTTCGGATGCACTGACTTTGAAATGTAAACCTCTTGACCTCATGAATCTCGCCTCTGCTGTTCTTGTGTTTTTAATAAGAGTAAGAATTATTTATGATTTTAAAATGCCTTATTTGCACTGCACATATGCACTTTAATAAAAAAATTCACTTTTGGGATACTAAGCAACTGTCTCTGTCTCTTCACTTGGCACTGGTTCAGCCTGGTCACGATTGTCAATGCCTTCGATAGCAGAATACTCAATAAAACTCATCTTCCCCTTTTGTACAAAGAGCGCCAGACACCCTTTTTTCTTTGTTTACCTAAACTCATTGATAACCAGTGTCTGAGAAACACTAGATTTATTCTTTCTATTATGAGGCTACTGTTTCCCTCTAAGGGCATATGTCACTGTTACATCAAAAATTGTAAAATAAATGACGGAGGTAATTTCGGCAAATTGTTTCTTTCAAGCTTCTTGCTCTGACTTTAATCAATTTATTCTAGATTGTACTCACTCCATAGCAAGATTCCACAGTTTTAAATTGCCCTTGTTTTTTTTTTTTTTTTGTTTTTTTTTTTGTACTGACTGCATAAGGCTGGCAACAGCTTTGAGGGGAATTGCAATCAGGAGATATTGCTGAATCAAAACTATCAGTCTAGGTAATAGAAATCAATAAGACATATAACTAAACAAGCAGAAGTAAGGACATACTTCGAGAATCATTATCGGAAAAATATTTGGGAAAGTTTGGTAACCAAAAAATAAAAATGAACATGTAACAAAATCGTAACAATATGGTAATCTGGAATGCAAAAACAACAAAGGATGAACACAAAGGTTTTTTGTGCTGAATCCACTCACAGACAACCAGGAAATGTACAATGCAACCTTGATGCTCTAGGCCCAGAAATGTTACATATACTTTCAGATCAATGTCCATGTTGTCCATGTTGGAACAAATGACATACATAAGGGTACTCTGTCAGTTCTGCAATTCAAATTCAAAGATTTAGGTGTCTGGCTGAGGAGCAGAACTGACAAGGTAGTTGGAGCTGTATGTGGCAGGGCATAATTATGATATTAAAGCAATAACAGAAACCCGGCTAAATAACAAAGATGAGAATGAATGTAACATAGAGGGTTACAAATTTTTTAGGAAGGATAGACTGAACAGAAAAGGAGGTGGGGTTGCTGTTTACATAAAAAATAATTTAAATGAGCCCCATCTTAGTGAGGGCATGTTGCTTCACCTGGAAAACATTAGGGAAAGATGTCTTATTTTAGTTAGTTTAGCTGTGTTATCTGCGGTGGGCTGGCGCCCTGCCCAGAGTTTGTTTCCGGCCTTGCGCCCTGTGTTGGCTGGGATTGGCCCTGTAGTTAGGATATAGCGGGTTGGATAATGGATAGATGTATGGATGGATAGTTGTGTTATAGACCACCCAATTCAGAAAGTAATTTCAACACACATCTTTAGTATTATCAAAAAGTTAAGTTTACAGGGAGATATTATAGTCATGGGGGACTTTAATTATCCAAATATTAATTGGGATAACCTTGCAAATAAAGGAGCACAAAAGCAGGACTTTTTAGAAGTTATCAGTGACTGTTTTTTAAGTCAGTATGTTAAAGCACCAACATGGGGTGAAGCTTGTATGGATTTAGTATTTTGTAATAATCAAGATAGAATTGAGGGTGTAGAGATGATTGAACCACTAGGGTCAAGTGACCATAATATTATACAATTCTCAGTATCTCAACTGTACATATTGCATCTCTGTTGTTAGTCATTAGCACTAAAACATAAATAACATGATAGTTACTAACATTTTGCAGATGCAAAGAATAAAATTTTGATCAGATGTGGCAAAGTCTTAGGAGGATAGACTGGGATAACCTTTTAAGTGTGAACAGAGTCGAGGAGCAGTGGAACAGGTTTAAAAATGTTTTACTTGTACTGCAGGACAGACACATACCTAGATTTGGAATTAATAGGAAATTAAAAAAAACTCCACAGTGGATTAATAAATGTTTTTAAATTAAGCTGCAAAGGAAAAAAACTGCTTTATAAGGTATATAAGACTAATGACTCCAAAGTGAATCGAAGAGCATATGAGAACATGACAGCAACCATTAAGAAGGATATCAGGGAGGCTAAAAGACAGTTGGAGAGGAATATAGTAGATAAAGCGAAAGAAGACCCTAAGAGATTCTTTAAGTATTTTATTTTAGTAATAAAACAACAGTCAAGGAGGAGGTGAAATGCATCAGAAATAGTAAAGGGGAATTACAAGATCTAGACAGTGAAAGGGTAGATGCCCTAAACGTGCATTTTTCTGAGGTCTTCACAAGTTAGCAAGTGGATAACCTCCCAGAGGTAAATGGGACTACTAAGGAGATACTGAGGGATTTGGAAATTGTAGAGGGAGAAGTACTGCTCAGATTAAATAGGCTGAAATCAAACAAATCTCCAGGACAAGATAATTCTCAAGTTCTTAAGGAGGCTAGCGAGTACATATATAAACCCTTGACAAATATTTTTAGGAAGTCACTACACACTGGAGACATTCCAAAGGCCTAGAAAATGGCAAATACAAATATCAGCCCATTATATAAAAAGGGTGACAGGGGAGATCCAAGCAACTATAGGCCCGTGGGCTTAACATGCATCACAGAAAAATTAATGGAAGGAATTATTAAGGATAAGTTTGAGCTACACCTGGCAAGGACAGGAGTTATTCTGAACAGTCAGCATGGGTTCATGCTTAACTAACATGCTGCAATTCTATGAGGAGGCAACAAAAGAATATGATCAAAGTGGAGCATATGATATTATTTATCTTGACTTTCAGATAGCATTTGATAAGGTGCCACACGAGAGGTCGGGCATCAAGCTAAAAGAAGTGGGAGTTCAGTGTGATGTTGTTAGAAGGGTGCAGAATTGGCTCAAACTCAGGAAGCAGAGGGTGATGGTGCGAGGAACCTCATCAGAATTGACTGATGTTAAGAGTGGTGTTTGACAGGGGTCAGTGCTATTTTTAATATATACAGTGCATCCGGAAAGTATTCACAGCACATCACTTTTTCCACATTTTGTTATGTAACAGCCTTATTCCAAAATGGATTAAATTCATTTTTTTCCTCAGAATTCTACACACAACACCCCATAATGACAATGTGAAAAAAAGTTTACTTGAGGTTTTTGCAAATTTATTAAAAATAAAAAAACTGAGAAATCACATGTACATAAGTATTCACAGCCTTTGCTCAATACTTTGTCGATGCACTTTTGGCAGCAATTACAGACTCAAGTCTTTTTGAATATGATGCCACAAGCTTGGCACACCTATCCTTGGCCAGTTTCGCCCATTCCTCTTTGCAGCACCTTTCAAGCTCCATCAGGTTGGATGGGAAGTGTCAGTGCACAGCCATTTTAAGATCTCTCCAGAGATGTTCAATCAGATTCAAGTCTGGGCTCTAGCTGGGCCACTCAAGGACATTCACAGAATTGTCTTGAAGCCACTCCTTTGATATCTTGGCTGTGTGCTTAGGGTCGTTGTCCTGCTGAAAGATGAACCGTCGCCCCAGTCTGAGGTCAAGAGCGCTCTGGAGCAGGTTTTCATCCAGGATGTCTCTGTACATTGCTGCAGTCATCTTTCCCATTATCCTGACTAGTCTCCCAGTTCCTGCTACTGAAAAACATCCCCACAGCATGATGCTGCCACCATCATGCTTCACTGTAGGGATGGTATTGGCCTGGTGATGAGCGGTGCCTGGTTTCTTCCAAACGTGACGCCTGGCATTCACACCAAAAAGTTCAATCTTTGTCTCATCAGACCAGAGAATTTTGTTTCTCATGGTCTGAGAGTCCTTCAGGTGCCTTTTGGCAAACTCCAGGCCTTTTACTAAGGAGTGGCTTCCATCTGGCCACTCTACCATACAGGCCTGATTGGTGGATTGCTGCAGAGATGCTTGTCCTTCTTAAAGGTTCTCCTCTCTCCACAGAGGACCTCTGGAGCTATGACAGAGTGACCATCAAGTTCTTGGTCACCTCCCTGACTAAGGCCCTTCTCCCCCGATCCCTCAGTTTAGATGGCCGGCCAGCTCTAGGAAGAGTCCTGGTGGTTTCGAACTTCTTCCATTTACGGATGATGGAGGCCACTGTGCTCACTGGGACCTTCAAAGCAGCAGAAATTTTTCTGTAACCTTCCCCAGATTTGTGCTTCGAGACAATCCTGTCTCGGAGGTCTACAGACAATTCCTTTGACTTCATGCTTGGTTTGTGCTCTGACATTAACTGTCAACTGTGGGACCTTATATAGACAGGTGTGTGCCTTTCCAAATCATGTCCAATCAACTGAATTTACCAGAGGTGGACTCCAATTATGCTGCAGAAACATCTCAAGGATGATCAGGGGAAACAGGATGCACCTGAGCTCAATTTTGAGCTTCATGGCAAGGGCTGTGAATACTTATGTACATGTGCTTTCTCAATTTTTTTATTTTTAATAAATTTGCAAAAATCTCAAGTAAACTTTTTTCATGTTGTCATTATGGGGTGTTCTGTGTAGAATTCTGAGGAAAAAAATGAATTTAATCCATTTTGGAATAAGGCTGTAACATAACAAAATGTGGAAAAAGTGATGTGCTGTGAATACTTTCCGGATGCACTGTATATATCACAACACAGAAGCTTTGAGGGTTAACCAATTCCAAAAGCCAGGGCGCAACAGTACAGCATGTGTGGTGGAGACCGGTTACAATAGCACTTCTTGAGCATTGAAAATGCAGTATGTAAATAAAATGTGTTCTTATGAGTTTCGTTTTGTTTGACTTCATGCCTGTTTTACTTTGATTCTTGTATCTCTTTAGTAATTGGTAGCTAAGTTTATTTTTGTTAGTTTTAGTTTCATTTTCATGCTCTTCTCCCAGGTTAGCTCAGTAGATAATCATCTGTGCATTTCTCAGAAGGACACCCCTAAAACGACGTCAAAATAATATTTAGGGGTCAAGGAGAATTTATTCAAAACTCTAAATCAAAGTCTCATAATGACAGCCTTTGCTGGTAAACTTGATTGTTATGTAATTAAGCATATTATTTATTATTCATAATATCAGTTTATGTTAGTGAGTCGGTTCTAGTGTGCATTTAGTCCAGGATTATTCCAAGGTGATCTCATTTTTAGAGCATATTTGTGGTAACAAGACTGTCAAGTTTAGTGCTGCTGCGGAGTGCACTTGCACAGCATAATAGCAGCGGTTCAAATTTAGCTGTGAAAAAAATAACTGCTTCATGGGGCCTGTAAAGGGGAACAGAATTGGGTATTAATATAAAACCACTTGTGAGCAGGTCATACGGAATTAGTACATTGGTGAACATTATAAAATGAATACCTGCACACATTGTATAGACTGTTGCGGACACCAAAAAGCAGGCATATTTAAATACATACATTTTACCTATTACAAAGGAAGTAAATCATAAAACGTATACAGATATGTCTTGATTTTGACTGAAGTATAGCATGGTAGTAACTCAATCATTTAATATTTAAAACTGATCAATTTAAAGTATCCTCTGGTTTATGGAAAAAAGGGATTGCTTTATACATTTAACTGCTATTTATTCTTCAATATTTCCAATGCTGTTAGTAAAGTACACTTTCAAAAATGATGTAGGAATTATTCCATTATTCATTACTATTGTTGATCAGCTAATTTTGAAAAAACTTTTTTTTTCCACAGCAAACATGCTGTTTTCACCCATGACCTTGTTCACTGAATATTTTCCTAAAAGTGTGCCGTGTGGCTGGCTTAGACATACAATTTTTTTTTTTTTTCCTCCGCATCCTATGATGTTTTGCAAGCCCTGCATGTAGCAGGAACATTTTGCGCTTTTCTACTGTAAGTGTCCAGCTCAATTTGCTTCTGACGTGTGATGTTACTCTTGGCACTTTAGCTGGATTTGTACCCCACATGCATTTAATAAAACAAAAAGCTTGCAGTGTTTTCATTTGAGGGGAGTTGTACATTAGCTGATCAGAATAAGATTATTATGAGTACTGCCACCAAATCATCACAATAATGATGATTCCTGTGTGCTCACTCAGTCACTGCTGCGCTTTGTTGCTGATCATACATGCCGACAGAATAAATGTGCAATTAACCACACAGCATGGCAGTAGTCAAAGAAAAGCTTGTAGGAGCCATCCTCCTCCCCTCCCAGAGTCAAAAAACATGTGAGACCCTTTGAAATAATAGAATAAAGATTTATTACTACTGACAAGGCATTTTTATCTTGATGGAAGAAAAAAATGCAAAGCACTTGCACAGGTAACTCAGAAACAAAAAGACACGTCAGCGGCATGGATGCCACCATGCTGTGTAGCTAATTGTGCATGCTTTCCAAAGTGCGACTTCAAAAAGTGCTGCCTAACACAGTTATACAGAGCCCCAAAAACTGTAACTATGTGAGCATAATGATATTTTTGTTTTTATTTTTTGCTATGTAGTTTGTGGCCTTTTGATTTATTTTGTTTATAGTAAATATATAAAGTTTCAGATAAAGTCTCTGGTAATGCCAACTGCCAGTCATCCCACAATATTCCATTTAGGACACCGCTACACACACCTATACATTGAGGGATTTAACACAGACAAAATTTTGGGTGATACTGGTTGCAAATCACCCTGCAATATTCTATATAGGACCTCCTTCATATAAGTGTGTGTAAGACTGATTTCAAATACCTGTCACTCTTAGAAAGTCTCTGTGAAGAGTACTATCACCAGAACTAACAAACATTCAGATGTTGATGCAACACATGTAAGCACAATCCCTTTAGTTACGGGTCTACTTTCTAATCAACATTGTCTTCCGCTTTGAAAATGCTGGAAAGCAGCAATCTTCCCAAACTAAGAATCCTAATATTTACTTCAATCACACAAGACAGATTGACTAAGTATGGAAATTTAAAAAGCAATGTGGGAATGGTTAAAGTATAAAAATTACCAAATAGAAAAAGATATAATAGAAAATAAAATTGTGAAGTCTGGATCTATATACTCTTCGAAACATTTACTGAAAAATTTGCACTTCAAGAGTGGGTGCTGTCCTGGGCTGCATTTTAATTTAGTGATCAATGTTATTCATAGTTTATGTTCTCTGACATCCAGATTAAATGGTCACACGTGTCCTGATATTTGACGTTGCTTCCTATGTCATTGCTGTGTTCTATCGTCACTCTTTGGTTCCTCAGTCACATTTATGTTAAAATTTTCCCATAAACCTTCAAGACAAGAGAAATTGCACACAACTCATTGGCAGGTTAGGCTTATTAAGGATGACCCAACATGGAGCTTTTGATTTTTGTACCACTTTTCTTCCCCAAGATATAAACTAATTGAAACAGCTTTTTATCCATACTTTTTTTCCATTCTCAGGATATGAACTAATTTAAACAACTACTGGTCCATACTTATTTTCACTTTATAAAGCAATTGAAACTGTTGCCTTAAGGTTATAAATTACTGGTGCAATACAGAAAGAATTTGAGAATTAAAATGTAATATAGGGTCGGCACAGTAGCGCATTGGTAGCACTGCTGACTCGCAATAAGGATACCTGGGTTCACTTCCCAGGTCCTCCCTGCATGGAGTTTGCATGTTCTCCCTGTGTCTGTGTGGGTTTCCTCCCACAGTCCAAAGACATGCAGGTTAGGTGCATTGGCAATCCTAAATTGTCCCTAGTGTGTGCTTGGTGTATGTGTGTGCCCTGCAGTGGGCTGGCACGCTGCCCGGGATTTGTTCCTGCCTTGCACCCTATGTTAGTTGGGATTGGCTCCAGCAGACCCCCGTGACCCTGTATTAGGATATAATGGGTTTGATAATGACTGACTGAAAATTTATTATAAGTAGTTTCATTTTACAAATTGAAAATTATCCACTCCAAAACACACAAGAATGCTTCATGAGGTTGGACAAACAATACTGTAGTTACATGCAGTTAGAAAATCACACAATTGCACTTTAATTTATCTCTTTTAATAACAACTGAATGCTTGCTAGCTGAACAATGTGGGTATAAATTATAAGACATCCTCAGAAATCTCAGTTCCCCTCTGATCACTTCATGCCTTTAAACCTTGCCCCGCTACTTTTTGTATATAATAGGGAAGGTGACCTCTGCTGACTGTTACTTCTAATTTTTGTTACAATCCACCTTATTCCTCAATATACTACATATACATATACTGTCATATTCATTTATGAAGATTGTTAGTTATGAAAAAGCCGCCCATAGTTATTCTACACTATGGATATTTAAGCATGTCAGAAAAAATATAATTGAGAACACCCTTCTCTTTCAACCACTCACATATGTTATATGATTATTGTTTTCCTTCATTAACGCTGTGAATGTTTTGCTCTTTGGGGCATCCCTGGACTGATCTATTGACAAAGACATTTCAAAGTAAGGTAGTAAATCTCACTGATCGTGGTACACGAGAGTGATGACACGTTGCATGTTGATTAGCAAACGCAAATGAGAATTTCGCTGTACTCTTGCGCATATCCCAGTACTAAGCCAATGATCGCATCAACAGATTGAGTACCTGTGACTTTATCTGTGAAGTTGATTGAGTGTATCCAGAATTATGGCATAGCTTTAGAATGTTATTTAATAAAACAGAAAAACAAGGACAGTCATGGTGTTTAAAAGTGGCTGAAAAAGAAGTAATATTGGAGTATAATTTGAGTCTCTAATAACACAAAAAAGAAATGTGTCCATTATTAAGAAAGTGAGTAGGCTGCATGACAATCTATAACAGACCGATAAAAGACTAACTATATCACAGATCTAAATGTGTGCATTACATGTTTAAATGTTAATGGCATTATCCATCCATCCATCCATTATCCAACCCGCTATATCCTAACAGAGGGTCATGGGGGTCTGCTGGAGCCAATCCCAGCCAACACAGGGTGCAAGGCAGGAACAAATCCCAAACAGGGCACCATACACACACCAAGCACACACTAGGGACAATTTAGGATCGCCAATGCACGCCTTGTAGCGGGCTTGTTTTGCAATTTTATCTGAAATTTGAAACTGTCTGTTTCTGTGCACCACTGGATGCTCAGGGCACATTCTGTTGGAAACAGACTGTGGCTGAAGTCTTAGTTGTTTTGTTCCAGAGCTCCGTCTCTTCAGGAACAGACAATAAAACTGCTCTGTTATTACTCATCTACTTGGTCAGGTGGAATCCCCTCTGAAGCATAGAGCTTGAAGGTCCTTTGATAGCTTTATTGCTTGCTGTTCTGTTGCCACTGACTTTAAGCAAGTATCTACATAGAAATTACTGAGTACAGTATTAACTGCTTCCTCGGGAAATGTTTCTCTGGCATCTTCGGCTGTTCTACGCAAAGCATAAGAAGCACAACTGGGTGAAGAAGTGGCACAAAAAAGATGTACTGTCATTTTAAATTCATCCAAATCTTTACTTAGGTTACATTCAGGCCACCACAGAAAGAGTAAGAGATCAGTGTCTTTATCTGGGACTTTAACTTGGTAGAACATTGATTTAATGTCTGCTATTAATGCTACTGGCTCCTTTCTGAATCTTGTAAGGACGCCAATGAGTGTGTCAGAGTTGGGATCTTTTAACAGTTGTTCATTAAGCGAAGTTCCCTGGTAGGTGGCTGTGCAATCAAAGACCATTCAAATTTTATGTTTTTTTGGATGATACACACCATGGTGTGAAATGTACCACACCCTGCCTTCATTGCATTTCAGGCTTTCTTTGGGTTCTTTGACAGTGTATCCATTCTCAATAATGTCTTTCATGAATGCTTTATAGTCTTTGTGGAAACTTGAATTTTTGCTCAGTTTTCTCTTAAGCAGAATAGTACGCTGTTCAGTAATAAGGGGGTGGTTTGGCATTTTAAGTGTTTCATTCTATGAAGGCAGATTTAAGCAATAGTGGCCACCTACCATTCTCACAGATTCTGAGGCTATGCACGTGAATTTGATGTCCTCCTGCAACATTTCTTCCTTCTCAACACAGCTGCACTCAGGAAAGTCTGTGTTGTACTGTTCATGCAACATTTCTTCTATTTCTGTTATTGACACGATTGAGTGAGTGTTTAGGCAGCTTGCCATTGTGCTTTGCAAAGTTGTCTATTTCTTTGTATGTGTTACCAACCTCAAATCTAGGGAACCTGGGCCAGGTACTAGCCACTGTTGCAACAGGGTGTAGCCACAATGCTATGCTGTCAAAAGCATAAAAGAAGCAGGCAGCAGTGATGAGTCTCAGACCATACTTCTCTGTTCTATTTTTATTCTCATTTACTCAGAAATATATAAATGCTTCAGTCTCTGCATAGATCAACGTAACGATCAGTTAAACAATGGTGCATGCCAATTTCCTCTGCAGAACTATTTACTTGTGTTCAACAATAGTATTGTTGTCAGCTATCAGTAAGTACCTGATTAAAAACCAATGTCCCCAGAACTCGTTAATTTTCAAATGAAGCAGTAGTTCAGTATCACCATTTGTGGATGAGATATTAATCAAAGCAGTCTGATTGTTCAAAGTAGGCAACTCTTTTGCAAGACAGGTATATACAGTATTTATGTCCTGTAGATAGCCATCAACAATAACCTGTATCTGAATTTTCCAGGAATTTTGCCATTTATAGCCCATTACACTAAGCAACAAACAGAAATGTTATTTTCTTTAAAACACTGATTTATAGCCCATTATACTAAGCAACAAACAGAAATGTTATTTTCTTTAAAACACTGAATTCTATCCCATTACATATGGCCCACCAATCATCCATCTAAGTGCAGTCTTCACAACGTGACGTCCACCTGGTTTGCTAGGTATGATTTTCCATATCTAGTAGGCCTTGGGGATGTTGACACCTATTAAAAGATCAATTTCAGAACCTATGAATGGTAGACACACCTCCTCAAGATACTGTATGTCTTTTTCTCGATGTCTCCTTGTTGAGGAATATTTTCTCTTCCCAGTGGAACAGAGACCTTTTGCAAATCAATATATTCATTATCATTGAGACCACAGACTTGTAAATCTGATAAGATAGAACATTTAGTTGGCACTTTTGAATCATCATTATGATTATTTACAGTTTGCAGGAATACTTGAATAAAGGTTTAACCATGTCTAAAGATTTTCAGTAAAAATTGTTAGTGCACTCCCAGAGTCTATAAGGGCTAATGTTTCTACATACCTTTCGCTCTTCTTAGATTTTACCTTATCAGGTAGCACGTATGTAGTGCGTATTTTTCTCTGACCCCGGTAAGGATACAATTTCCCTTCTCAGCTTCTCTTCAGTTGGTGTTGCCTCACTGGAAGTAGTTTTAGTGGATGTTGCTCCATCCTCTTTTCTGATGTGCAAGATGTCTGGGTGATGCAAAGAACATATCTGACACTTCATTCTTTCTTTACAATTCTTATCAAGGTGCCCCTGTTTGAGATAAGGAAAGCATAAACCTATAAATTTCAGAAAGTGAATTCTGTCTATATGTGGCAGTTCTTTGTTTATCTTACATTTAGCAAGAGTATGCTGGCCACTGCAGAATACACAAGGCTTTTTAAATGCACAGACAGCAGTTGCAGTCTTTTTGACTGAGGTTTTTGATTCCCCTTTTCAGCAGCATTGGAAATACTTATAGTGAAAATACGTCTCCCTCTGGCCACTATTCAGAGGAGACTTACCCTTGTCTGTCTTTTCTTTTTTCTCTGTGCTACCTTGTGGAACTCCATAAAAGGGATCCATCATCATCTTAGCCTATCGATGCAGAAAGGTAATTAGATGATCAATACCTGCCCTTCTGTCATCCCTTTCTTTAAGTTCTTGGCCCAGTTTCGCCATTTATCTCGTAAAGAATATGGGAGCTTCGAGAGTATTATACAGATACAGTATTTGGATTGTTGTTGAATGCGTCATGGCTCCGTGCATTGGCCATGGCCTCCATACAGCTGTTCAGAAAGGTTGCATAGTTTCTAAGGGCCGCTCCATCATTCTGCTTTATTTGAGGCCACTTGAATTCTTTGTCCAAGTATGCATCAGCTATGAATATTTAGTCACCATAGTAACTTTCAAGTTGCTTTCTGGCCTTTGCATAGCCTTGACATGTGGGCAGTCATGCACAGCCCTTAACCATTTCCTAGGCAGGACCTCTGGTACATTGAATTAGGTAATCTAATTTATCTTGAGGGTCCTCTAACATATCGCCTACAGCATGATTAAAGGCCCTTATTAAATCTGCATAAACCAATTGGTTACCTGAAAATAAAGGGACCTGTGTGTGTGGTACTTCACCATGACATGTGGGAGATTCATTTTGCTTATCTCTTTGTTAAGCTAACATTTTAGCAATTTCAATAACTGCCTTCTGATTTTCAGCAGCTGCTTTGTGACTTTCAAGGATTTCCCTCTGACTTTCAGCTTGATTCTGCATGAGCATATCCACCAGATCTTGTCTGTAACTCTGCAAGTGGGTAGCTGCGTTAATGGTAGGTTGTTCTGATCATTCCCTGTCTAGACTCAAACTCTCGAAGACTTTCTAGAATTCTATTGAGTGCCGATCATTCAATTAAAACTGTCGAAGAGGGTGACAGTGCTGCAGTGCCTATTTTGGATGACAAGCTACATTTACTGTCAAGAACGTGCTTCAACTGAGAGGTTTGTGGAACCATGGGATCTGTGCAATCTCTACCTTGTAGCTGTAACTCTTTGAATTGATTAACAAGCTGTTCGTCAGGTGGACTTGCTAAAAAACGTTTTGTATCAGTAAGCCTTGCTCTTGTAGTATGACTAAATTCATTCCAAATCTTAAGAGTTTTCTACAAACACTATTTTCTGTTTTCTAATTGTGCTTTATTTACTTAGCATAGATATTATTCTTCCATATAGCTCCTCAGACTGACTAGACATCTCACGAAAGGTTTCAAACAGTTGTGCTATGTTAGTGAAATTTTCAGGAGTGTCTTTAAGGCCTTTTATTTCAGCAATAAGATCGGAGAGTCAGTCTTACCTTTTCATTTTATGGTCTTTAAGATCCTTAAGCACATTCCTTGTAACTTCACTTGAGCTATGCTTGGACATTGACATCTTCACAACAGTACAGCACAGCGCGTTCCAAGGCAAGCCGCTTCTTAGCAACAGCTATGTCACAATCGAGATGCTTCAACAAAACAGACAGCTTCCTTATGTAGTGCTTTTTTTACCTTTTAGCCATAGGATAGCGCCCTAAGTTCGTAAACTCTATTTCCCTAAACTGATTTATAGAAAACCCCTTTAATTTTAAGTATGTGTTTTTAGAGGATAAATTGGAATCCCTTAACTAATACCTACTCCCCAGTAATAATCTGCCAGCTGTTTCACAATTAGTAACTTGTAACACAATTCACAATACAAATATGTTCCCAAAACATAACAAAATTTATTGACTAAATTGGAAAAATATTAAAAAATAAATAAATAAATAAAACTATGTTTAGTTAAGACCAATCAAAATTCCCACAAATCATAGATTACAGAAATTAGAAAACTCACAAAAGTTTCAGTATATTTACCCTTCACAACAAATACCTTATAGGTTCAGGCAGTATACTTTAACCTTACAAATGTAGTTTTAGCTGTTTGCTTTTACCAGCACTTAAAACATCCCACTGTTAATAAAACACGATAACCAAATCTATAATATGAGCAAACTTAATTACTAAAACCTCACATTAACTTAACAACTTTAGGGGCCCACAGACACACACACACACACACACACACACCCACCCAAGCCTGCGGCCACCAAAATAAAAATAATATTTACACAAACTCCCCTCGTTGCAGGCCTGGTCGACGCTCGGGAACGTGGTGGCCAAAAAAAAAATGTTAAGGCCCGTTCACTCTAACGAGCCAATATAAAAGGTCACAGTACTCACAAATAAGTGAAGTGAAAACCAGTGTCCATTGTCCAAACACAGCACTTCCATGCTGTGGAAAAAATGGAGTTGTCCTGCAAGCAGGCTCATGGCAAAAACGCTGCAAACTAAATGGAGCTAGTCTGTCCAAATGGGGTAAAACTGGTTGTTTTTCCTCCTTGCCCGAGGAGCTGCTAGGCTTTCCTTTGGTCACCTGGAGTGCTATCCCAAAGTATCCCGTGCCTTTTCGCAGGCTAACCCCGCTCATTCGCCTCTCTCGCTCAACTTACAACCACCTCTTTTTTTCAACTCCTCTGCTTCTTCCTCTCTCCACATCCAACAAGTTCTCGTGTGAACACCGCCTGGAGCTCTAAAGCCTCCGCAAACCACATAAAACTTTAAAAAAAAAAAAAAAAACAAAGTGAAACAATCAGTAAACATTATTAAGGGTAATATTACAAAGTATATTATATGAGCCTAGGGCTACACCCTCCCCCTCCTAAATGTCTGAATGTCCCCATCAGACTATTTACATCAGAGTAGGTGGTTCCTAGAGTTTGATATAGCTTATTTAATGGAGTTCAGTATTGCTAACGTCTATGGAACTGGGATAACTAATCTGAATTACCATGCCTCTGTAGACTATAGTAATAGGTCTCTCTGTAGGCTGTCCAAGTTCATCATAGCTGAGGCACAGGACAGGCTTCACTGTCCTTCTTACAGGGAGTTCATTGGTAGAGTCAGCATCCACAGCCAAGGTGCTAGAAGCAGACATGTTCCCCAGTGCTAGCTCTGTGTTTACCTCAGATTCTAATAGTATCCCTGACAGTTCCCCAATGAGCTCTGCGGTTGATGAGAGCTCAGCCATGTGTCCCTCATTCTCTGATAAGTCCTGAACACTACCACCAGTACTAGGAACTGTATTATGTGTCTGCAGAATATCTCTTGGCAAGTTATCCTGATTACTGACTGATCCATAAGTGGGAAGTTGTAATTGAGGTAGATAGCTATTGATTTCTTCTTCAGGCTCAGACTCAGAAGTCCAGTCCTCTTTGTTGTGTCCAGTAGGCAGTAACTCATCTTTGTGATCAGTTATGTTCCTTTGTGCCCTGGTTGTTGGTTTCTTTGGTGGTGTGTCTCTGTCGATTTGGCTAGGCATCCTCACCAAATAACCAATGGGCAATAGATGATCTCTATGCACTGTCTTTACTATACCTGTCCCTCTTTCAGGTTTGACTCGATACACAGGGAGATTGGGTAGCTTGGCAATAACTTTATATGGTAGTGACTTCCATCTGTCCTGTAGTTTATGCTTCCCAGTGATTCCTAGGTTGCGGACCAGTACACAATCTCCCATCTCCAGTACCTGATCTCTGACCCTGGTATCATAATATCGCTTTTTTCTTTCATGATTTTTAGAGGCAGCATCAGATGCAAGCTGGTAGGCACTCCGGAGCTCTTTTCTCATGGTAGCCACATACTGGTTGTGCTTCAACCCATCGTCTTCATCCAAATGAAAGCCAAAACACAGGTCAACTGGCAAACGTGCCTCTCTTCCGAAAATGAGGAAGTAAGGTGAGAATCCTGTGGCATCGTTTCTTGTGCAATTGTAAGCATGAAGTAATTGACTTACATGCTGACTCCATTTGTGCTTTTGAGCAGGGTCAAGGGTGCCAAGCAAGAAAAGATTGCGATTGAATCTCTCAGGTTGGGGGTCTCCCTGGGGGTGACATGGAAAGGTTCTTGACTTACGTATGCCAAGCAGGGTCAGCAACTCTTTAAAGACTCTGCTTTCAAAGTCCCATCCCTGATCTAAATGGATGTGAGCTGGAAATCCATAATGGACAAAGAACTGTTCAAAAAGGACTTTGGCAACTGTCATAGCTTTCTGATCTTTTGTTGGGAATGCCTGAGCATACCTTGTGTAGTAATCTATGATTACTAGAACATTTGTTATGCCTTTTGAGTCTGGTTCAAAGGAAAGAAAGTCAATACACGCCAAACCCAGAGGTACATTGCTTATGATCTGTTGGAGAGGTGCAGCGCTTTGTGGGAGAGACTTTCTAGCAATGCATCTTCCACAATTCTGGACATACGCTGCAATCTCCGAAGCCATTTTGCGCCAGTAAAACCAGTCCTTAATAAGTTCTGTGGTTCTGTCAATGCCCAAGTGACCAGTGTCATCATGTAGAGACTTCAAAACTATGGGCTTATACTGAGCAGGTAAAACCAACTGGTTCACCTCTTTTCCAAGGGGTCTTTTAGTGACTCTGCACGGGAGATCCTGCTTGATCTTGAGCTTTGAGCTTTCTCTCTGCAAGAGAGCAACATCAGAATTGATATGTCTGGGAGTAGAGACATCTTCACCCATTTTAACCTGCTGCCATACACTGCCAATGACTGGGTCTGAGTGTTGGGCTTCCAACAGATCTTTGTGGCTAAGCTGTTCGAGTGGACTCAAGTCTATTTGTTTGAGGTAAGCATATACAGCAGGAATGGCATCAGATGTAGCTCCAAGCTGATGAATAAATCTGCTGCTGCAATTTGTGGCCCCCATATAGTGATCTGACGACACAGGGCTTTGACTCCAGAGGGGGAGACATTCACCCAGTCTTCCTATGTCTCTTGCAGATTTCTCGACAGCAGGTCAGCATCAATATTTTCCCGTCCAGGCTTACACTGGATGTTAAAGTCATAGGTCAAAAGTGCGGCTAACCATCGGTGACCTGTGGCATTCAGCCTAGTGGTAGTCAAAACATATGTGAGCGGGTTATTATCCGTCCTCACTGTGAACTTTGCTCCATACAAGTAATCATGGAACTTGTCAACTACTGCCCATTTCAATGTTAGAAATTCTAACTGGTGGACAGGGTAGTTTCTTTCAGCTTGACTCAATTTTCGACTGGCAAAGGCAACTGGGTGAAGTCCTTCAGGATACTGTTGGTTTAACACAGCCCCTAATCCATTCAGGCTTGCATCTACATGCAGAATGTATGGCTTGGTGGGGTCTGCAAACACCAATACAGGTGTATGTGTAAGCTTTTGAATTATTTGGTGAAAGGCATCATCGCAAGCTGATGTCCAACGGTTGCCAAAAGGCTTATCCACCTTGAAGTAACTGCATTTCTTTTCTTTAGCTATCACCTTTCTTTTTTGTTGAGTAGGGGGGTAACCTTTGGTCAACTCAGTGAGAGGGCGTACAGCAGCAGAATAATTCTCAATGAACCGCCTATAATATCCACAAAATCCTAAGAAGGACCTGAGGAGCTTTAAGTCGGTGGGCTTCTTCCACTGGGTGACAGCGCTCACTTTCTCAGGGTCTGTAGCTACTCCAGAGGCAGAGACAATGTGTCCCAAAAATTTCACTTGGGGTTGGCAGAATTGGCATTTGTCAATGGAGATTTTAAGGCCACATTCTTTCAATCGATCCAACACTTTAAGGAGATGTTCCACATGCTCCTCCAGCGTCTTCCCAAACACGATGAGGTCATCCAGGTACACTAAGAGTTGAAACAGGTTCATGTCTCCGACAGCTCTCTCCATCAATCGTTGGGGCATTCTATCGAACTGATAAAAACCAAGAGGACAAATAAAGGCTGTCTTTTCCTTATCTGCCTCCGACATTTCCATCTGATAGTACCCACTTCTCAAATCCAGAACAGAGAACCATTTACTCCCTGTCAGGCAGTCAAGTGCATCATCTATGCGTGGTATAGTATACTGGTATAGAATGGTTCTGGAGTTGAGTACACGATAATCAATGCACATTCTCTCTTTGCCATTCTTTTTTCTTGCTATGACAATAGGGGATGCATATAGGCTTCGCGACTCTGCCAGAAGCTCTTGAAGATGCCTCCAGACGTCTTCAATGTCAGCAGGTGCAATTCTGCGTGACCTCTCCCTGAATGTTCGAGAGTCTCTTAGTCTTATGTGATGGGTCACACCCTTCGCCAGGCCCACCTCCCACTCTTCCAAAGAGAAAACATCTGCTCTCTCCAATAGCTTTGTGGCTAACCGAGTCTTCCATGCCTCTGGGATGGGTGACTCACCAAAATTGAACAGCTTGGGGTCAATGAAGGTTTTAAGAGAATAATCTTTCTTAATCTCAGTGACAATATCCACTAAGTAAACTTGGGCTAACACTGTACCTGCTGGTATAGCAGTCTCCTTTTGGGACTAATTTCTCAGCACAAGGGTGAAGTTGTTAACATCCATGGCTGAGGGTGTAAGCACAGCTGGATGAACCAGTACACCAGCGGGAAGGTTGGTGGTCTCATCAGCCTCTACCATCAGGATATTTTTCCCCATAGGCAACTGCTGCTCTACTTTGCAGACAGCATTTTGCATGCCTCCAGCTGGGATGGTAAGCGGGCCTGGCCCTTTCCACTTCACTTGCCCAACTACACCCATATGTGGATCGTTGGATAATGTTGGCTCTTCTGGAGTGAGAGCAGATACTTTTAGAGAATGAGCTCCATCATTTTCATCAAGCTCTTCACAGCAAATCAACAGAGAGCATAGTTTCTTGGAGTTAGTTCCAATAATGACAGGGACTGGATCAGGGCTCTTTGGATCTGGACATATTAAGGCCAGCACTGAGACAGTCCCTACAGCCTCTTTTGACTTGGTGGGAAATTCTAGATCAACTGCCACATATACTTTTTTTGGGTAGTCAGATTCACTCAGGCCCCATATAGCCAAATTTGTGACTGGCTGAACTGGCACATGGGGAAGATAGCTTGAATACCAACTTTCAAATATAATAATGACTCTGGAGCCACTGTCAATTAGTGCTCTGCAAGGCTGTCCCTCAATGGTCACATCAGCCATCATGGAGGGGCCAATCAATCCTTTAGGAATGCCATCAGGTTGAGGGGTCTGAACTGTGCTTTGGTTGACAGAGCCCACTTCCTTAGATTCTGCTGCACTTTTAGTTAACAAGTTTTATGCCTTATTTTTCCGAAGAGCACTGAGCAATTTCTGAATGACCTTAGCAGAGTTCTCAGGGACACTGCAATTGGTGGCAATATGGCCATCCTCTCCACATCGGTAGCAGAAGTAGCTTTCCAACTCTTTTGCAGCATATGGTTTTTCTGCTTTGTATTTATTCTTCCACTGTTTCTTTTGGGGTTCTCTTATTACAGAGCTGTGTGACACGGACATTACAGTTAACTGTTGTTGCAACTGTTGTACCTTTTGCCTTAAAATCTGCACCTCACTTTCTCTTTCAGTGTCCGTACATATCTTAGCTGGTTTACCTTTTAGATTTGGACATGTGTCTTGCTGCTTTGTGGTTAACTCGGATAACTGGTGGCGCTACTCTTTTATCTCTGCCTTTAAACCTTGGACTTCTGTTTTTTTGGTCTTTGGTCCATCATCAGCTTTTACTTACCTTATTGTTGTGCTTAACTTGCTTTGTGCCATCTCAAACTCCTCCTATTTCTGTATCTCGCTTAACAGCTTTAAGAAGGTGGGAGGCTTTTCTCTCCTTTCTCTGAGTCTCAGCTGCACTAACATCATATCAGATTCTGTAGCCCCTCTTATGAGCTGATCAATTCTGGCATGATCTGCTCTGGAGCCAGGAAGACCTCCCTTCTTTACTACTTTGATCAGTAAGCATTCTAATCTCCGTAAGAAGTCAGACAGCCTTTCCTTAGACTGCTGATAGCATCAGGGTCATTCAACCGAACAGCCTGAATTATATCAAGTGCAGGACCTTTTAGACTCTCCACTATTCTCTTTCGTTTCTCTCGATCCAAGCAGTCAGACTCTTCAATCATCAGACGAGCTTGTTCAAGCCACTGCGCCAGGTTTTCTTCACCTGCAGGAGTGGGTTGGTTTCCAGAGAACATGCACAAACGGCGGAAGGCATTGTTCTCATAGGTAGGTCGTAGGGTTTTTCCTAACAGATCCCCTACTGCTTTGATGATAGATTCAGGTGAACTTGCCTAGGGAGCATCTGTCGACAGCAAAGCATGCACATCACTTAATGTTTTTCCCTCATCTTTCAGTAGTTGGTGAAGCTTGGCTGAGAAATCATCCACAGTGTCAGAAATAAGGACAACTTTCCATTTTAAATCTCCATTCAATGGTTGCAAGTACATAGGAATGCGGTCTGGATCTACTTTGTAACGACACTCACAGAGCACCCGATTGCTGCCTGTCTCAGCATCAGTTTGAATGACTCTTACTTTAACTCTTCCAAAAATCTTCACTGAATGTGCTGCCTCTTCAATGTCAGACATTTCAGTCTCAGCAGGAACACCACACAATACAAAGGCAAGGAGTGGATCTATGTTGGCCTCTCTGCACCAGCTACTAAACTTAGCTTGTAACTGAAACTCTTTTTGGGTAGCCATTACGCTTTAACTGCGACTTATAACTATGCTAATAACTGAAACTCCTACACAAACTATTCTTGTACCTTTTTTTATTATTATAAATGATATTTTAAGTTTAAAGGGGATTCAAATGATGAAATGGGAAAAAGAAAAAATAAATCCCAGCGGTGCCTCCAATTTATGTAGCGCTTTCTTTACCCTTTAGCCATAGGATAGCACCCTAAGTTCATAAACTCTATTTCCCTAAACTGATTTATAGAAAACCCCTTTAAGTATGTGTTTTTAGAGGATAAATTGGAATCCCTTAACTAATACCTACTCCCCAGTAATAATCTGCCAGCTGTTTCACAATTAGTAACTTGTAACACAATTCACAATACAAATATGTTCCTAAAACATAACAAAATTTATTGACTAAATTGGAAAAATATCAAAAAAATAAATAAATAAAACTATTTATAGTTAAGACCAATCAAAATTCCCACAAATCATAGATTACAGAAATTAGAAAACTCACACAAGTTTCAGTATATTAACCTTCACAACAAATACCTTATAGGTTCAGGCAGTATACTTTAACCTTACAAATGTACTTTTAGCTGTTTGCTTTTACCAGCACTTAAAACATCCCACTGTTAATAAAACACAATAACCAAATATATAATATGAGCAAACTTAATTACTAAAACCTCACGTTAACTTAACAACTTTAGGTGCCCACAGACACACACACACACACCCCCAAGCCTGCGGCCACCAAAAAAAAAATAATATTTACACAAACTCCCCTCGTTGCAGGCCTGGTCGACGCTCGGGAACGTGGTGGCCAAAAAAAAAAAATGTTAAGGCCCGTTCACTCTAACGAGCCAATATAAAAGGTCACACTACTCACAAATAAGTGAAGTGAAAACCAGTGTCCATTGTCCAAACACAACACTTCCATGCTGCGGAAAAAATGGAGTTGTCCTGCAAGCAGGCTCACGGCAAAAACACTGCAAACTAAATGGAGCTAGTCCATCCAAATGGGGTAAAACTTGTTGTTTTTCCTCCTTGCCCGAGGAGCTGCCAGGCTTTCCTTTGGTCACCTGGAGTGCTATCCCAAAGTATCCTGTGCCTCTTCGCAGGCTAACCCAGCTCGTTCGCCTCTCTCGCTCAACTCACAACCACCTCTTTTTTTCAACTCCTCCACTTCTTCCTCTCTCCGTGTCCAACAGGTTCTCGCGTGAACACCGCCTGGAGCTCTAAAGCCTCCGCAAACCACATAAAACTTTAAAAAAAAAACAAAAAACAAAGTGAAACAACCAGTAAACATTATTAAGGGGAATATTATATTATATGAGCCTAGGGCTACACCTACAGTCAGGCAAAAGCACAAGTGATCATTCATGATGCCTTATATTATATTTCAGTCTCTTAAATCTCAAATTCAGGTACAGTGACCTTGCTTTCATTTATGATCATGCAGAGATAGAAGATAAGAGCACAGTGCCTTGCAGTAGCTCAGTTCTTTTTCTTTCGTTGACAAGTTCTGGAGCACAAGTTCTCAGGAGGTAGTTTCCAATTGCAGTTCAATGTCTTTGGATGGCACTTTTCTGACAGAAAATTGTAGCTGTGTTTACCCAAAATTAACAAAGTTCTGCAGCTTTAGTTTGCTTCATGGGATCCTGGCAATAGCTTGATGAAATGAAATGATTCCATAGACAACATATTTTTGTTTTTAAAAGTTGGGTTTTTAAAAATTCAAGGTAAAACAATTCACACAAAAATAGACAAAAAAATGATATAGCAAAGAAAAGAAAAGTTTTTGTTTAAGAGAAGTTCTGTTTAAAGCTTATACGAGTTGTGGCAGAAAAGTAATGAGACTAATTTTTTATTTACCAAAGTTTTTATTTTTTTCAAACATCAATGTTATCCCCTTCAAAGTAGTTCCCTTGGGCAGCTACACACCAATGGAGGCGTTGTTCCCACTGTTGTTCAACCGGTATGGTCTTCAGCATGTCCATTACACTCTTTTGGATGTTTTGTAAAGTCCCGAAATGACGTCCTTTGAGGACATTTTTCAGTTTAGGAAAAAGGAAAAAGTCACAAGGACTGAGGTCAGGTGAATAAGGGGGCTGGGGAACCACAGGAATGCCTTTTGAGGTCAAAAATTCTGTTATGGAGAGGGCAGTGTGACATGGGGCGTTGTCATGATGGAGCATCCATTTGTCTGCAATGTCTGGTCTCACGCGAATGACCCTTTTTCTGAGCCTTTCAAGGACGTCTTTATAAAAAACTTGGTTGACAGTTTGTCCTGGAGGAACAAATTCTTTGTGGACGATTCCCCTTTTGTCAAAAAAACAAATCAGCATTGATTTGATCTTCGATTTGCTCATTCGAGCTTTCTTCGGTTGAGGAGAGTTTGCAGTGTGCCACTCCTGACTTTGCCTCTTGGTCTCAGGATCGTATTCAAAAATCCATGATTCATCACCTGTGATCACACGACTAAAGAAATCTTGCTCATTAGCGATTCTGTCAAGAAGATCAAGACACTTGTTTTTTCGATTGTCCTTCTGCTCAATTGTGAGGTTTTTCGGCACCATTTTGGCACAGACCTTTCGCATGTGCAAATGTTCAGTCAAAATTTGATGAACGGTAAATCTGTTCAAATTTAATTGTTCACTCAACATTCTTAATGTTAAACGACGGTCTGATCTCACAAGAGTGTTCACATGTCCGATGTTTTCATTGGTTTTCGAAGTTGAAGGCCTCCCTGAACGGTGTTCATCTTCAACGTGTTTTCTGCCTTCCAAAAATGATTTGTGCCAGCGAAAAACTTGAGCTCGGGATAAAGAATGTTCCCCATAGGCCTGTTTTAACTTTTCAAACGTCACACTTGCCGATTCTCCAAGCTTAACACAAAATTTAATGGCACAATGTTGCTTCAAATTCCGCTGTTCCATTTTGCGTGACGCACAACCAAAAACACAACTTCGCTAATAGCAGTCACAAAAATCACGTAGTTAACGGAAGGAGTTGAAACTCACACTGAGCTATGGGAGGGTACTGATACACGTGCTCTATCAAGGACAACAGCGCAGCGTTGCCAGATCGCTTGCAGTGTTGCCAGTCTCATTACTTTTCTGCCACACCTCGTATATCTTGTTTCATTCTTTATGTTTGCTCATACTGTATGTCTATCCCATTTACAAACTGCTAATGGGTCTTTCAGTCCATGCTAGCTATGAGCCTATTCCAAAACACACTGACTTAATTAACACACTGTACTGCAGATATAGCTAAGAAAGTTCTATCTCATATTAACTTATAGGGAGTGAAAGGTTATATCATAAAGTATAGCTATGAAAGAAAATTATATTCTGTTCAGATTAAGCAAATACTAATATGACTTTAACTTACAGCATTAACTTTCTAAGATTGTCTTTTACAATAATGGACAGTGTAGAACTGAAAGTCATACAAAATAATATGGGCGGCACAGTGATGCAGTGGTAGCGCTGCTGCCTTGCAGTAAGCAGACCTAGGTTCACTTCCCAGGTCCTCCCTGCGTAGAGTTTGCATGTTCTCCCTGTGTCTGTGTGGGTGTCCTCCCACAGTCCAAAGACATGCAGGTAAGGTACATTGGCAGCCCTAAATTGTCCCTAGCATGTGCTTGGTATGTGGGTGTGTGTGTGCCTTGTGGTGGGCTGGCACCCTGCCCGGGGATTTGTTCCTGCCCTGTGCCCTGTGCTGGCTGGGATTGGCTACAGCAGACCTCCGTGATCCTGTGTTAGGATATAGCGGGTGGGGAAATGACTGACTGACAAAATAATCTTCTTTCTCTTCTTTCAGCTGCTCCTGTTAGGGGTTGCCAAAGAGAATCATCTTGTTCCATCTCTTTCTGTCCTCTGCATCATGCTCTATTACACCCATCACTTTCATGTCCTTTCCCACCACATCCATAAACCTTCTCTTAGGCCTTCCTCTTTTCCTCTTTCCTGGCAGCTTCTCCAAACTGTCCAACCTGAGCCTTCCCTTTAATGTACTCATTTCTAATTCTGTCCATCCTTGTTACACCCAATTCAAATCTTAGTATCATTAACTCTGCCATCTCCAGCTCTTTCTCCTGCTTTCTGGTCATTGCCACCGTCTCCAACCCATATAATAAAGCTGGTCTCACTACCATACTGTAGATATTCCCTTTCACTCTTGCTGATACCAGTCTGTCACAAATTACTCCTGATACTCTTCTCCACCCATTCCACCCTGCCTGCACTCTCTTTTTCACCTCTCTTCCACAATCTCCATTAGTTTGTACTGTTGATCCCAAGTATTTAAATTCATCCACCTTTGCCAGCTCTACTCCCTGCATCCTCACCATTCCACTGAATTCCCTTTCATTCACACACATGTATTCTGTCTTGTTCCTACTGACCTTCATTCCTCTCTTCTCTAGAGCATATCGCCACCTCTCCAGGGTCTCCTCAACCTGATCTCTACTCTCGCTACAGATCACAATGTCATCAACAAACATCATAGTCCAAGGGGACTAACCTGCTGCACATATTTCCCATCTTGGTCCCTCTGTCTAGCCAATTGGTACAGGTCTTTTTCTCCCTCCTTAGTGTCCAACCTCTCAAACAACTCATCATACACCTTTTCTTTAGCCTTCGCCACCTCTCTCTTCACCGTGCGCCTTAACTCCTTGTACTCTTGTCTACTTTCTACATCTCTCTGACTATCCCACATCTTTTTCGCCATCCTCTACCTCTGTATACTCTCTTGTACTTCCCCATTCCACCAACAGATTTTCTTTTCCTCCTTCCTCTGTCCAGATGTCACGCCAAGCACCCTTCTTTCTGTCACCCTTATTACGTCTGCTGTAGTTGCCCAGCTGTCTGGTAAATCTTCACTGCCACCCATAACCTGTCTTACCTCCTCCCTAAACTCAACCTTGCAATCTTCCTTTTTCAGCTTCCACCATTTGATCCTTGGCTCTGCCCTCACTCTCCTCCTCATTTTGATGTACAAAGTCATCCCACAGACCACCATCCTATGCTGTCTAACTACACTCTTCCCTGCCACCACTTTGCAGTCTTTAATCTCCTTCAGATTGACTCTTCTGCAGAGGATATAATCTACTTGTGTGCATCTTCTTCCTCTCTTGTACATCACCCTGTGTTCCTCCATTTTCCTAAAATATGTATTCACCACATCCATGCTCATCCTTTTCACAAATCCACTGTCATCTGACCTTCTTCATTCCTCTCCTTGATACCATACCCACCCATCACCTCCTCGTCTCCTCTGTTTCCTTCACCAACATGTCCATTGAAATCCGCTCCAGTCACCACTTTCTGTCCCTTGGGTACATTGTCCATCACTTCATCCAACTCACTTCAGAAATCTTCTTTCTCATCCATCACACACCTAACTTGCGGGGCATATGTACTAACAGCATTCATCATCACACCTCCAATTTCCAGCTTCATAATCATTTCTCTGTCTGAACCTCTTTTCACTTCCAAAACACTCTTGATATACTGTTCCTTCAGAATAACCCCTACCCTATTTTTTCTCCCATCCATCTGGCTCTACTCCCATTCAATTTAGTCTTTTGCACGCACTATATATCAACCTTCCCTCTCTACATCATATCCGCTAACTCTCTCCCCTTACCAGTCATACTGCCAAAATTCAAAGTTCCTACCCTCAGTTCCACTCTCTTTACCTCTTTTTTCTGGACATGTTTCCCCCCTCTTGTTCTCCTTCTTCGGCCAACAGTAGCCCAATTTCCACCAGCACCCTGTTGGCTAACAGTACTGGTGGCAGTCATTCGTTAATGGAAATCCGGTATGGAAATATGTATTGTTGTCAGCATGTTGATTTGGCAAAATTTTACACCGGATGCCCTTCCTGACGTAACCTTTGCCATTTATCTGGGCTTGGGACTGGCACGAAGAAACACACTGGTTTGTGCACCCCCCATAAATGTGGTACATTCAAAATAATAGTGGAACTAAAATTCCCCTTGGGGAGTAATAAAATGTATTAAAAAATACTAAAAGGGAAAAAAGTTGTCAACTTCCTCAGAGGTAGCATATCTTATTGATCATTAGGTTCATGATCTCTCAGACCATAACACTGTGCTATATTTCGTCTTTAACCTGGCATAGTACAGGATTGGAGGTGCTGCTTAGTTGCCTCAGTTATTAAACACAACTTACCTTGGTTGACCTGAAACTAAATGAAATAACTTTGGCTTGCCAAGCAAGGAAGATTTACTTGCTAAGATGGCTTTGTGAAATACCCCCCTGATCATCTACATTTGATTTCAATAGCTCTTAGTGTCGAGAGTCATCACCATTTTAGCATGATATGTAGTCTAGCCTTACAGGTATACTGAAGCTGGCCCAGTTGGTGCAATAAAATGGCCCTTCTGAGTAGGGAGAAGATGGTGAAAGGAAGAAATCAACACAAGTTGAAAGTGGCAAGAGAGATGTAGGAAGGAGGTGGTGCTGAGTTATGGAATTTTTAAGTACTTGCTTGTGGGCATATGTGAAAAAAATTCTACTGTTTACCTAACTAAGAATTTATAATTCTAATCAACCGCTGAGAAATGGAGACAGGAAAGGTTCATGAACCATGCCACAGAAAGAAAAGTGTGGTCTGGACACATCATGTCCAAGCAACATTGTAAGCTGCATGTTGAAGATGCCATTGGACTTTGAGGGTACTGTGGAAGAGAGGAAATTAACTATCTGAATTGTATTTTGAGAATAAAAATGTCAATGGAATACAAGACCTGCAAAGACAATGAATGAAGTAGCTGAGCACTTTTAGTGGAAGGAACTGTAAGAGGTCTGTTCTGGAAAAAAAACTTGAAGTATGATCATATGAGGGAAGATCGATAACCAACTCAATAAGCTTTTTTAAATGAAATTTGCAGTGAAGAAGAAGAAAAAGAAAATGTATTTAAATTTTTAAGACTATTTTGTGTAATATATTTTTGAGGTTTCATGTTAAAGTTTACATAGTTAAATATTTGCTAATGCATTGTTTTTGTTGCTTCAACATAAAAATTGCTGTTTGTTATTTTATGATTTGGAGTGTTTTATTTTCAGTTCTGAAGTAGGAATTAACAAAGGAGTTAGAATGAAAACAGTTTAATAAGGACTACACCAACTAACAGATGTCATTGATAATAACTTGTTAGTTTGGTTATCCTGTTACGTGTTCTGTATGTGTACATTGTTTTTCATTAACCAGGAGTAATGTTAATCATATTTTGAGATATGGGGAGGGTCAAAATGAAGATCAAAGTGCTTAAATCAATGTTGCACTACACAACGTATAGTCGTGAGGTATGTGAGACTTGCTGACTGTAGTTGCTGATCTTGTCACAACTGAAAATCACTGGCCATGTCAAATTTAGAGACTACGTGCCAACCTACCAGCAAAGTCATGCTCAACCCTTTTTGTGACAGCCAATAATGCTGTAAGAAAGGTTAAGAGGTATGCTGAATTTGGCTGCAATCTTGACCCTTTTTCCATTCTTTCATGGTACATAAAACATGAGACAATCAAATGAGCCTTTTTTCTGTTTTTGAGGTTCAAAAAACACCTGCATACCTTATTCTTGTTGCTGAATTTTATGCATTGATGAGCATTCATATTTTTACAGCTCTTGTGCATAGAGAGCCCACCCATATGATTAACAAACTAGAGCAAGTCCCAGTCTAGCTGTAGTAAGTCACTGGGTATGTCACACTACACAAATAACCTTCATGGGAGCGCACTGCTGACTGTCTCTGACTTTCTAAGATTATGTATGTTTGTAAATGAAGGCTATATCTGTTCAAACATGGTGCTAAAGGAAGGCAAAGCAGTCTATTATTTTTGTGATTTTTGTTTATAAATGTAGTTCATTGTTTAACTTATAACCATGCAGATTTATTGCAAATAAGATACTCAATGCTGAATGGAATCTCTACAGAGTTTTTAGCTACACATCTGATTTCACCAGAGGATTAGCGGTGCACACACATACCCCTCAGTGTGACCAGGGATGTAATCGTGCAGGAAGAGGTAATTGCAGCCAGAGTGCAAGCAACACTAGTGGCAGAAAGCAGAGTCATAGAGCTGGAACTCTTCTCTACTTCAGAAGACTGGCTTTCGACTATCACTAGCTAGATCACTATGCAATAAAATGGATGAGCTTCGATTACTTATAGGCCAGAAGTTTCCAAGCTTTTATTAGTTTGTAACCCCATCTTGAAATTTGAGCTTTTACTCAACCCCAGCTATTTGAAATATTGACATTCACTTCCTATTAAATACATTATTTCATGTTTTTTTCTATTTTTAAATATTTTCTCACAACCCCCTTAGAATATCAGGTGATCACAATTACGGTTGTGACCCCAAGGGCAGGAAACACTGTTATAGGCTCTGTAATTGACAATTCATTTGCTTCAGTGTTTTACTTTACTGAGGCTAGGCTGACTGATTTAATTTGTGAGGAGGCTGTCAACCTTCCTGGGTACAATATTTCTAGAGACGATTGATGTTATGACCAATGGAATAAACTTAAACGTGGCAGCCTTTCTTTATCAACAAGTCTTGGTGCACAGATGTTAAAGTGCTGGGAACAAGCTACTCACCTAATGTGGAATTTCAGACAATTAATTGCCAACCTTTTTACCTGCCTAGAGAAATCACATCTGTCTTTCTAATTGGAGTATGGCAGCACCTCAATCACATAGCACTATTGCAGTGCTGCTTTTAGCTGACCATGTCTTAGCTGCTGAGAATAAATATTTGGATTTCATAGATATTATCTTGGGTAACTTTAATAACTCCAACTTGGTATCTGAGCATCCCAAATACAAATAATGAAATGTGCAACCAGACAGGAGAAACTCCTTATCACTATTACAGCACTAACTGATAACAATAATAATAATAATAATACATTGCATTAGTAGAGCATTTTTCACAAATCCAAGTTTGTGTTACATACAGAGTTAAAAATAAATGACACAGAAGACAAACATTCATAGAAGAGGAAAGTCTTCAGTTGAGATTTAAAGGTGGAGGAGCAGTCTCGCAGAGAATGAGAAAGAGAGTTCCAGACTTGAGGGGCCATAGCACTGAAGGACCTGCATGCCAGGGTGGAGAGTCTAGTGCGTGGTACAGTAAGGAGATTACTGCTTGAGGAATAGAGAGAGCAACAAGTAGTGTATGGAGCTATGAACTGAGTGAGGTAGAGGGGGGCAAGGTTATATGGGGCTTTGAAAGTGAGAAGCAGAATCTTGGATTTAATCCTTGATGGAACTGGTAACCAGTGAAACTGAGAGAGAACAGGGGAGATGTGAGCAGAACGCTTTGTGTGGGTGAGGACTCTAGCTGCAGAGTTCTGAATTGACTGTAGCTTCTGTATAGATTTTGCAGGAAGGCCACTGAAGAAGGAATTACAGTAATCAATACGAGACATTATGAAACATTGAACCAGAGTATGAGCATCATTTAAGGACAAAAATGTATGGAGTCGAGCACTGTTACGGAGATGACAGAATGAAGTTTTAGACAGAGACCTAATGTGTAACTCAAAGTTAAGTGATGAATCAAACAAAACACCAAGATTTCTGACAACAGGAGCAGGTTTGACAAGTGTGTCATCAAAAGAAACAGAGAAGTTGGATGCCTTAGAAAGTTGGAAGTTTGGGCCTTCCAGTAACACTTCAACTTTATTGCCATTAAGTTTGATAAAGTTATTTGCCATCCATAGCTTAAGATCAGTGATGCAGTTAGTAGGGAAGTGTGTACTAAAATATAACTGTATATCATCTGCGTAGCAGTGGAAGTTAAGCCCATGTCTGAGAATAATCTGAACCAAAGGAAGGATATAAAGTAGAAAGTGTAATGGCCCAAAGACTGAACCCTGACACCACACGACACAGGTGAGGTGAAGGATTTATATCGGCTGAGTGTGACAAATTGTTGCCTGTTAGAAAGATATGATGTGAGCCATTATCACTCTATGAGCCCTTTTGTAAACTCTGGCTGTGCTCTGATATTTCTTGTCCCTTCATAAAGACAGAAATGGTAATCCTCTAAACTAGAAATAAAAACGGCACATAAGTGGACTAGTGAAGCTGTATAGAGCTGTATGGATTCTATTCTCTGGGAGGTATTCAGATAACTCTAATGGATTAGATGAGTACACAGACATGGTTACTTCTTACATAAGTTTTTGTCAGGAAACCTATATTAGGAGGGAAACAATTATAAAATACTTGCTGTGTAAGCCAGTACTGTAAAAAGCCCAGGGTCCTAGAAACTATTGAAACTGTCAGAAAAAAACTGAAATGTAGAGATGTTTGGTAATTGAAAGGAACAACTCTGGGCATCTCTCTCCTAGGAGGATTCATTTTGCCAAAATGCTGGCCTTGCTTATGCATTAGTGGCGGAAGGAAAAGTAAATGGGATACTGTTTTGCCGATGTCAGCAGCAAAGCGACTTTGTCTTTCTTCTGAGGTTTCAGTTTGCTGAAGTGCTGGCCCCACTTGTGTTATTAGCGGCTAAGCGAGTTTTCTGTTTCCTCAAAGGTGAAGTCCTTACCCCGAATCCACCTCTCACCTCCAGACCGGACAGACAGATGCATGCATTTCCACACTTAGACGTTTATATATAAGATGTCAGAGATGGCTGGGGTGGCGACCCGGCCGGGACGTCCAGGAGGACCGGAGGAGGGCTTAGGCTTTCCCCAGACCAAGTGGGGGTGACCGCCCTGGTTCCTTTCGGGGCCACAGGTACAGAGCTTTGAAGCTCTATCCTGTAGGGGCCCGTGGTCACCGCCAGGGAGCGCTCCTGTGCCTTTGGAGCCCTGGACCTCAGCACTTCCGCCACACCCAGAAGTGCTGGGGGGAAGAGGAGCAAGGACACCCGGAGTGCTTCTGGGGCTGCAGCCGGCACTTCCGCCACACTGGGGTGTGTTGGTGGGAGATTGCCAGAGCACACCTGGAGCACATCCAGGTACTTATAAAAGGGGCCGCCTCCCTTCATGTGATGGGTGGAGTCGGGAGTGTAGAGGACAAGGTCTTAGGAGTAGGCAAAGAAGCAACCTGAAGAAAGAAAGGAAGGCAGTGTGTTGTGGCCAGGACTTTGGGGGACTTTTGGGGTTGCTGCACTGTAAATAATGGACTACAATAAACGTGTCTTGGGTGACATTGACGTGTCCGCCTGTGTGTGTCCGGGCCGGCTTCCACAAAGATAATAATGACAAACCATGTTTTTCTAAAAATCTGAAAAAAGTTAAGAAAAACTAAAGAGGAAGCTTACAAAGGGAGCTAAAATGTTTACAAAGAGGCCAAATATACCTAGACAAAGCTATTAAGGATACCCAAAGCAAACCTGAGGACAAGCTGGAAAAGAGTTTCTCCACAAATACAGTTAGGTCCATAAATATTTTGAAATGAAGGGATTGTGTTAAAAAAAAATTCTTTAGTTGCCTCACATTTTTATGCAATCGTTTTGTTCACTTCACTGAGTTAAAGCTGAAAGTCTGCACTTCAACTGCATCTGAGTTGTTTCATTTAAAATTCATTGTGGTAATGTACAGAACCAAAATTAGAACAAAGTTGTCTCTGTCCAAATATTTATGGACCTAACTGGAACTGTTTGGCTGCCTGGAATGCTTTAAAAGTGCTCCCTGGTTACATATACAAACCATTCACCCCACCCCATCATCATCCCCACCCATAGCTACAATGAGCAGTTGAACAGTTTTTTATTAAATATTTGAAAACCAACCACCCACCACTCAGGGCATCAGTCCACCTGATGTATCTCTCCTACAGTTCAACTGCACCACTCCTCTTGGCAATTCCAAAAATGAAGTCCAGTTAGTCTTCTGGAGACAGAACTGCCCTAAAGCTCCTGGTCCAGATAACATATTTTCATCCACACTAAAGCATTGTTCTGATCAGTTAGCCCCAATATTTACAGAAACTTTCACTCAGCTGTTGACTTAATGCAAAGTCCCTGCCTGTTTCAAAAAATCCACAAACATTTGTTTATCTCAGAAGTAAAACACTTAGTTTAAATTATTACAGTCTAGATGCACTGACCTCTACACTAATGAAGCCATTTGAATATCTGATTCTTCAGCATCTCAGATCTGTCTAACGTTATCAGTAACTAAAGGCAAGAACTAATAGTCATAGAAACAGTTTATTTCCTACTACAGTCACTATAGTTAAACACAGTCTCTGATTCTTCAGTCTCTTCCCGATTTCCATTCTCCAACATTCAATATAAATTATGTCAATTATTATAGCACTTACCTAATACATTACAGAGTGTTTACTGTATATAATGTTGTGATGATGTCATATATCATATACTGTGTTGTTTAATGCTATGCACCTTGTTATGTGAATGGATTGAACACCAAGAGAGGTTCCTAGTAACTATGCCTTGCAATAAAGTTCAGTTCAGATGTGGCATGGCCTTCAACTTCACACTTGAGAAGACAATGTATATGTGAACACAACAGTGATGTGGGAGCACCTGAAAAGAAAACACATTGACACACTTGGAGATAAATCTAGTAGCACTCTCAAAGTGAGCTTCTTCTTAGTAGCTCCAAATCCACATCAGTCAGTGCAAAATCCTAGTCATCAACAATAAGCATAACTTATTCCACAGAGTATTTGTTTTGACAACAGTGTCGGCCAGTATGAGATTCTGTACTGTAAAAAAGTGCATAACATTTACGTTATCAGGCTGTCTCTGCCACCGCAGATAAAATCAAACAATACACTCTAGGCAACTTTTATAGAAGTTTAACAATGGGTTTCTACTCTTCAACGTCAAGGTTTGTTGAGAAAAGCTTTGAAAGAACAAATCTAGACCTTATAATTTTCTGTGATACACTTTTTTGACAAATTAAATTTTAGAGCATGTTTGTACTGCTGTTATTAAGGACAGCATTATGCAAGCAATAATGCTTTTCATTTCTAAACCAATCCTTGTCCTTAAAGAAACATGGAACTTTTTAAAATCTTTGATTAGATAACAATCGATTAACAAAATATTTTAAGTTGCAGCTCTAGTTGTAATTGAAGTTATTCTCTGATTGAAAACTACCGAAAACCTAAAAACCCCATTTGTTTTGGTAACACTTTGTACACATACCACAAACTAAGTGAACTGCAGAATGTTACAAGTGTTTGTTGTGGACAGCAGTCATGAGGCGCTTTTCTACTGCATAGTACGGCACGACACGGTTCAGTTCAGCTCACTTTTGGGGGGTTTTCCACTGGGAACAGTACCTGGTACCTGGTCCTTTTTTTAGTACCACCTCAGCCGAGGTTCCAAGCGCGCCGAACCGTTACCAAAACGTGACATGTAAACTCTGCTGGTCACTGATTGGCCGGAGAAAATCGTCATTACTGCGTCACTGAACTTACGACACGAGACACAACAGACCCGCTAGATTTTTAGCACAGCCAGCGAAGGTTCGGACGCACCATTTTTGTTTTAACCAAAAATGGCTGTTTCGTGGTCTATTGAGGAAGTACAGACGTTCCTCTCATTGGTAGCCGAGGAGCGGATCCAGCGAGAGCTGGATGGGGCGACGCGGAATGAAAAAGTTTTTCAAGAGGTCGCTAAGCTCTTGGGCGCAAACCGCTACCATCGGACTTACAAACAGTGTAGGGACAAGTTAAAAAAAATGTCACGGCAGTAGAGGCGGCGCAACTATAACGACACGTGAATAATCCCGCCCACTCTAAAGCGGTACTAAACTGCAGTCGAAACGCAAACCGAGCCGAACTGAGCCGAACCAAGGTGAGCTGTACTGAACCGTGCTGTGCCGTACTATGCAGTGGAAAAGCGCCAATGGTTGCCAGTCTTGGCTTTGTGAGCCACAGCTCTTTATAATTATCATTATTTTCTGTTTCATATTTAGACATAGCAGCTAAATGCTCAGACAAGTTAATGTGACTAATGAGACATTCAATAGCATTTAGACATGAAACAAATAAAAACACATTAAATCAGGGGTGTCAAACTCCATGCCAGTAGGGCCACGGTGGCTGCAGGTTTTCATTGTAACCCTTTTCCTAATCAGTGACCAGTTTTCACTGCTAATTTTTTTCTTTTCCCTTCATTTTAATAGCTCTGTTCTTAAGGATTCAGTCCTCTGACTTTATTCATTTCTTCATTAAAATAACAGCCAAACACAAATGAGATGTGAAACAAGCCAACAGATGACCAGCTAAATTGGGTCTTCAAACTCCAACCAATTTCACTCCAACCAGTTTCTTAATGAGATGGCAATTTTTGCTGTTAATTAAGCCTATTATTTAATTCTGTGGCATATTGCTGCTCTCATTCTACCACAGCAGACATTTCCAAAAACTGCTAATTTTCTGTTTTTTCTAAGAACACAGTCAAAATGTTTTGGTGAGCTGAGAGATCAATCTTACTGAGACCTTCACTTTTCTTTATTTTCAGATGTTGAGTGATGGGCACAAATGAGCTGGTCATGTGGTGGATTGTTTTGTTTCTCATTATTGTTTGGCTGCTAATTATGGAAAAAGAAACAACAAAGGGGCCTGAGTCAAGTTAATTAAAACTAAAAAATAAGTTAATTAGCAGCAAAAACTGGTCACTAATTAAGAAGATGGTTAGAATGAAAACCTGCAGGCACAGTGGCTCTCCGGGACCAAAGTTTGACATCTGTGCATTAAATTATTACCAAAGACACAACCTAATAACCAGTACAGTTAACACTGTTATTTCTAATGAAGTTAAACGTTGCAAAGAACCTGAGAAAAAGAAATGTTCTTTTGACCTTCTATGCATTTCTCTGTGTTTTGAAGTGATAGGAAAATGCAATTGTTATGTTGTATCATTCCACCTGCTGAGTCTTTTTCCAATACAAGAACCTTTACTCAGAATACCGGGAATCAAAAAACACAATGAAAAACAATAATCACAACTGAAAAGAAAAAAAAACTGATTTATGGCCTACTTGAATTCAAAGTGAATACCACTAAAGGGATTGAGAGTTTTTAGCCACTGAGGAATAACTTGAAAGTGTGATCACTACACTATTTATACGTAACAAAAGGTGATGTCAAAGATGTGATGGTCCCAATCGCATGATCAAAGCTAATGTATTGCAGGATCGGGAAAAAATAAAATTAACTTTTATATTTTGGCTAAACATGCAAAATAAACATCAGGAAACAGATTCTGCATGTATAAAATAAATTACTGCATAAAGGTGTGTGAATATTACATGTTTATAATACTTTTATTTGCATTAAGAAAAATGTAATGTATTTTGAAGCAAGGATGTAGGCAATCTATATCCATACATGTGAAACCTTTAAAGTCCAGATCAGGGATTATACCAGGAAGAGAATCTATCCTGACAGCATTAGGTACATAGTAGAAGCCACTCTTTGCTTTCCACTCTTTTGTAACACTTCGCTCCAATAGATTATTTTGGCCCATCATAATGCCTCCAAGTCCTGGTTCTGCATATTTTATACAATGAATGGCCCCAGACCTTTACACAAAATGCAACATTAGGGAAAGAGAACCTGAGTGAAATACCATAATTGTTTTTTTTAATAATTATGTTATTTATTCAAGGATCAAGTTATCTAATGCTCCTATCACCCATGTGAAAAACTAATTGATTCCATAGCTTCACTGCTTTGTTGCAGAAAGAACATTTAGCAGTAATAATCACAACTACAGTAAATGCCTTCTCTAATTTGATATATGACCATCTGTTTACAAAATTTTAACCTACTCTTCTTTACAGAGCTGCTTTTAACTCCAACACATTGATAGGCGTGTGAGTATGAACAGCTCACTACAGGTCCTGCCATAGTATCACTATTGGGTTCAAGTGAGGACTTTGACTGGGACACTCGAAAACTTTTAATTTTTTCTTTTGTCTGAGCCATTCAGTGGAAGACTTGCTTTTGTGCATGGATCATTGTCCTGCTGTCCAATTATGATTGAATTTCAGGTCCTAGACAGATGACCAGAAATGGCACAACTTTCAATTTGTAGAACTCTCACACTAGTGGCGAATGGGCCCTAACTCCAAAAAAACAAACAAACAAAAAAAACACACATTTAGCATTTGGCTGCATTCAGTTTTGGATGTTGCTGTTGACATATTAAAAAAGTAAGCTTGTCTGAACAAGTGCAATAAACATGCTTAAGCATACATTCATACTGCAGCTGAAAGTGAATCTGTTCTGATTTTTTTTTATTTTTTGAATGCTCAAATTATTTTTGGCAGTAATTCAGATCTGATATTGTAGAGATCTGTTTTCTGAATGTGCACTGTCAGCACAAAAGAAATAAAAACAATAGTGTCCTGCATGCAACCTAAAAGACAAATGCTGGTACACTACTTAAAGTTACTTCATTTCAGGATGTCTACAATTTCATCAGCTCACAATTATTTTTGCATTTTCTTCAGGTACACCTTTATGCTTGTGACCGAGTCTCATTACACAGTGCACATTCATAAGTACTAATCATGTAATAACTACCGTTCAACTATAAAAGCACAGCCAACATAGACCACTACAAAACTACTGTGCCATTGACATAATAATGTACATCCATCCATCCATCTATTTTCTAACCTGCTGAATCCGAACACAGAGTCACGGGGGGGGCGCCAACCCACCGCAGGACACACACACACCAAGCACACACTAGGGACAATTTAGAATCGCCAATCCACCTACCCTGCATGTCTTTGGACTGTGGGAGGAAACTGGAGCAGCTGGAGGAAACCCACGCAGACACGGGGAGAACATGCAAACTCCAAAATGTACATTTTGAAGCTAAAGTGTTTTTATTTACTTATTTCTGTTCAAATACTGCATATCATTTTTTTCTACCTGAGCCTGGGGCTGACAGGTCACATAGCAAATCTTTATTAATAGGACTGTGGTTATAGTCAGTGGGAAGGGAAGCCTTTTCTATCAAGCTCACCACCTTATGTGATCTACGCAGTGGATGGAACTGGTAGCATTTTATCAGCTCCTGTTGTGGAGAAATGTTCCATCTTCAGAAAGGCAGTCAGAATTTAGACTTTATTGCATAGCATAGGAAACAACTGCAGGGTACATAAAGCTGTCTCAGTTCATTAAATGAGCCTGGTGGTTTGGGCAGGGTTCATTTTTATTTCAGTTCTAATCACAAAACATCTCCGTTTCGTACATATTTCTCATCATATAATGACTTTGTGCTGTACCTGTTTTCAAAACAATTACCTTGCCTGTAAAATTCTTTCCCCCAATAATCATCAATCTTTTCATAACAATCATTAGGTCTCAAAAGACATGCTTGCTCTCTGGCCCGGATATAACCATCACCTAATCATGTTTTATATTCCTCACATTCTCCCATTCCTAATCTAGAGCTAATAAAAATTGGAGGCCCTTTAATTGATCAGTCTTCATCATTAAGTTGGAACCAAGGTGACCCCCATATGAGAAATTGAAATGTTCAATTAATAATTGCTTGTTGCATCAGCATCGGTAAGACAAAAATCCTAGGCAGCTGTACTGGCAAGTGCAGCTCTGATAAGGGCTGAGCTGCTAGAGCTGAATGCAAAGGGCTGTTTTAATAATCAGCTCTTAAACTCTTGTGAAGCTCAATTTTAGCTAACACAACGCAGCTTGGTTTTAAGTTGATCACCTACAATATTCATAAGCCTTAAAAATATACAGTTATGAAATTTAAAATTTTTATATGTTTAAAGTGTTTATGCGCTAGCATGCAAGTTTACTTAGTTTTCTTTAAGTTTAAAAGCCTTGAAGGTTTGCAGAAACTTGTTTGGTCTTTAAACAGCCAAAAGGCCCAGCAGAGCCGCCATGTCTTGTGAACAAATTTAACATTTCATAAAAGAAAGAAACATGCTCTAACAGGACAATTCAGTAATGTGGCAGGAGAAAAGCTGTTCATTATATCTTTTAATTACTCCTCTGCAAAATGCCTTGGAGGGAACATTCTTCAAAAGCAGTCTGTTACAGTATTGTCAGAATGGTCAGAGAAACAGAATATAGGTTCATTTTATAAACTGTTGAATTTACATACAGTGTCAAACAATGCATACATTTTACTCTGGTTGGTTCACTGGTTTACACCCAAATGATTTATATAAAAGAAAATTCTATTATATTATATTCTGGTTCTTCTCATCCCTTTTGAGATGAGCTACCACCTCTGAAATTTCTGTGCATATAACAATTTTTCATTCTTGTTTATAGGACATCTGCTGATTTCTTAGTCATCACTAAGTCAACCTTCAGTGTATTTTGTATATTATATCAAACTTTATTCTGGTACATTCTTAATTTACTTGACCATCTCAATATTTTCCTAAACCAATTTTTATATTTCAGTGTACATTTTGTTGTTCACTTGACCATTATCTGGTTTCCTGGTGTGTTTCAGGAACAGGTTTCTGATATTTTTAAGCCTTTATGCTATTTCTTTAAGATGAATGATATGTTACCCTAAATTATTCTTCCAAAGCTTGTTTACTCAGCTCCCTAAAAATGACAGCATTCTTGGTTCATAGTAAAAAAGGTAAGTGAAAAGCAAGCAGGCCACATTAAAAACAAAAACAGTGGCTTGTAAAATAATAGTACCTGTCTAAGCCACTTAAAAAGATGTCAAGCAACTTTTTTTAATAGTCAATAGTTCTAAAACCAATAAAAAGGCATATTGATCCTTGATTTAAACCTCAACACTCCCTCTCCCCATGATTTAAATTTAAACATAATCTTTGGTAGATTGGCAATGGCTTGTTATTCTAGGGTGTTTTTGAGCAACAATTAATAATTTTTTGCATTTCTATAGCGCTTTTCTCACTACTCAAAGCACTCAACAATTGCAGGTTAAGGGCCTTGCCTAAGGCCCAACAGAGCAGAGTCCCTTGTGGCATTTATGGGAATCTAACTGGCAACCTTACAATTTCCAGTGCAGATCCTTAGCCTCAGAGCCACCACTCCGCTAATTTTAATTTGCAAGAAAATCAAAAAAGGAATAGTGATATTGTCGACTCTAGACAAGAGTCAAAACGTGACTGCCCCAAGATGGCATTGGAACAGTTTTTCAGCACTGCAAAGCAGAAGAAGTGGGTTCAGGAGGGTAAAAGCAGGAAGCGATGTCATTGAGGTTTACTCATCTGTTCTGCAGAAGGAAGAAGAGTGAAGGAATTGGGCAACATTGCCAGAGTGGAATTACCTTTGAATGAGTCCTGAAGTTATTCCCCATGTGCAGGTGTGTGGCACCACCTATAAGTTGCCTGGAATTTCACAAACCATGACTCAGCAGATTCTCAGTGTTTTGTTTAGATTAAAAAAGTGTAAAATTTATTTCTGTTTTCAAAATGTAAATCTATATTTTAGGGTGGCTTTTTAGAGGTCTAATGAGGGGACCCTTTGGCTCTGGAGGACATCCTGCATTGTTGGTGTTTAAATCACAGTTATTCCTTGGAATAATATGGTAAAGAGAAGCGTCTAACATTCCTTAAATCATGACAAGTCTTCCAGGTCCTCAGGCAACAAAGCATTCCCTCATAATCATACTACTGCCCCCATGTTTTATTTTAGGTATGATGTTCTTACTGTCAAACTCTGGATTAGTATTTACACAAGACATAGTGGGGCCTGTGTCTTTTTGAATTGTCTGTTTATAGAATATTACTCCGAAAGGCTTGAGGATTGTCCAGGTTTTAATTGCAAACATGAGATGAGCACTAATTTTGCTTTTGGGTAGCAGAGGTTTCAAACTTGCTAATTTCTCCAGAATGCCATTTCATGCCATAACATCTCATGAAGTCATGCACACTGAACTTATCTGGGGCTAGAGAACCCCGTGGTTCCTTGGATATTTAATTAGGACCCTCCCTCTTTGATTTCTTGAATGAGCCTTTGCTGTGTCCTTCGTGTAGTTTTTGCAAGCTAGCCTATCCAGGGAACAATCACCACCATTTTAACTTTTTATCCATTTGCACATAATGGTACTCACTGTTACCCTTTGATTGAGGTATAGTGTTCTTGTAGAAAACTTGTGGTAAATTCTGCACTCTTCATGGTAATGATCAGCTTCTGGTGGGGTTTAGATTCAACAGGCCTGGCTGCAGTTAAGTGTCTGGCTGTGTTCGTTTAATTATCAAATGTCAGCTGTTTGAGTGCCTTACTAAGGGGGCGATTACCTTTTCACATGGGCAAGGCAATACAGGTGGAAGATAACTTTATTAATTAGACATACTAAGTATCAGTTTAGAAATGGTGTCATATGTCTGCTGCAGTATGTTTTGCATAATATTACATTTTGTTTAAAGATCTGAAGCCATTTATGGTGACAGTGCAGACTCAGGGAGAACATACACACTCCTCACAGGCTAGTGACTGATGTTGCAGTCATCCAAATTGATTTGGATCATTTGGTTTAGTTCATTGAAAATATCCATGTGATTTACTCAATGGTTTATTAATTGCATTCAATACTATTTTTTTCCCAGATCTACAGTATTTTTACTCATAAACAAGAAATTTGATGGAGATAAATATCAAGTGTACAATAATTAAGTTACATAAAAGAATATTCCTTTGAAATATACTTTGAAAGAGAACTTGTGATAATTTTGATTTATTGACAGTTGCATAACTGCTGAATGAGGTGCCATAAATATGCAATAAAAAGCATGCACTTTACAATTAAATGAAGTTCATAAGTCAGCTGTTTGGATATAAATGACTGACACAGTCTGTTAGTGGTTAAAATCTTATCCAGACTCTAACTGAGACACTGTTGTGGTCTTGGGAGACATCACCACTCAGTGTTGCTCCCTCTGTTATTGAAAAGAGAGATGGCAAATGTTTCTGGAGCATCACCTTTTTCTGGATATCTGATTGTTTTCACATTGCTCCTCCAATTTATTGTATTATAAGTAGGGCTGGGAGGTATACTGGTTCATACTGAAAATCACTTTTTATTTTTGTTATATGGATTTTTCTTATACCGTAACACAGGTTTAAATTGCCTAAGCAACGTTCGGAACGTGGTGCAGCGGGAAACTGTTTAAGGGGGACCTTTTTCACTGCTACACCGCTAAACACATACAACAGAGCATAGACATAGAATTACTAGACGCCCCATGACCAGCAGCATTGTATGTCAACGTCGCCGCCATATTGAGAGTGGCACTGCTGTGGAGTGAAGTGATGGGTAAAGATACCTCACGAATGTGCTGCTTGGGATTGTACAAAACGCTGTACACTCTAAACCAGATCCTGGGGGATTACATTTCATAGGTAAGGCTGAACAATTGCTTTTGTTATATTTGGCCATTAGAAAATCCCATTTTATAATCTTAGCACTCAAGGTCTAAAAATCTTATGATTCTTATATCCTGCCTTGAACAGTATGTAGGCATCCAAGGTAATGCCCTGAAATTTGGTTTAAATTTTATCTAAGAAAAAGGAGCATTTCTATTCATTTGGGTGAGTTCTCATCCTCTGTAGCTCCTCTTACTTTTGGAGTTTCACAGGGTTCCATCGTTGGACCAGCTTTTTGATAGGCATGTTACCTTTAGGCTCCATTGTTAACAAGTATGGCTTCTCTATACTGATGACACTTAAATATATGCGTGCTTGAATGATATTAAAATCTGGATGGCAATGCATCTTCTTAAACTAAATGATAATAAAACTGTGATCATGGTGTCCAAAAGTTAAGAAAGTTTGAGTGTCTCTGATGTTGCTCTTGGACCCCTTGCCATATACAGTATGTATCATAAAGCTTCAGTTAGTCCAGGTGTGATTTGTGACAGTTCATTCATACTTGACAAACAGATAAATTGTGAGGTTAAATGAGGCTTTTTCCAGCTGAGACTTTAAGGTAAAGGCTTTTCTTTCTTTCAGTGATCTTGAAAAGGCCATCTAAGCTTTTACAACATCTCATTTGGACTATTGCAGTTCTTTGTATGTAGGTGTTGGTCAGGCCCTGTTACGACACCTATAACTATTCCACAACTTTGCTGTTCGCTTATTAAATGGCCCTCATAAGTGTGACCATATTTCACCAATACTGACCTCGCTTCATTGGCTTCTGGTCCATTTCAGAATTGATTTTAAAATTCTATTTCTTGTTTTCAAATGTTTGGATGGATCAGCCCCATCTTGCCTCTTGGAACCTCTTCACTTGTATGTGCCAACAAGTCCAATGCTCTTAGTTGTGCCGAGGTCGAGGCTGAAGCAAAGGAGGAATCGGGTGTTTGCAGTGGCTGCTTCTTTTCTCTGAAATGGCTCACCTTATTTTGTTAGGCTTAACAATTAACAGTCTGCATCTGAAACAAGCATTAAATCTTTTTATACATTTTATTCACTATACCATAGGCATTGTAAGCCAGCATCAACAAAATGTAATTCATCTTTCTTATGGAAGTTTATAAAATGATGTGTCTGTACCTGCTCATCAGTGCCCTGTGCTGGATGTTGGAGAAGGGTAGCTGATGTTTCTTCTAAAAGAAAAGATCTGAAACCTGCATGAACACAGTGCTATGGAACAGAATAGCAAGACTTTTTTTTTTCATTTCAGGTATAGTGCCAAGTCTTTACTCTTCTCATTAATGGCCCAATAAAGTCTAAACCTGAAAACAGAGAAAATAATATTTACCTAAGGAAATATTAAAAATGAAGCAAAAGAATAAGCACAATAAATGACCCTGTCCTGGCTGTCCATTATTTCTGTACCTTCTAATTTTTTGTTTGGTTCTTGGCCTTCATTTAGAAAGGCGTTTGCTTGCTCAGTCCGATGTGAGCAGTTACTTCAGTGATTTCAAAAAGAAGCACTAAGTTTATAATGGTAAACATTTTGACTATTTGTCTTTGATTTACAATATGGCTAAGTATATTTGTCACATTACCACAGAAGTGAATAAAAGTTATTAAAGGAAATTTAAATTTCATTTACCCCTTGGGGCTAGAGTTCTCAGGTAACATTCTACACCAGCGCTTCCTCAAAGCCGGCATGTCATTCTAAAGAGGCCTGAGCAGAGTTGCATTGTTAAAAGGAGTTTAATGTTACAAAAATATTTATGCAAACCATTATAAACATACATTTAAAATATCTGGATTTTGAAAGGTAGGCATTTCTGGAACTTTAAAACCACTATGGACAGTATGCTGAAATGTAAAAAAATATATATATAAAAAAATAAATTAAACATAGCACAAATATCCAACACAAATTGTAGAAGGTGACAAAAATGGGAACCAGCAACCAGATATAATCCTCCCTCTACAAATACTACAATGAAAGAAGAGAGACACCACAAAATGGTCCTTTGGAAACCTGGACACAACGTTAAATACAGACATACAAAAAAAGATAGTTACAATATGAAATGGTCATACTATCAACATGGAAATTCCACAGTCATAGCTATTCATCTGACTTGGAAGGCCATAATACTTCCATCCATCCATTATTCAACCCACTATATCCTAACTGCAGGGTCACGAGGGTCTGCTGGAGCCAATCCCAGTCAACACAGGGCGCAAGGCAGGAAACAAACCCCGAGTAGGGCAGCAGCCCACCGCAGGGTGCGCATACACACACAACACACACTCCAAGCACATACTAGGGAGGCCCTAATACAAGGGGTAAAAAAAATTAATCAAAGAAAAATATTAAATACTGACATACAGTAAACTGTTGACAATGACTTTTAAACAAAAACAACAATGGAATTGGCCACTTGGGACACACCCTGTGTTACATCTGTAAATAGTAAAACCTGCCAAACAACGGAAAATACTCAGCTTTTTAAACTGTATTTAAAAAAATTCCAGTTCAGAAATCTAAATGTCAGTATTGTTTGCAAGCACAAATTCCTGGCATACATACACTACCTGCATACTTGACAATGTGGTCTTCATGACTGTGAAGGCAGGCAGCAGGATGCTGTAGTTTCTTTGCTTTTTACAAAGAGGGCACTTGGATTCATTTGGATATTTAATCAATGTAATCAAAATTGGTTTTATATTTTCTGCCTTTATGGAGAAATGTGACTGTGGAAATCAAGACAAAAATAATAAGTAATACTAATTTGGCAGAAACCGCTAACTTGCTTTTATAAATAGCTAACTTAACTACAGAAAAATCAAGTTAAATAAATAATAATAATAATAATAATAATATTTAGCAAACGTTAATGACGACGATAAACATAAATACCTTTCAATATTGTACACTAACATTGCAGATTCTCTACATAACATCTCATAAATAAGTGAAAAAGTTAATATAGATGAAATAATATTGCAAATATTAAAAAGAAATAATACAATAGGTAAAAAATAATTAAAACGATATGCTTAAAAATGGGATATGTCAGTAATGACGATAAACAGAGAACATTTGGATTCTCTATACAGTATATAATCATACATCTCATTAGTTTTGTTTAATAGATCTAAAGTTTCTTTAAATACGCTGAGCTTTTTATTCTGTGAGTGCATACCTGGTTCTGTTGTGCCATTGTTCAATGTCGGAAAACGTTTTCAGCTCCTTTTCTTTTTCGAATTGGAAAAACTGTACAGCAGCTCTTCTCTTTCTCTTTCTACAGACTGTGGGCGGTCGTGGAGCGGACTGTGGAAGGCCAGGGGCGTGGAAGGCCGAGTCTGCGACCTGCAGCCAGACCCTTCTCATGCAACTGAGTACATGCGGTAGTGGAGGTATTGCACAGTTAAAATGGACAGAGAACATTCCAAAACTGAAGCTGTAGCAGATGATAAAGTTGAACATGATGACACAGGAGAACTTTTGTTGGAAAAAGGAGCCATGTCTGTTGTCTGGAGATACTTTGGATTTAAAAGGTCGGATGTGGACCATTATGTTCAAATGTGTGAATACTGTTTCTATACTACTGGATAATACTGCAAGCCAAGTTGTACTTGTTTTATCAATACTGTGTAATGTACCTGGGTACTGTGTAATAGTGTGACGACATGTTGACTTTATTCTCGACATTTCTACTTTACTCTCGCTGTTTGTAGAGGTTAAAGTCGACATGTTGACTTTATTCTCGTAATTTGTTATTAAAGTAAAACATCGTAAACTAAACTTCATCTTAAAATGAATATTTCATTTACTAGATTTTCTCAAACCCCATCATAAGTTATGTAGCACATTAAATGCTTTGTGTTAAGTGTTCCCAGAGCCATGTTAATCGCTACTGCTTCTTAAACTGACTTCTTCTTGCACTAAGAGGAGGCTCTGGCAGCACACAGAATACATTAATTTCATGGTATTCCTGCTCCCTGAACATTTAGAATGCTAAGATAAATACTTGCTTTAATGCATTTCATCATAAAAATGATATCATGTATTAATCATGTGGGGGCACAGTGGCATGGAGGTTGCACTGCCCCCTCGCAGCAATGGAGTCCAGAGTGTTCCTTGCTTTGAATTTGCTTGTTTTTCTGGTGGGTTTACTCGGCGTGCTTCAGTTTTCTTTCAAAGTCATGTAGGATGTGGGATTTTGTTATGCTATACTAACCCTGCTAGTGTATGTATTGCTCGTATTCACCCTGCGATGTGTTGGCGCCCTGTTCAGGATTTGCTCTTGCCTCGCACACAATGCTTGCTGGAATGGGCGCAACCCTGAATGGACAGCATAATTAAACGTGTATAACGCAGATTTTTAAGTTCTGAACACTCCGTGGTCTAAGTTTATAACTAGTTTTAATTTCACACAGACATTTATCGTGTGGTGATTGGTTATGTGGAGAAAGAAAAAGGAAGGACAGGAACTGGGGGTTTAGTACGTCAGACAGACAGCATGCATGCAATAAAGAAAGCCCACTCAGAAGAACATCCATTGAATTCTGTGCTCGTGTCTTCGAACACCAGATCACAAACCCAACATTTATACAATATTTCAGTTAAACCTGTGCGATACCCATCCAGGTTTTTGGAGTCTCGTCACACCTGCCATAAAGTTTTCTACACTGAACGTAGACCTGGGGACCCCTTATTGCGAGGGAGCAGCACTACCGCCACACTACCGTGCATGTTTAATAGGTGCTTTAATGCATTTCATCATGAAAATGATATCAAGTATTTATCTTAGCATTCTAAATGTTCTGAGAGCAGGAATATCATGAAGTGAATGGATTCTATGTGGTGGTTGCTGCCTGCGCCTACTCAGTACATGAGGAAGTCAGTTTAAGAAGCACACACCGATTTAACATCTCAGGGAACACTTAACACAAAGCATTTAATGTGCTACATTAACTTATGATGGGGTTTGAGAAAATCTAGTAAATTAAACATTGATTTTAGAATGAAGTTTAATTTACGACATTCTATTTTAATTACAAAATAAACTATGAGAATAAAGTGGAAATGTCGAGAATAAAGTCGACATGTCGACTTTATTCTCGACATATAGTTTTTTTTTCTTCCCTGTGTCCGTATTTTTTTATACCACAAATAGCATTATAAATGCAAGTTACAATTTTCTTATTTATGTATATAGCTTAGCTTGAACCAAGGTCCATATTAATGCAGTTTGCCTTAATGATGGTTCAGTTGGTAAAGATGTCATCACCAAGTTGCACTTAATTTATTTTTATTTGGGTAATACTGTACTGTGTAATGCACCTGGGCTTGAAGTCTTGAAGTAATAGTATTATTACAGGAAGTTGCACTATTATTTATTTTATTGTTATTATTTATTAGTTTAAATATTGTGCAGTTTAATGATGGTAAAGTTGTTTAAAAAGTCACTTTAACGTGTCAATGGACAGAGATTGTTAACATTAACAGAAAGTGTAGTTGCTTTACAAAAAATATTTACTCTTTATTCCTTTTCTATGACATGTTAAGTGCAGTACAACTTTTGACAAGCACCTCTGGATATTTTACTAAGCCTAAATGCCTCTTTCGATGGTTGAAAATATGTTGTCAAAATTTTAGTTTAAGTTGTTTGTAAAATTTATTCAATAAAAAGGTTCTATATTTTGACTAAAACCGTCATGCAATGTGATTCCTTCTCTTCATTAGTGCCACCCCCTTGAAAACGATCACTTTATGGGGCCATGCAAACCTGTATTAATACTTGTGTGCACATTAAAATGTACAATTCTCATGACAGTGGAATAGATTATTCTTAGCCAGTCGACTGCAGTGGAAAATGTGGTTAACATCCACTCATGCATGGGAAAAAAATACCGTCCAATACCGTGAAACCGGCATAATTTTGAAAAATACCGTGATATAGAATTTTGGTCATACCGGCCAGCACTAATTGTAAGAATTACTTGTGAACACTTTTTCAAATCACTTCTCTTGTTTTTGTCTGCTGCCTTCTGACTCAGCGGTACAAGAAAAAACCCTACATACTGTATGATATACTGTTTGACTTGTCTTGATGTCTAACTATGCAGGATGTTATGCTCTTTGAGATCCCCCTCCCCTATTTTTGGCATTCTAGACCTAAAAAGCCCTACTTTATATTTTTTTTTTAAATTTTTTTTATTTTATTAATTTTATTACAATCCATACAAAGCAATCAAGTTTTTACAAAGAGAAAAATTAAGAACAGATCGATCCCCACCCCTGAGAGAGAGAGCAAGCCAAACGGCGTTAAATTTAAGGCTTGGAGACATACCTAAATTAATAAATTCTCTGTGCCTTTTGAACTTATTTTAAAATATTACTGATTAGATCCTGCCATGTTTTGAAAAAAGTCTGTACGGATCCTCTAACTGAGTATTTGATTTTTTCCAACTTCAAATAATATAACACATCGGTTTCCCACTGACTTAAAAGAGGAGAGTTTGGGTTCTTCCAGTTTATGAGAATAAGTCTACGTGCCAAAAGTGTAGTGAATGCAATCACAATTTGTTTGTCTTCCTCCGCTTTAAACCCATCTGGTAGAACACCAAACACAGCTGTTAATGGGTTTGGAGGGATTGTAAGTCCAAGGCTATCTGAAAGGTAATTAAAAATGTTTGTCCAGAATAATGTTAATTTGGTGCAGGACCAGAACATGTGACCTAGTGAGGCTGGGACTTGGTTACAACGTTCGCAGGTTGGATCATGCCCTGGGAACATTTTGGAGAGTTTTAGTCGAGACAGATGTGCTCGATATATAATTTTGAGCTGTATAATTGTATGCTTTGCGCATATGGAGCTCGAGTGAATTCTCTGCATTGCTACTTTCCACTCCTTTTCTGATATATTAATTGAAAGATCTTTTTCCCAGTGTCCTCTTGGATCTTTAAAAGGGAGGGATTGTAAAATGATTTTATATATTGTAGAGATGGAGTCTAAGTCCTTGAGATTGAGCAATATTTTTTCCAGCATGGATGAGGGTGCAAGATGAGGAAAATCTGGAAAGTTTTGTTTAACAAAGTTTCTGATTTGAAGATAGTGAAAGAAATGTGTAGCTGGAATGTTAAATTTGGAATGTAATTGCTCATAGGATGCAAAGACGTTGTCTATATAAAGATCTCTAAGCAAGTTAATTCCAATTTTTTTCCAAATATTAAAAACTGCATATGTTTGTGAGGGTTGAAAGAGGTGGTTCTCTTGCAGGGGTGCCACAGATAGAAGCTTCTCCGTCTTAAAATGCTTTCTACATTGGTTCCAGATTCTAAGTGAGTGGAGCACAATTGGGTTATTAGTGTATTGCCGATAACGTGTGTTTATTGGAGCACAGAGCAAGGAATACAAAGAAGTACTGCAGGAATTTAATTCTATTGCGGACCAAGCCTGTGTATGTTCTTCTATTTGTGTCCAGGTTCTTATCGCCTGTATATTTGCTGCCCAGTAATAAAACTGGAAGTTAGGTAGAGCCATGCCGCCTTCTGCCTTTTGTCTTTGTAGGGTCGCTCTTTTGATGCGTGGATGTTTTGAATTCCAAATAAATGAGGTTATTGTCGAATCTAATTGCCTAAAAAATGATTTATTAATGTATATTGGGATGTTTTGAAATAAAAAAGGAGCTTAGGAAGAATATTCATCTTAACAGTGTTAATTCTTCCAGCTAGTGTGAGATGAAGGGTTGACCATCTATGCAAGTCTTGTTTAATTTTTTCCATGCAAACGGCAAAATTTTGTTGATATAGAGCTTTATGTTTACTTGTGATGTTTACCCCTAGGTATTTAAACTGTTCTGCAATGATAAAAGGTAGGGTATCTAATCTAATATTATATACTTGAGAGTTCACTGGAAAGAGTACACTTTTATTCAGATTAATTCTGAGACCAGAGATCTTTTGAAATTCTGTGAGTGCTGCTAAGACTGCAGGTACAGAATTTTCTGGGTCTGATATATATAGTACCATGTCATCTGCATATAATGAGATTTTCTGTTCCAGTCCTTCTCTGCTAATCCCCTTTATCTGATCAGTATTTCGACAATGTATTGCCAGTGGTTCAATGGCAATCGCAAACAGCAGCGGTGACAAGGGGCATCCTTGTCTAGTGCCACGTTCTAGTTTAAAGTAGTCTGAGCAAATGTTGTTGATGCAAACTGAAGCTTCTGGGTTAGTATACAGTAATTTAATCCATGCACAGATGTTTGGGCCAAACCCAAACTTCTCCAATATAGTAAAAAGGTATTTCCATTCAATGATGTTGAATGCTTTTTCTGCATCCAATGATAATAATATTTCTGGGGTGTTTGATTTAGTTGGTGAGTATATTACATTAAACAGGCGTCGAAGATTGGAAGATAAGTGCCGGACCCTAATAAATCCAGTTTGGTCTTGTGATATTACCGAGGGGAGCACTTTCTCCACCCTTCTGGCTAAGATTTTAGAGAGTATTTTAACGTCGTTATTCAGAAGTGAAATTGGTCTGTATGATGCACATTGTAATAAGTCCTTATTTTGTTTTGGAAAGACAGTGATTAGTGCTTGGCGAAAGGTTTGTGGAAGAGATTGGTTATCTCTGGCTTCTGTAAATGTTGCTAATAAGAGGGGGGCTAGCTGAGCGGAGAATTTCTTGTAAAATTCTGCAGGGTAACCATCAGGGCCTGCTGCTTTCCCGCCTTGGAGTGATTTTATAGCATCTAGTAATTCTGATAACATCAGAGGTTTATCAAGTTCCTCCGCACTAAAAGCGTCTATTTGTGGTATCTGTAATGTATCCAGAAATGCATTAGATTGTGTATTGTCTTCCTTAAACTCAGTAGTATATAGGGATTTATAGTAGTCTCTGAAAGTGTGCATTATATTTTGGTGTTCGACGATTTTATCTCCGTTCGTACTAGTGATTACCGAGATTGCGTTGCGCACTTCTTGCTTGTGAATTTGTTGAGCTAAAAGCTTATTAGCTTTCTCCCCATGTTCATAGTAATGATGTCTGGATTTGTAAATTAGTTGTTCAGTTTCTTTAGTTGTCAAGAGGTTTAATTCCGAATGTAGAGCCTGTCTTCTCCTATGTAGAGTCTCGCTTGGTAGTCTGGCATGTTCTTCATCTATTTTAGTAATTTCGCTTTTTATCTCTGCTATTTTCTTGGCCTCGGGTTTATTTCTGTGGGAAAGATATGAGATAATCTGTCCTCTTAAGAAGGCCTTAAGAGTTTCCCAGAGTATCCCTGCAGAGATCTCGGGGGATGTATTTGTCTCTAGAAAGAATTTGATTTGTTTGGATATAAATTCAGTACAATTCTCATCAGCTAATAGAAGCGGGTTGAGGCGCCATCTGCGGGGTGAGTGCATGGGGCTTAGTAATTTTAGCTCCAAGATCTTAAGGTGCATGGTCAGAAATAACAATAGCATCGTATTTGCAAGATTTAATCTTAGGCAAGAAGTTATTGTCTATAAAGAAGTAATCGATCCTTGAGTAACAATGATGTACTGGTGAGTAGAAAGAATATGTTCTTGAATTTGGGTTTAAAAACCTCCAGGGGTCTGATAAGTTGTGATCAGTTATAAACTTTGTAATTATTTTTGCAGTGTTAGATGCCGTTCCCCCTGTGGAGGAAGTCCTATCTAAAAGTGGATTTATAACACAATTAAAATCCCCAGCCATTATAACTTTATGAGTGTTCAGATTGGGAATGGATGCCAACAAATTTTGTATAAATTCCTTATCATCAACATTAGGTGCATAAACATTTATCAAGATCATTTTACAGTTAGATAAGTCTCCCATAACCATTACATATCTCCCTTCAGGATCCAATACTACATCTGATGCTACAAATGGAACAGTTCTATGTATGAGAATTCCCACACCTCTAGTTTTCTTCGTAAAGCTAGAATGGAACATTTGGCCAGTCCAGTCTTTTTGCAGCCGGAACTGATCCTTGCTTATTAAGTGAGTTTCCTGTAAAAATACTATTTTAGCATTTAGACCTGTTAGGTAAGAGAGTACTTTCTTTCTCTTTAATTCGTGATTCAGGCCTTTAACATTCCAGCTTACGAAGTTAACTGTCCCATCATGGAGACACTGATTCTTAGTTTTTGATGTCATTTTATAGTCTTATTATAATTATAAAGACTGAGAGGATAGATTAGGTATAGATCAGGCCTGCTCTCTTTCTCCCCCCCCCCTTAACCCTCCACCCTCCCTTTTTGCCTCCCCAAGTGAGGCTAAAACCCACTTCACACAGTCCCAGTCCTCTGACATACCCAGAGACAGAGTACGTCCAAAGCAAAACATGCTCTAATGCAGCGGCGCTTAAGGGTTAAAAGATAGAGATATCTCTAAAAAAAAAAAAAAAAAAAAAAAAAAAAAAAAAAGGAGTTTTACTCTTAAAATATATATATAGTCTTCAGCAATTTTATTGCATTAAGATGATACACCCAGATAATAAACCCAGGGGATGGTATTAAAAATGTGTCCAGAAGAAGCATAACCAGTCTTAATGCAGTAATAGCAATAACAGTAACAGTAAACCTAGGGTATGATATTGAACAGTCTCGTTTAGGGTAGAGATGAGATAATTAGAAAAGAAAAAGAGAAAAATAAATAAATAGATAAATAAATAATTAAGCACAATAAAACATAAACAGATAGCGCCCTAGTAATACTAAGTAATACTGAGAATATATGCTGATAAAAACCCGTATTTTAAAACGAATAGATCAGACAAAAGATTATTAATCTTTGCTTCATCGTTTTAACCACCATGACTCACTATTATGTATCAGAATAGTCCCGGGATCAGCTTTCTTAATTCTTTTTCTGCTTCTTCCTTGCTAGCGAAGACATAGAATTGACCCTGCCATTCCACTTTCAGTTTTGCCGGATACAGGAGGCTGTATTTCACACTGGCTTGCCGTAGCCGCTGTTTAATATTATAGAAGGCTGCGCGTTTAGTAACTGTTGCTGGAGAGAAGTCAGGGAAGATAAGAATGTGGTTATTTTCAAATATAATATCTTCCTTGTTTCTGAGGAGTGCCATCACCTCTAGCTTAAATGATAATCGTTCAAAACGAACTATAAAAGATCTTGGTCGGGGTCTGACGGTGTTTGATCCGCGTACGCGGTAAGCCGCTGCTAAAAGCCCTACTTTTTAGACTATTTTTGGACTGTATTTTGTACAGGAAATATCAACCTCTTATGATAAAGAGGAAACCAATAGGTGACTTCAACAAAAATGTTTGGAAGGACTTGAAGTTGTGCATGCCACATTAACTGACCCTAGGGATTCTCCTCCTATGAGGGGTCAATTTAACATCTTTTCACAAAATTTTTGAAAAAATAGAGCTTAGTGTTGTTTTATGCCATTTAAAGGTTGTTGATGAATATGATGGTATTTTTGATATTTGATTCTTTACTGGTGGTCCTAGCCCTCTAAGAGCTACTCCTAGAAGGTTAAATATGACAAACTTCAGACATAAGCATGTAAGGTATCATTTTAGACAATTTCAAAATCAGTGATTACGAATATGACATTATTTTTGATTTTTGTTCCCTTAATAGGAGAGAGAAAAATGAAAAGTTTCTATTACAATTGGGAATATTTACTTCTTAAACATTTAAATTGAAGTACATACAGTATTTTAATATTTCAAATATTTGACACAACTGTTCTTGTTTGTCATGTACTACTATCACATTAAGTAAATTACTAAATTTGTTATGAACACCCCGCATTAGAGAGGCTTATGCTAATTTAGACTTTTAAATGTAATTTAGTTTTGTGTATTGCTCTGCACTGAGTACAGACTCCTTCAGACACTCATGAAGCTCCTTCTATATACTTTGCGCACTGCAAAAAAACTGAAAAAAAAGAAATAAGATATAAACACTAAACTTCAGGATAAAATGACTTGATTTTAGTGAAATTATCTGTCCATGCAGCAAGATAATTTTACTTGCCAAGACATCTTAAAATAAGTCAGTTCCAGTCTAGAAATAAGAAAGCTCTGATAGGTGTTCAAAGGTTTGAAATAAGTAGAAAATGCTGTTTTTAGAACAAATTACTTGAGATTAGACTTTCTACAGTGGAAATACACTGAACATTAGAAAGTACTGTAATTTTTAATTCAGTTATTTGACATTCTTAATTTAAGCACACTGAAAAATGAACTCCAAGGAACAAGAGAATAAATCATTAATATAAGTGGAAAATTCTTTATACCAGTGGAGAATGAAAGTCTTGTCACTTGAAAGAAGTTAGCTCATCTTGAAATAGGTAGTCCAATATTTAATCTCAGAGCATATATCTTAAAGCAGGAAAATTATTTTACAAAAAATCACAGAATAAGAATAAAAAATATGATTATTAAGAAATAAATGCTTGAAATAAGCAAAATTATATTCCAATGGGGTGAGATATATTGAGTTGGATTTTTAAAAAATCCTAAAATTAGTTAATTTCAGCACATATTAAGCTATATTTGTATGATATACAGTGGTGTGAAAAACTATTTGCCCCCTTCCTGATTTCTTATTCTTTTGCATGTTTGTCACACAAAATGTTTCTGATCATCAAACACATTTAACCATTAGTCAAATATAACACAAGTAAACACAAAATGCAGTTTTTAAATGATG